>JADDMT010000009.1:0-533121 GCA_021401465.1 Teratosphaeria epicoccoides | reverse complement strand
AGCTGTCCGGTCTTTTATAGCCGGCTTCGTCAGGGGTCGCATAGGCCCTAGCCTGTGCCAAGACTCAGGGCTTCGCCCTTCACATTTATACTAGTTGCATTAGAATAGGGCGAGGACTATGAACTAGAGCGTTTTGCTATCATGTAAAGGATATTACGCTAACTAAGAGAAGTCTACTATCGCCCGCAAGAACTAGATGGCACTATGTGCCTTAGCCTCTTCTAATAGTAGCACGAAGACTAGGAGCAACTGTCGTAGTATACTCTTCTGTTCCTAGCCTGTCTATTAGCTTACTACAGACATCTGGCTAAACACCTAGAGGTTCCTAAATGCAGGTACCGCCGCGAAACGACAGTCAATAATAACATCTAGTTAATAATCTATGACAGTCTTACCTTTGTTACTCTTTTTTGCTACTTTATGCTAACTCTCGGCTTATAGGAGTACTACTCTAGCTCGCTTCGAAGACAGAGGTAGTTAACTCTTAAGCAAATCTCGCGTCTAATCTATGACGTACATTAATACGCCATTAAAGAGTTAGTAGAGTACGTCTACTATTAGCGTCTTGTAGATATTTAGGCTAGGGTACCTAAATGCGAAGCTTAGTAGGTCATGCACGTAGCTACCCTAGTCCTTCTTCGCCGCTCGCTAGAGCATGATTTGTGTTTACATGTCCTTATATATCTACTATAGCGTAACCGCTTCGAGGTCTTCGTGTTTTTCTAGATCGATTATACATATTATGTAGTAGCGGTTGTTCTTTACGCCTGTGATTATTACCTGTTCTTAGTAGTCGCTTGCGTATACTACGATATTTAGGAAACATCGCTATGTCTCGCTATCCGTACATAAGACGTCGAGGCCCTCGCCTATAGCAAGCTTAGTAATAGGGTCGAACATTATCTTCATGTAGCGATAGTATAGCTCGTCCCTAATGCTTCCTTTTCTACCTTTGACTACTAGTAGCATCGCTAGGAGCACGCTGCCTAGTCGATAGTTAGAGTTACGAACTAATCTAGGTAGGTTACTAATTGTTAAGTATACTAGCTATGCGATTAGGTTACCTTGATAATTAGTAACCTGTGTCTTGTTACTAGCAAGAATTAGTAGCACGATTGTCGCTCTGTCTATTCTAAGCTCTTTCTGTTTGTCCTACTACTAGTCTGTAGAGGCTATGTCCTAATAGATCCGCCTAGGCAGGTCATCTAGAGTCTCGAGGTAATAAGGCGCGTACACGAGATCATTCCTGAAACCCTTGTGCCCTATGAGAAAGCGCATAACGTCTTCGACTTTCTAGTGCCTTAGAGGCACTATCTTAACACTAGAGGTCGACTATAGAGATTCTAATTTGATGTTCGTAATACTCTACTTTGTAATGAATAGTAGTTAGTAGGCACTTACTTCTTAGATCTTGTCCTTAAGCTCTACGCCTAACTAAAAGCTAAGCAGTTCGTGGATCTTCTGCAGCCAGGGATTCTTGAATAACCGATCGATAGCGTTGCTCGAAATGCCTTTATATAAGAGCTAGTATACGAATGCTATATCTACATTACTTTAGAAGAAGGCACGGCCCTATTTGTTAAGTTCCTTATCTGTCTGTTCGTTAGACCTAGTCAAGGTTATTACTAACTCGGTAGGATTGCGCCTTAACGTACACTTTGATTAGCCTGCCTACTATGAGACTACCTACGCCGAAAGGTGTCTGCTTGTACGGTTGCTCGTACCTAGCAGATAACAGCCTACTAGCGCGCATATAGATTAAAGCTAAGCTATGCTCGCTTATGACGCTATGTAGCCTACCTACTTAGCTGCTATTCGTGTCTCTATATTGCCTATCTAGAGATGTAGCGTCTCTTGTGAATGCTGCTAGGTTGTCGTAGAGACTAAGCATGTCGATATTACTACTATTATCGTCGATTGCCCTAGCTGTCGCTACTATCTCCTTCTCTTACATGTGAGCCTCATTAAACACAGGCTCGACGACTGTGACTAGTTCCTCATTTGCAACATACTGCCTATCTACTCCTACAGCGTCGTCGACTAATGTCCCCTCCTTGCAGGCAAGGACATTGTCTGCTAATTAAGTTTCGACTCTGTCGTTTAAGTCTAAGGAGATGTTTAAATCTAACGCGTATTTCTCGTCAGGTCTAAGATCCATAGTACTCTGATTAATGAAGTGCTAAAACTTCGCCGCCATGTAGGTAGGAACATGCTAGGCATAACTACTATGACCTTTTAATGCCTTGCTGTAGCCTATGTAGTATAGTATGCGCTATGAAGCCATTGTCGACGTCGTGTGTTACAAAGGCTACGGCGCTCATAGACGCGTTAATCACTATAAACACCCGACCCCTAGAAAGGTGCGCGTGCTACGCGGGTAGCTAATTGCCACTCAGACGGTTTATCCTGTTAGCTAGCCATGTGTGGTTAGGGTTAGTGTTTAGGTTAATAGAAGAATCGAGTGTTATTAGAGTGTAGTAGTAAAGGAGGGCCTAGAGTAGACGAAAATAGATGTGCTGGGAGTATACTAGCGGCAGTTATTATTAGCTAACTCATTCTGTCGATCGCAGGTAGTACGAGCGCTATTTTGGCTAGGAATCCTGAATTTCGAGTAGTTTCATATATAAATCTAAAGTGTATAGTATTTATATGCATAGAGTCATACCCTCTATTACTAGCGGCTTAGATGTATAGCGTAGACGTAGTAGGAGTGCTGCTAGTATACTACTAGTAGTCATTGTCTGTCGATTATAAGGGTTTAAAACGTGTAGTAGTAATCTATAGGTTAGACCTTAACGTAGTAGCAGTAGACGTACCGCTAGTATACTACTAGCATTTAGTAGTCGTCGAGTACATACAAATAGACGAGATAATTAGTGTTATGCATATACTCTATCAGACAAGGCGCTTGTGTAGTCGCTATTTAAAACGATACTACTCGCACACGACTACTAGCATTACTCTATCACAAGATTGCAGTTAAACCCTAATTAATCTGTCATCTTACGCTAGCCTGCGTAGCCCGCATAATCCTATACCTCTCTACTCGCCCTAATTATCGCGCATGATATTAATGAAGTCGTCACTAGTCTGCTAACAGTTTATAGTCTATTCTCCGAATTAGCTCTATAGCGTAACCTAGTAAAATCTTATTGCCTCTATTAATCGCGCTAACTGCATTAATCTAGTGCGACTAACCCTGCTACAGGCTTGCCTAGCCGACTGCTGTTTGAAGTTGTCATCTAGTATTATGATAGCGTTAGTAGGTACAAGAGTTACGCTACTCTTAATTTTGTTCACAGTCGATATAAGTAACTAAGGGTCGTCTTAGTAGCCTTTAACGATAGGATTAATAGTCACGAAGTCCTCTATAATCATGGCCTTATCTTTCGACCTGCAATCTAGCCTGATGAACCTAGCTATCTTGTTAAATCTGCCTAGGATGTAACTATTCTCTACTGCCTACTAGAGATACTAGTTAAAGTCAGTACATGTTAGGCAAGTAAACGGTTGCCTTACGCGTATAGGCTCAAGTATCCTGTTCCTATATGCATGTCTTAAGTACTACAATCATTAGGACCCTAGCGTCTAGATCATGCCTACTATAGATAGTGTTGTAGCGGACTAGAAGATAGACAATGCGGCGTCGCATATACGACGGCTACGGCTATAGCGATAAGGTGCGAAAAGCGCGGAAGGGTCTGCCGTATCTTTTATCTAAAGTTAGCTAAGAGACTAACAAGTATAAACAACGCGTGTTTCGAGTAATCCTAATATCTGTAATTTAAACAGACACGATATAGGCACAGCCTAAACGATAAGTGTGCGTGTTTCCTTGACAAGAGCCTCTAAGACCTAGCGTGGCACGATTTACAAACCTAAGGCGCTATAGTAGTAGAGTATAGGCACGATCGAAGCGGGCCTTATACTTCGACATAACGATTACCTACACCTGTACGCTGCTTTAGAAGAACAGATGGAGCAGCTTAGCCTACTTAGCTAAATTGCGCGGTCGATAGCAGTAAAGGAGCGCATGTTCTAGGAAACAAGCGCCTTCTTTAGTAGTAGCAGGGAATTACAACTTAAATTCCTAGCGACAGTAGAGGCGTTACAGACACGAGTAGGGGAGGTTAGTTTTCGGCATCTACTATACAAGATATCGTCAAACTATCGGCAGCAGACAGTCTAGAAGTTAACAATTACCTAGGGTTAACATAAAAGTAGTATGGCTGTTATAGTTTAAACGCGGCTTAAAGGCCTTTAGAATAATACGTACAGGATATTCTCTCGCATGTAGAACGAATCTCACTACTATATACGTAGGATCTACTGTAGAGTAACTACCTCCGTTAGGCTGTGTTATATAGGCAGACATGCTATATAGCGCGGATGTTTCGTAGTACCTATACTAGCTATTAATGAAGAATTAATGCTAACTGAGGCTAGTTCTACTAGCGGTATTTTAATAGCATACTACTAGCAAGCTAAAAGTATCGCTAGCTAATAGGGAAGCGTAATTTCAGGGGTAGCCAAATTTAGATGACACTCGCGTGTCGCAAGATACTGTAAACATTGCGTCCTCTCTTTCTTCTACATTAATAGACGCTACGTAGCTACATTAGACAGTAACTCGTAGTATGTGCATATTTACATGCTATAGATATTATCCTTTACTAACCTGCTACTAGACCTACATAACTAAGAAGGATATACTACGCTCTGTTCTCTGCTAATCCTTTAATTTGCGTCCTTCTTTAATTATGCCTTCGAAGAAAGACAGACAACAGAGGTCACGTTCCGCGTTATCTAGCGGCGGTTCGAATTACGATCTAGCGAATGATTTAGAAGACCTGCTAAGTAACAATGGCGATAGTGTAGACAACAGCAACAAGGAGATAGCTAACGAGGAGCATGAGGATTTTATAGTGCCTAAAGCCTATACGAAGGCGACTAATGTAAGAAGCTACCCGTATATAGCGGCTATGCTAACATGCATACAGACGACGACGTACTAGTCACGAAGAGACTAGACGCATAAGCGGTCATCCTTACCGCTAAGGCGGAATCGGCTATACAAGAGGCTTCGGTTATTATCTTGTAACGCGTAACAAGATAGTAGCAAACCTAAGAGTAACAGGGTAAAGACATAGTAGCTAAGCATCTGTCGAGGCTATTATAATAGCCGACCTACTAATCACGGGAGCGACAGCAGCAGTTAAAACTACCGTAATAGCGAGTCTCGTAGCCGCTAGGGCGATAGTAGTAGTCAAAGTCAGTCTAGGAGCTAGTCGAGTAGCTGTCGAGGCTATAATAGCAGCTAGACTATAAACTCTGACTAAGGATACGACTACTCTAGTAGCGAAGATATACGTAGTAGCCCTCCCGTACATAAAGACAAGTTAATCGAGCCTTTGCTCGTTAAAGTCTAAGAACTCTTGTAGATAGATGCTTCATGAGGGCGGAAGGGCATTTCTGTGCTATACCCTACAGCTCCTACTTACTAGCCGAGTTGTAAGCATATTGTAATAGACTAGTAGCTCGTAGCGCGTGATATGCTAGGGATGAAAGGTCGAGTTAGCTTGAGGCTAGACGATGTAGATTTAGATACTATAAGTACCTGCGTAGGTCCTATAAGGAGGTGCTAATGTTAGGGGCGTAGATAAGGCAGAGGTTACGTTAGTGTCGTAACAACTACACGAATAGGGTCAGAGAAGCTATACTCGCATAGTCTAGCAAGGTAGACAATAAGTAGGGTTTAAAGGACTAGGCCGCGGACATGTTAATAGAAAGCAGATTCGAATGCAAGAACGAAGAAGAGGTAAGGAGAGAAGGCTTAGATGTCGTCGAAAGCGCTAACATGTCATAGGACTAGAGGTTTCTAAGCCTGCTCGTGATCTTTTATATGACAGGCTTAGAGAGGGAATACGAGGACTTGTAGAGGCGAAAGGCGCTACGCAAGAATAGTACGTAGGAGACATTGTTAAGAGGGCCTATGCTAACTTCTGCTAGGTCGTACGTAATTGTTAGGTTAGCGTAGTGTTAGCCTAACACAAGGATTAAGCTAGGCCTTAATGTCATTAATAGTAGGCGTTCGCAAGCATGTAGCGGATGTTTAAGCAGACACTAACAGAGGGAGCGAGGGCCATAACGGCAAAAGGGCAAATGTTAGTAACTATAGTAGTAAGGCAAGCGATTATGACAGTAACGACTAGCTAATGCAGGGACTAGAGGAGCTATTGTCGCGGGACATACTACATAACAGTGTCGTGACAACGAGGTTAGTTTCTCATCTAACATCATGGTCATAATTGCTAACATGTACTTGTCTAGTACGAAAGCTACTATAGTTAATAAGCCCCGACCTAGACACACGCAAGATAAAAGGTTAGTAGCCTTAGCGCGTCGTGAGGGCTAGCTATCGCTAACGAGGCGGAAGTAGCGAGAGGCCTAAGCTACGGAGTAGGTAGTTAATCGTGACTAGTGTAGACAAGCAGTATAGGCAAGAGGACTCATGTATTAACTAAGCTATGCTAATAACGGATAAATACTAGCGCGGCTCTAGCGAGAGGCGAAATGTAAAGACTTACTAGAGCGGGCACATAGTAAGTGCGATTATTGCACATAGTAAGTATAATTATTAACTCTACGTAGTAGCGTAGTTAATGACAATAGCTATAGGACACAAAGCTCGACCGCGAAGGACAAAGACTAAGGCAACAGTAGGAGCCAAGCTTTGCTAGAGGCAGAGGCAAAAAATGCTAGGTAAGTGTGCTAGTAGTATACTAGTGTTATGCTACTAACATACCGCTAGTACTTCGATATTAATAGGAGGTACTAGTAGTAGTTTAGTAGCTACGTAGTATACATTAGCTGATGATTATGATGTAGCATAGCATACGCTCTACTCGATTAGTATGATCTTATAAGCAACTAGTCGAACGTTGTAGAGAAGGTAGAGGATACGCTTAGCGACTCTAATTTAAGGGATAGTCAGTTGTAGTAGCATACTACATTTACAGACTCGACCTTATTAGAGCAGATTAAGGGCTATAGTGACAAGGTCTTTAATGATGCGACCTTTAAGAAGCTACAGGAGAGGCAAAATAGTAGCGCTTTAGGAGAGTTAGTAGTAGTGAAGGTAAGCTAGTAGAACGGAATAGAGGATAAGGGCAAGTAGAAGAGTCATGTGTAAGGGCTAATATAGGATGTATAGATAGTGTGTAGTAGCTATGCATTTGTTACTAGCTATACTAATTAAGGTCTTCAGGCGTAAGGCGCAAGTCAGATATAGCAGCTTGCTTAAATTCAAGAGGCGTCGTAAGAGCTGCTTTTAAGCTGTATATGTGTTTAGTGTTAGCAAATCTGCGTAATTCGCGTTATACGTTAGATCTAGTGTTAATAGTAAAAGAGCATAGTACGACAATAACAGGATGTGTAGTATTAACTAAAATCATGACTCTAACGTCTATTGCATGCAAATTGTTTTGATTTAAGTAGCGTGTCTGCAAGAGCTTTTAGCAGCTCCTCTAATAGGGCGCTAAGGCTCTGTCGCTACTAGGACTCTGATTCATTTTAGGCGGCTTACGTAGCAGTTAGTTTGGCTATAATCTGCTAATGTTAGGTATGCATTCCTTCGACGACCCGACGCATTTCTGCTAACGCTTCCTCGTTTGTAGACCTTTAGACACTAGGGTCGATTAGCTAGGGGACGGCCTTTCTATAGTGAAATTGATTGTACTTAATGTCACAGGTAAATAGCGTGTGCACAGGGGTTCATGTAGTATTTAACAAGTACGATGAGGAGAGAGGGACTATCTGCTAGTTGTCTAGTCCTTTATAGCAAGCCTTGTTAGGGGTCGCGTATAGGCCTTAGCCTATACTAAGGAGACTTAGGGCCTCGCCCTTCATAGCTAGTGTCATGAGTGTCAGGAGTACTGTAGGTTTCAGGATCATGAGGGTCCTAAGTGCTATGAGTCATAGGTATAGTCATAGGAGTACTATAAGTCATAGGCATAGTCATAGGAGAAAGGATCTGTCACGTGAGGACAGATCCCTAGATCTGTAGGGTTAGTCTACAGATCTATAGGCCTATAAGGAAGAAGGGATCTGTTACAGGATAACAGACCCTTAGATCTATAGGGTTAGTCTACTAATCTATAGACACGGATCTATTAGGTCTGTTAACAGATCTAACAGAGCTGCTCTGTCTCTCTAGTATATAGGGATGGCTTCTAGACAGGTAGTTAGGAGCTTCGTGCTTAATTCAATTCCCTTTCCCTAGGGGATAGTTAGTTACAAGGTTAACTACTATTGTCGATATTCTTCATAGCTCTGCGAGTCTAACACCTAGTTACCTTCCTACTATCGGTACCTACCCTTATGACATTTTAAGCACTACTTCTAAGGAAGCATTAGGGGACTCGTCAAGCGCTTGACATACACCTATGTTAAGTAGTTCTTTAGCTGTTAGTTCAACTTCTAGCGACAATTAACTAACACTACAAGAACAAGTTGCCGCTATACCTTAAATTACGTAGTAGCTCGAATCTATTCACCTTAGCGAGATAGCTCTAGCATCTGTCGCAGGTTCAACTACTAGGAATAGACACGGCAACAACGGCTTCAAGATAGGAAGCCCTACAGAGTTCACAGGACAACGATCTCAAGTCGAGATGTTTATCCTATAATGCTAGTTAGCATTTAACGTAGATATAGAACGGTTTATAACACATTATAAGCAAATGATGTACATTGTCTCTTACCTAAAGGGACTAGCGTTCGAGTTTATCTAGCCTCATCTAACAGATTATCTAGATCACGTTAGCAACGTGGAAGCTAGGAAGACGACAACTAGGGAGATTCTTAACTTAGACAAGTCTTTGTTTAAGGCATTACGCGAAGCGTTTAGGCTTAGTAATAAGCAACAAGAGGCCGAGAGAGCTCTCCTAGGAATCTAGCAGAAGGGTTCTACTATTAAGTACCGCGCGGACTTTTAGACCCTCTCTGCTCGAGTCGACTAGAATGATAATGCTTTAGCCGCTTAGTTCTACTAGTAACTAAAGGAGACGGTTAAAGACAAAATTGCCTGAGGAGATCAGCTAACGACATTCAAGGAAATAAGCGATCTCGCGATTAGAATCGATAATTGCATCTAGGAATAACAGCAAGAACGACAACATGGAAATTGCAAGCTAGTACAGGCTAACCATAAGGTCTAACAATTAGCACTAAAATGGCGAAGCGATTACTACGGTCTCTAACCTATGGAGTTAGATGCGACTAAGGGGCGTCTAAGGAATAGACCCTAAGGAAAGCTGCGGAAGGGCTCTCCTCCCTAGAATGGTCTGAAGAAGCCATTCGACAAGAGTAATCTCAAGTGCCACAACTGTGGAAAGAAAGGACACTTTGCCCGCGAGTGTTTTGCTAAGAGGTAACGACAAGAACTGCCTAGGATAGAGCAGGCTCGCGCGACTATAACGGCGCCTTAGTAAAAGGCCGCCGCTACTCGAGAACCGGACTATGCCGCACTTACTTAGACTGCGTGCTATGACGACGATTGTCGAATTCACATGAGTGATAAAGATAGTTCCGGATAGTACCCTAGCTAAAACAAGGCATAGTCGATCTATGCGCTAAGAGGTACACCTTCTAGTACGATAGTCCTAAGGCAACAGGAGCTAGAAGAAGAAGAAGGAGAAGGTTCGGACGATAACTATGAGCTTGTTAAAGCCGTCATTCCTGATTCCGAGGAAGACGAGAGCATAGAGCGATAGGCCATGCTACCGCATGACATCGGACTCGATATTACCCGAATTATACAGAACTAGTAGGCTTAGGCTTGCCCATGGATTAATGGAGTACAACACGTTAACTAGCTTTAGTATTACGAACTAGCCGACCGTATGCGACGACACCTGAGGAGACTACTAGTCGTAGCTTAACCTTACGCGCATCAGAAAGTTGTCTAAGAAATTGTACCGTTCAGGGTAGAGTTTACGCCCTAGGGAGGCTACCTAACCTACAAAGGTATTTAGATTCCACGAGCGCTACGACTCCGAGTCTATCACTTAAAGATAGAGTACGCAAGAAACGCGCAGGAACAGCGAGGCTAAGAGCGAGAACGACCTCTTAGGCCAGAAAACGGTAACGCTCAGAGAAGAAGCCGAGACTATACGATCCCTGAACTAGTCCGTGAAGACAGTTATTTGGGAAACGACAAGGTCCGCTAGAATTAGACCTACAGACAGACTAGATAGGGCTGTAACGATGTGCCGCGATTAGCGCCAGATACGCGAACAACCTTAGAGTATAGGTGCACATCGACGAGACGCTAGCTAGGGCCTTAATAGATTCAGGATGTACTAGAATCTTCATGACGCCTAAGTTTGCTAGGATAGCTAGGATAAAGCTACAGGCAAAGACGAATGCTTTCTCGCTACAAGCGATTAATAGAAAGCTAGTCACGTACAACTAAGGAGTAGTTGACAAAGAGACCGAGATGATGCCTCTCCGGATAGGACGCTACTAAGAGATGCTCTAGTTCGACATCACGGAGTTACTAGGCTCGGATGTAGTACTAGGGTTACTATGGCTAAGAAACGCTAACCCCTATATCGACTAGAAGAATAAGAGGATCTAGTTCCTAGAACTCTTAAGATCGATACCTCTACCTGTAGTGCACGACGTACTAGGCAAGATCGAAATATGTGCTATGACTTCAAGCAAGATAGTAGCTACTATTAAGGATCCAGAACAGGAAGTACACGTCCTATAGGTTAAAGCAACGCAAACGGAAGTCAGGGTCGAATTCATAGTTCCTGATAAGTATAAAGAGTTCGCTACTCTTTTTGAGGAAGAACCCGACTAAGAAGCTCTGCTAGAACACTAGGAGTAGGACTACGGGATACCCTTACTCCCTAGCAAGACACTAACGAAGTAATCAGTTCGCCCGTTATTAGCGGCGAAACTAGAGATTCTCCGGAAATACCTAGAAGACAACCTCCGGAAAGGCTTCATCCGCGAGTCGTAGTCCCTAGCTAGATACCCGATCCTGTTTGTGCCTAAGGGAGAAGATAACTAGCGACTCTGCGTAGATTATCGTAGATTAAACAACATCATGATAAAGAATAGTTATCTGCTTCCTTTGCTCTCGGAATTGCAGGACTACCTACAAGGAGCAATGTAGTTCTCGAAGTTCGATATACCTAGAGCGTATAACTGAATTCGAATTAAGGAAGGCGAAGAATAGAAGACTACGTTCCGAACTAGGTTCGGATACTACGAGTACATAGTTATGCTATTTAGGTTAACAAATGCCCTAGCTACATAGCAGGCATTTATTAACAATGTGCTACGAGAGTACCTCGATGTCTTTGTAGTTGTATACCTAGACGACATCCTCGTCTAGTCCCGGACGATCGAAGAGCATAGGACTTACGTACGTAAGGTACTTTAGAAACTCCAGGATTACTAGTTAAAGGTTAAGCCTCAGAAAAGCGAGTTTCATAAGCAGGAAGTATAATTCCTTAGCTACGTAGTAGCATGGAATAGAATCAAGATAGACACTAAGAAACTCTAAGTCGTAAAAGAGTAGCCTACGCTAACTAAGTATAGTCCTTCCTTAGGTTCGCTAACTTCTACCGAAGATTTGTGGCGAACTATTCGAGGATTACGGTACTACTTACGACTCTTACTACGAAGGATACGCCATTCGTGTAGGATAACGCCTAACGGAATACCTTCGAGGAACTTAAGCGACAATTCACAGATTAGCCGATCTTACTTGTATTCGACCTAGATAAGCCTATCATAGTCGAAACAGATGCCTCCGACGTAGCGCTCGGGGCATGCTTGAGTTAACTAGGACCGAGTAGACGACTACAGCTAGTCGCCTACTACTCGAGGAAATTGTCTAGACCTAAACTCTGTTACGACGTCTATGACAAAGAACTTCTAGCTATAGTAGACGCCTACAAGGCCTGGCGAGTCTACTTAGAAGGTTCTAAGCACTAGGTCATAGTCTACACAGACTATAAGAACTTGCGATACTTTACAACGACAAAAGAATTAAATTGACGACAGGTTCGGTAGAGTAAGGAGCTCTCTAGTTTTAACTGCAAGATCGTCTATCGCAAGGGGACCGATAACGCGCGCGCTAATGCACTTAGCCGCTAGACAGACTACATGAAGGGCGTGAAGCAGGAGAAACATGCTATTCTCTAGGAAAATAGTGATGGCACGCTAGGAGTTAACCGACTCGCGGCCATGACTGTCACATAGACTAGTGAATTTTAGGACGACCTGAAGAACGCGCTAGTCTACGACCTAACTGCACTCGCTGTCCGCGACGACATTAATAGACAGGAGGATTAGGAAGACGAAGACGGAATCCTTCTGTTTTAAGGATTAGTATACATGCTAACGTCTTTACGATTAGAGCTACTATGACTCCGACATGACGTACCTTAGGCAGGACACCCGGGAGTGTCTAAAATGAAGCAAATTCTCTGACAAGAATATTACTTCCCTAGGATGAGCAAGGTAATCGAGGACTACGTCCGTTAATGTGTAACTTGCTAACGAAGTAAGCATGACTGTCATAAACCATATAGGCTACTATAACTACTTAAGGTACCTTAACGGCCATAGGAATTGCTTGCTATGGATTTTATCGTTAAACTACCTTAGTCGAGAGAACCTACTACGAATGAGTTCTTCGACAGGATCATGGTAGTAGTCGACTAATTCACTAAGTTTAGGAAGTTTATCCCTTACCGCGAAGACTTCAAGACTAAAGATATCGCGCATGTCTTCATTAAATAGGTAGTAGTACTACATGGCATGCTATAGGACCTAGTAACGGATCGAGGGTCCGTGTTTACCTCTAACTTCTAGAGAGCCCTAATAAGACAATTCTAGGTCAAACATCGACTAAGTACTTCCTTCTACCCTTAGACAGTGTCATAAGGGTAGGTGCCGATAGCAGGAAGGTGACTAGGTGTTAGACTCAGGAGCTGTGAAGAATATCGACAATGGCAGTTAACCTTGTAACTGACTCTCCTCTAAGCAAGAGAGGATTAAATTGAGATTAAGCACAAAGCTCCTAACTGCCTGTCCTAAAGCCATCCCTATATACTAGAGAGCGACAGAGCAGCTCTGTTAGATCTGTCGACAGACCCGACAGATCCGTGTCTGTAGATCTGTAGACTAACCCTACAGATCTAAGGGTCTGTCATCACGTGACAGATCCCTTCTTCCTTGTAAGCCCATAGATCTGTAGACTAACCCTACAGATCCGGGGATCTGTCCTCACGTGACAGATCCTTTCTTCTATGACTATGCCTATGACTCATAGTACTCCCATGACGGTACTATGACTCATAGCACTTAGGACCCACATGATCCTGTATCCTACAGTACTCCGGACAGTACTCCTGACACTCATGACACTATCCCCCTCTTAGTCTAGCTCGTCCCTAAGCTACCTCATTAGTGTAGGGTTTCTCTTGTTTCTTCTTTCAAACTGTGATGTCTTCTCTTTCTACATCACTGCCTTGTGTCATTCTAGACACTGACGCCCCTTTAACGCAGAAACGCAAACGCCGCGCGAATCGAATCTATCGTTAGGGCTAGGATAGCATAAAGTCCTGTACTCGGTGTCAAGAGCTAAAGCTCGTCTGTCGGGTACACATTTCCTCGGGGAAATGTTCGCAATGTCACTTTAGCAACTGTCGGAGTTGCGACGCGAAGGTGACAGAGGTCGAATGGAAGAAGTTAGGCGATCGGCGGAAAAGACTAATTGCCGATCTCGATCGTGCGAAGGTAGTCCTAGCCGAAGCTTCGCAGAAGATGCTAGAGGCGCATGCGAAGGAGATGCGTCTTCGAAAACAGTTAGACGTAGTCGACTAGGAGGTCGAAGATAGTCGCGCTCTCGAGGAGCGCGAGATCAGGGAGGAGGAGGCCGAGGAACAAGCTCTTGCGCAGGCCGGGTTTCTTCTTGACCTAGATCCTTCCGCGGGTCTCGCTCTTAGTCCTACGACATGGAGCGTAATAGAGGGTTTCGCTAACTCCTCATATTAGGGTTTCCTGGATGGCGTGATAGCCGAGCCGGTCGACGGCGTCCCGCAGGAGTCTAGTCGTGGCTTAGGATCTTCTTCCTAGGTTCGTTCCTTTCTCGAAACTTCGTATCTTTTGCTGACAGTTTCGCAGGTGTTCTAGGGGTTCCCAGGTGTTCTCGGTACTCCCATATCCTTCCCATTTTACTAAGTACTGTCGCTGTCCGTCCTGCTAGCGAGTGTCGATAATCCTTTCGACAGAGTACTCCGGTTCTTCTACTTCAGGGTCGAGTGGTAAGGGTTCTGATTGCAGTGCGGCGTCCGGCGCTGCTTGTTCTAGCAGAGAGACATAGAACACAGGGTGTACTCTCATCTGCTCGGGTAGCTGTAATTCAAAATTGACTGGTCCCGTCTTAGCCTTGATCCTGAATGGTCCTAGTTTTACAGCGTCTAGTTTTTTACTCGGTTTGTCCGATTTGATGTGACGGCGGAGGAGATACACCTTGTCCCCCTCCTTTAGAATTAGTCCCTTAATTCTCTTACGATTCGCGTACCGTGCCATGTTCTGCTAATAGAACTGCAGGTCGAGTCGTGCTTCTGTTTGCAGTCGGCGTAGATGTTCTACTCGTCCGAGTGCTGCTAGGTTCGGATCACTAGCTAAGACGTCTAGAACGTCTTCTATAGCTGATCTATACGCCATCTGAAATGGCGACAGTCCTGTCGACTCTGCCGGCGTACTATTATACGCGAGCTGTGCCATTAGCAACAACTCTACCCAGTTGTTCTGGTCCCTATTAACATAGGATCGAAGGTACTGTTCTAACGTCTGATTTAGGCGTTCTGTCTGTCCATCTGTCTGAGGGTAGAAGGAAGTACTTAATCGATGTTTGACCTGGAATTGTCTCATTAGGGCTCTCTAGAAGTTAGAGGTAAACACGGATCCTCGATCCGTTACTAGGTCCTGTAGCATGCCGTGTAATGCTACTACCCATTTAATGAAGACATGCGCGATATCTTCAGTCTTGAAGTCTTCGCGGTAAGGGATAAACTTCCCGAACTTAGTGAATCGGTCGACTACTACCATGATCCCGTCGAAGAACTCATTAGTCGCGGGTTCTCTCGACTAAGGTAGTTTGACGATAAAATCCATAGCGAGCGATTCCCATGGCCGTTAAGGTACCTTTAGTAGTCGTAGTAGCCTATACGGTCTGTGACGGTCGTGCTTACTTTGTCGGCAAGTCACACATCGACGGACGTAGTCCTTGATTGCCTTGCTCATCCTAGGGAAGTAATATTCTTGTCGGAGAATTTGCTTCATTTTAGACACTCCCGGGTGTCCTGCCTAGGGTACGTCGTGTCGGAGGCGTAGTAGTTCCGATTGTAAAGACGTTAGCACGTATACTAATCCTTGAAACAGAAGGATTCTGTCTTCGTCTTCCTAATCCTCCTGTCCATCAATGTCGTCGCGGACAGCGAGTACGGTTAGGTCATGGATTAGGGCGTTCTTTAGGTCGTCCTAAAACCTACTAGTCCATGTAACAGTTGTGGCCGCGAGTCGGTTGACTCCTAGCGTGCCATTGCTATTTTCCTAGAGAACAGCATGTTTCTCCTGCTTCACGCCCTTCATGTAGTCCGTCCGGCGGCTAAGTGCATCGGCGCGTGCGTTGTCGGTCCCCTTGCGATAGACGATCTTGCAGTTAAAACTAGAGAGCTCCTCGCTCCACCGAACCTGTCGTCGGTTTAACTCTTTCGTCGTTGTGAAGTATCGCAAGTTCTCATGGTCTGTGTAGACCGTGACCTGGTGCTTAGAACCTTCTAAGTAGACCCGCCAGGCCTTGTAGGCGTCTACTATGGCTAGAAGTTCTTTGTCGTGGACGTCATATCGGAGTTCCGGTCCAGACAATTTCCTCGAGTAGTAGGCGACTAGCTGTAGTCGTCCACTCGGTCCTAGTTGACTCAAGCATGCCCCGAGTGCTGCGTCGGAGGCATCTGTTTCGACTATGATAGGCTTATCCGGGTCGAACACAAGTAAGATCGGCTGATCTGTAAATCGTCGCTTGAGTTCCTCGAAGGCATTCCGTTAGGCGTCGTCCTATACGAATGGTGTATCCTTCGTCGTAAGAGTCGTAAGTAGTGCCGTGATCTTCGAATAGTTTGCTACAAATCTCCTGTAGAAGTTAGCGAATCCAAGGAAGGACTATACTTCCTTAACATTAGTCGGCGTAGGCTACTCTTTTACGACCTAGACTTTCTTAGTGTCTATCTTGATTCCATTCTATGCTACTACGTAGCTAAGGAATTGTACTTCCTGCTTATGAAACTCGCTCTTCTGCGGCTTGACCTTTAGTCGGTAGTCCTAGAGTTTCTGAAGTACCTTGCGTACGTGAGTCCTATGTTCTTCGATCGTCCGGGAATAGACGAGGATGTCGTCTAGGTATACGACTACAAAGACGTCGAGGTACTCTCGTAGCACATTGTTGATAAATGCCTGCTATGTAGCTAGGGCGTTTGTCAACCTAAATGGCATGACTATGTACTCGTAGTGCCCGAACCTAGTTTAGAACGTAGTCTTCCATTCTTCGCCTTCCTTAATTCGAATTCGATTATACGCTCCGAGTATGTCGAACTTCGAGAACCACATTGCTCCTTGCAGGCGGTCCTGCAATTCCGAGAGCAAAGGAAGCGGATAACTATTCTTTATCGTGATGTCGTTTAATCCACGATAATCTACGCAGAGTCGCTAGTTATCTTCCCCCTTAGGCGCAAACAGGATCGGATATCCGGCCGGGGACTGCGACTCGCGAATGAAGCCTTTCTAGAGGTTGTCTTCTAAGTATTTCCGGAGAATCTCTAGTTTCGCTGCTGATAACGGGCGAACTAATTGCTTCGTCGGTGTCTTGCCAGGGAGTAAGGGTATCCCGTAGTCCTACTCCTAGTGTTCTGGCAGAGCTTCTTGGTCGGGTTCTTCCTCGAAAAGAGTAGCGAACTCTTTATACTCATCGGGAACTGTAAATTCGACCCTGACTTCCGATTGCATTACTTTGACCTATAGGACATGCACTTCCTGTTCTGGATCCTTAATGGCAGCTACTATCTCGCTTGAAGTCATAGCACATATTTCGATCTTGCCTAGTGCGTCGTGCACTACAGGTAGAGGTATCGATCTTAAGAGTTCTGGGAACTAGATCCTCTCATTCTTCTAGTCGATATAGGGGTTAGCGTTCCTTAGCCATGGCAACCCTAGTACTACATCCGAGCCTAGCGACTCCGTGATGTCGAACTAGAGCATCTCTCGGTAGCGTCCTATCCGCAGAGGCATTATCTCGGTCTCCTTGTCAACTATTCCTTGGTTGTACGTAACCGGCTTTCCATCGATCGCTTGTAGCGAGAAAGCATTCGTTTTCGCCTGTAGCTTTATCCTAGCTGTCCTGGCGAACTTGGGCGTCATGAAGATTCCAGTACATCCTGAATCTATTAAGGCCCTAGCTGGCGTCTCGTCGATATGCAACCATACTCTAAGGTTGTTCGCGTATCTGGCGCCAATCGCGGCACATCGTTGCAGCCCTGTCTAGTCCGTCCGTGGGTCTAATTTCGGCGGACCTCGTCGTTTCCCGAATAACTGTCTTCACGGACTAGTTCAGGGATCGTGCGGTCTCGGCTTCTTCTGTAAGCGTTACCGTTTTCTGGCCTAAGAGATCGTTCGCGTTCTTGGCCTCGCTGTTCCTGCGCGTTCCTTGCGTACTCTATCTTTAAATGATAGACTCGGAGTCGTAGCGCTCGTGGAATCTGAATACCTTCGTGGGTTAGGTAGCCTCCCTAGGGCGTGAACTCTACCCCGAACGGTACAATTTCTTGGACAACTTTCTGATGCGCGTGAGGTTAAGCTACGACCGGTAGTCTCCTTAGGTGTCGTCGCATACGGTCGGCTAGTTCGTCATACTGAAGCTAGTCGACGTGTTGTACTCTATTAATCCATGGGTAAGCCTAAGCCTACTAGTTCTGTATAATCCGGATAATGTCGAGTCCGATGTCATGTGGCGGCATAGCCTATCGCTCTATGCTCTCGTCTTCCTTGGAATCAGGAATGACGGCTTCGACAAGCTCGTAGTTGTCGTCCGAACCTTCTTCTTCTTCTTCTAGTTCCTGTTCTCTCAGGACTGTCGTACTAGAAGGTGTACCCCTTAGCGCACAGATCGACTGTGCCTTGTTTCGGCTAGGGTACTATCCGGAACCATCTTTATCACTCTTGTGAATTCGACAATCGTCGTCGTAGCACGCAGTCTAAGTAAGTGCGGCATGGTCCGGTTCTCGAGTAGCGGCGACCTTTTGCTTAGGTGCCGTCGTTGTCGCGCGAGCCTGCTCTATCCTAGGCAGCTCTTGTCGTTGCTTCTTAGCAAAACATTCACGGGAAAAGTGTCCTTTCTTTCCGCAGTTGTAGCACTCGAGATTACTCTTGTCGAATGGCTTCTTCAGACCATTCTAGGGAGGAGAGCCCTTCCGCGGCTTTCCTCGGGGTCTATTCCTCGGACGCCCCTTAGTCGCATCTAACTCCATAGGTTAGAGACCGTAGTAATCGCTTCGCCATTTCGGTGCCGATCGTTAGACCTTATGGTTAGCCTGCGCCGGCTTGCGATTTCCATGTTGTCATTCTTGCTGTCGTTCCTAGATGCGATTATCGATTCTAATCGCGAGATCGCTCATTTCCTTGAGTGTCGTTAGCCGATCTCCTCGGGCAATTTCATCTTTAACCGTCTCCTTCAGTCCCTAGTAGAACTGAGCGGCTAAAGCGTTATCATTCTAGTCGACTCGAGCAGAGAGGGTCTGAAAGTCCGCGCGGTACTTCGTGGCGGAACCCTTCTGCTAGATTCCTAGGAGAGCTCTTTCGGCCTCTTGTTGCTCATTACTGACCCCGAATGCTTCGCGTAACGCCTTAAACAAAGACTTGTCTGAGTTAAGAATCTCCCTAGTCGTCGTCTTCCTGGCTTCGGCGCTGCTGACGTGATCCAGATAATCCGTTAGATGAGGCTGGATAAACTCGAACGCCGGTCCCTTCAGGTAAGAGACAATGTACATCATTCGCTTATAATGTGTCGTAAACCGTTCCGTATCCACGTTAAATGCTAACTAGCATTGTAGGATAAACATCTCGACTTGAGATCGTTGTCCTGTAAACTCTGTAGGGCTTCCTATCTTGAAGCCGTTGTTGCCGTGTCTATTCCCGGTAGTTGAACCTGCGACGGATGCTAGAGCCATCTCGCTAAGGTGAATGGATTCGAGCTACTACGTGATTTGAGGTATAGCGGCAACTTGTTCTCGTGGTGTCAGTTGACTGTCGCTAGAGCTTGAACTGACAGTTGAAGAACTACTTGACATAGGCGTATGTTAAGCGCTCGCCGAGTCTCCTGATGCTTCCCTAGAAGTAGTGCTCAAAATGTCATAAGGGTAGGTGCCGATAGCAGGAAGGTGACTAGGTGTTAGACTCGGGAGCTGTGAAGAATATCGACAATAGTAGTTGACCTTGTAACTGACTCTCCTCTAAGCAAGAGAGGATTAAATTGAGATTAAGCACGAAGCTCCTAACTACCTGTCCTAAAGCTATCCCTATATACTAGAGAGCGACAGAGCAGCTCTGTTAGATCTGTCGACAGACCTGACAGATCCGTGTCTGTAGATCTGTGGACTAACCCTATAGATCCAAGGGTCTGTCATCACATGACAGATCCCTTCTTCCTTGCAAGCCCATAGATCTGTAGACTAACCCTACAGATCCGGGGATCTGTCCTCACGTGACAGATCCTTTCTTCCATGACTGTGCCTATGACTCATAGTACTCCTATGACAGTACTATGACTCATAGCACTTAGGACCTACATGATCCTGTATCCTACAGTACTCCGGACAGTACTCCTGACACTCATGACAGACAGATAGACAGACAGAACGTCTAAATCAGACGTTAGAATAGTACCTTCGATCCTATGTGAATAGGGACTAGAACAACTAGGTAGAATTATTGCTAATAGCATAGCTCGCGTATAATAGTATGCTAGCAGAGTTAACAGGACTCTCGCCTTTTTAGATGGCATATAGATCAGCTATAGAAGACATCCTAGATGTCTTAGCTAGTAATCCGAACCTAGTAGTACTCGGACGAGTAGAACATCTACGCCGACTACAAACAGAAGCACGACTCGACCTGCATTTCTATTAGCAGAACATAGCACGGTACGCAAATCGTAAGAGAATTAAGGGACTAATTCTAAAGGAGGGGGACAAGGTATATCTCCTCCGCCGTCACATTAAATCGGACAAGCCGAGTAAAAAACTAGACGCTGTAAAACTAGGACTATTCAGGATTAAGGCCAAGAAAAGACTAGTGAATTTTAAGTTATAGCTACCTAAGCAGATGAGAATACACCCTGTGTTCTATGTCTCTCTGCTAGAACAAGTAGCGCTAGACGCCGCACTATAAACGGAACCCTTACTACTTAACCCTAAAGTAGAAGAACCCGAGTACTCTGTCGAGAAGATTGTCGACACTCGCTAGCGGGACAGACAGTAAGAGTACTTAGTAAAATAGGAAGGATATAGGAGTACCGAGAACACCTAGGAACCCCTAGAACATCTGCGAAACTGTTAGCAAAAGATACGAAGTTTCGAGAAAGGAACGAACCTAGGAAGAAGATCCTAAGCCACGACTAGACTCCTGCGGGACACTGTCGATCGGCTCGGCTATCACGCCATCCAGGAAACCCTAATATGAGGCGTTAGTGAAACCCTCTATTACGCTCTATGTTGTAGGACTAAGAGCGAGGCCCGCTAAAGGATCTAGGTCAAGAAGGAACCTAGCCTGCGAGAGAGCCTATTCCTCGGCCTCATCCTCCCTGATCTCACGCTCCTCGAGAGCGCGACTATCCTCGACCTCCTAGTCGACTATGTCTAACTGTTTTCGAAGACGTATCTCCTTTACATGCGCCTCTATTATCTTCTGCGAAGCCTTGGCTAGGACCGCCTTCGCACGATTAAGATCGGCAATTAGTCTTTTCCGCTAATCGCCTAACTTCTTCTATTTGACCTCTATTACCTTCGCGTTGTAACTTCGACAGTTACTAAAGTAACATTACGAACATTTCCCCGAGGAAATGTGTACCTAACAAACGAGCTTTAACTCTTGACACCGAGTACAGGACTTCATGCTATCCTAGCCCTAACGATAGATTCGATTCGCGCAGCGTTTACGTTTCTGCGTTAAGGGGGCGTTAGTGTCTAGGATGACATAAGGCAGTAATGTAGAAAGAGAAGACATCATAGCATAAAAGGAAATAACAAGAGAAACCCTGTACTAATAAGGTAGCTTAGGGACAAGCTAGGCTAAGAGGGGGATAGTGTCATGAGTGTTAGGAGTACTATAGGTTTTAGGATCATAAGGGTCCTAAGTGCTATGAGTTATAGGTATAGTCATAGGAGTACTATAAGTCATAGGCATAGTCATAGGAGAAAGGATCTGTCACGTGAGGATAGATCCCTAGATCTGTAGGGTTAGTCTACAGATCTACAGGCCTATAAGGAAGAAGGGATCTGTCACAGGATAATAGACCCTTAGATCTGTAGGGTTAGTCTACAGATCTACAGACATAGATCTATTAGGTCTGTCGACAGATCTAACAGAGCTACTCTGTCTCTCTAGTATATAGGGATAGCTTCTAGACAGGTAGTTAGGAGCTTCGTGCTTAATTTAATTCCCTTTCCCTAGGGGATAGTCAGTTACAAGGTTAAATGCCATTGTCGATATTCTTCACAGCTCTGCGAGTCTAATACCTAGTCACCTTCCTGCTATTAGCACCTACCCTTATGACAGCTAGGGACTGCCTACCCGCATAGAGACTACTAAACAACCCGAGGCGACTAGGAGTAGCAGGAGTAGTAACGCTACAAAGAAAGGCTAGTATCTTCTTCTTTAGTAGGTTACAGGGGAGCTCGTCTTTAGAGCCTATAGTAGACAGAGAGCTAGCGACAGCCCTACTATGCTTAGTCGTAACAACTACCTCTTCCTCCTTATCCTTAGCATTAGAAGGCGAAGAGACTTAGGCGCGCTTGCGGCTGTCACGCTTAGCCCTCGAGATCATCTTGCGCTTCTTGACATAAGTGTCGATAACATCGTCGAACTTAGTGTCTTTATTATGCGTAACTAGTATGGCAACACTATAGCGCGTAGGGATTACGTTACGATCAAAGGTATCCTAGACGTCATTATCCTCCTTATCCTCAAAGATCTAGCTTAGAGGCTTATACTTTAGCATCTTAGCGGACGCTATGCGGATCGCAAGTAGGGAAGGTTTAGCTTCCTTGTTGCTAACCTTAATCTCGGCCCTAGCCTTCTTCTTCCTCTTAGACAGAGGCGTCGAGGTAGTATAGGCAGCAGCGCTATAATGTGTTAGCTATACGTACGTAACAGGATTTAAGTAAGTAACTTACGGCTTAGTCCTCTAGACTAGCTCTAAGGCGGGCTGCCTTATAGTACGACGCTATAGTGTAGCCCTAATAACAGTAGCGGTAAATTGCTTGATTACCTTCTTACAGATTATCTATGTCTTAAAGTCACTGTCGATTATAGTAAGGGCCCCGAGTTGTTAACGCTAACAGCTAGTTAGGTAGTTCTGCATGCTAACATGAGTCTAGTAGAGATGTTAGCATGTATTCTTACAGGGTACCTACACTATATGCGTACTATAGTAAAGGTCTTGACCCTAACAGTTAGCACCTTCAAGATCCTCTAGACTAAGTCTACAATTAGACCTAGACAAACGTTTTCGCCTATTAGCAGAGAGTTAAAGCAAACGCTGCTATGTAAGTAGTTAGTAGTCGTAGTAAAGCACAAGAGAGTGCTAAGCAGGTAGGCGAGTATCTTGTAGTACTTAGCCTATAGCCTGTTTATAGTCAGAGTGCCTTTAGTAATCCTCTTGTTACGCGCCCTCTAGAAGTCATTAATGTTACGGCAGAGCTAGTTGTACTCGCTATACACTTCCTTAGGAAGTTCCTAGCATTTTTAATGCTTGATATTATAATTAATATAGTTGCATTAGACACTACCCTCATTAAATCCGCTGACATAGTAATATAGATGTATATGCTATATGATACGAAAATATCTCGTAGTGTAGCAGAGTAATCTGACCTTTCGATAGGTACAAGATAGCGCTGCTTTCTGCTTATCGCAGAGGTAGCGCTAGAGGTGCTTATAACCCCTAACGCCCCTTAATTAGGGAAAGCATGTCTAAGCCTAACCCCGCAGGGGTACCGTAGGGTCAGGAAGCCCCTGTAAGGGTACTATAAGGTTAGTAACATAGGGGCATCCCTACATTAAGCACTAATCCTACTAGACGACATGTAAGCTAACGTATGTACAAAGGACCTCCTTACTATGTATGGCAGGGTCACTACATGCTAAGGGCAGGCATTAGAACCTATGCGGCTCTAATAGCCCCCTAGTATTAACCGTATCACTACCCCTCCTCCTATAAGGATGTCCCTAGCCTTACTAAGTAATGCATATAGAACGTATAGGGTATAGGACATAGCACGCTTATACTACGTAAGAGTAAATAGGCAGATAGCCTACGTAACATATGTCATGTATATACCTTAACATCTTCGTAGTGAATACAGGACAGAGGTTACTAACTTAGGCGGGTTTTTAATCTGTTACATGTTAGGCGGCTTCGTAACACCTTTGCTTTACATGCGGATCAAGATATCAGGAAATTACAAGTACGTACTTTAGTTAATCTTTAAAATTATAGGGCGAGCATACGCGCTAGCTTCGCTAAATAGCTTAGCTGTCCCTATTCACTCATAACTGTGAAGAAACGTGTCGTAGAACTACAGGGCTAGTAGGAATGTATGCGGATACTTTGCGCATGCCGCTCGAAATAGCAGGAGCGTACTCCTAGCGCGGGTCTTATCACATTTTCATGCTAGTATACTAGCACGAGTACAGTTAGTACACATGCGTGACAGCCGCGTTACCTGTTCTTACATTATTCGGTCCCTATGTAAGTTAACTAAAGGCAGGTACTCTGCGCATGTAGTTTAAGTTACTAGCTTAACGGTTGCGGTAGGTAACAGGGGGCTGTCAGAGGGTATAAAAACCTTGTTACTTTCCTAAACTTTCCTGTTCTAAAACACTAACATTAACCTCTGCTTCTACTTCGCTTAGCTTTTATCTTGCTATGCCTGCGTGTCTAACACGGAGCTTCTTCTTCTTCAATTAATTAATCAAGATCGATTAACTCATCTTAGTAATAATAGTTTATGTGCTGCAGACTAAGTTCGACGCTACTTGCTCTAACCGTAATTGTCGCTTATGTCGACGATGCCTTGACAACCTTAGCAGCTAAGCTGCACACATCTCTCCTCTGCGTGTTACTAACGTAATCGTCGCTTATGTTAACAATGCCTTGACAACCTTGGCAGCTAAGCTACACATATCTCTCCTCTACATGTTAGTAACGTAATTGCCGCTCGTGTCGACAATGCCTCGACAACCTTGGCAGCTAAGCTGCACACATCTCTCCTCTACGTGTTAGTAAGGCGTCCCCTACCCGCGAGGTACGCGTGACTTGTACTAACTAAAGCGTAGCTAAGATCTAAAGCATCAAAAATGCTAGGACCTCCCTAAAGAGGTGTATAGGGAGTATAATTAGCTCTGCTGTAACATCGATGACTTCTAGAGTACACGCGACAAGGGGTTTGCCAAAGGTACTCTAACTATAAACAGGCTACAGGCTAAGTACTACAAGGTACTTGCCTACCTACTTAGTACCCTCTTATGCTTTACTATAACTACGAACCGCTTACATAGCGGCGTTTGCTTCGACTCTCTGCTAATAGGCGAGAGCGTTTGCCTAGGTCTAATCGCAGACTTAGTCTACAAGATCTTGAAGGTGTTAACTGTTAGGGTTAAGACCTTTGCTATATTACGTATATAGTACAGGTACCCTCTAAGGATAAATGCTAACTTTCTCCGCTAGGCTAACGTTAGCGTCGAGAAGTATCTAACTAGCTGCTAGCGTTAGCAACTTAGGGCCCTTACCTCTATCGACAATAACTTTAAGACGCGGATGATCCGCAAGAAGGTTATCAAGCAATTTACTATTCCTGCCGCTAAGGCTACGCCCTAGCGCTATACTAAGAGGCAGCCTGCCTCTAAGCTAGTCTAGAGGACTAAGCCGTAAGTTACTTACTTAAATCCTGTCGCGTGCATATAGCTAACATATTGTAGCGCTACTACCTATGCTGCCTTGACGCTACTATCTAAGAAGAAGAAGAAGGCTAGGGCTAAGATTAAGGTTAGCGACAAGGAAGCCGAACCTTCCCTGCTTGCGATCCGCATAGCGTCCGCTAAGACACTAAGGTATAAGCCTCTAAGCTAGATCTTTGAGGATAAGGAGGATGACGACATTTAGGATACTTTTGATCCTAACGCGGTTCCTGCGCGCTGCGGTGTTGCCGTACTAGTTGCGCCTAAGGAAGACACTAAGTCTAATGATGTAATCGACACTTATGTCAAGAAGCGCAAGATGATCTCAAGGGCTGAGCGCGATAGCTGCAAGCGCGCCTAAGTCTCTTCGCCTTCTAATGCTAAGGATAAGGAGGAGGTAGTTGTTAAGACTAGACGCGGTAAGGCTGTCGCTAGCTCTCTAGCTACTATAGGCTCTAAAGACGAGCTCTCTCGCAACCTACTAAAGAAGAAGATGCTAGCCTCTCTTCGTGGCGTTACTACTCCTATTACTCCTAGTCGCCTTAGGGTATTTAGTAGACCCCGTGCAGGTAGGTAGTCCTTAGTAGACTATAACAAGAAAGACTCTTCTACTTTAGGTTCGGTTAGGAAGCTCTTAACGAGTAGTTACTAAGCATTAGCTACGAAGCTAATCCGGGTATGTCTTATGTTCTCCTTAGGTTTATTCTAGGTATGCCTTTAGGCGTCAATAATGTATAAGTAGGGCGTTTGTTTCTTATTGTCACTTTGCGTGTTATATACTACATACACATGTTAAGAACTCTGCTCTAAAACTCTTATCTTCCTACAAATCGACCTTCTTAGGCCCTGCTTACGCCTCCTCTACTCTTCGAATTCATGAATAGCTTCTAGAGCATTCTTGTAGTCTTTAGCCAGAACCTATTATGTGTACCTAGGTAGGTATCCTTTCTACTTTACTAGATAGTATGTTGTACCTTTACACTACATACTGTCCTTAATACTCTCGACTTCCTACTCTTCGTTCTCTTCTACTACTAGCATTAGGTCCGCAGGCTCTTTACCCTCGCGCTCTACCTATAGTTCGAGTAGAGATATATACAAGACGTCGTGTACACGATACGACGATAGCAACGATAGCTAGTATGCCTGCGAGCCTATCGTGTTATGTATCTAGAAGGGTCCGACGAACCTTGGCATCATCTTCTTACTTAGAAGTTTTAGCTTAAGATTCTTCGTTAACAGTAACACCTTCGTACTAACTGCATACTACATCGGTTTAGCACAGGCGTTATTATGTTTAATCTAGGATTTTAAGGCCTTTTTCTAGTGTTCTATTAGCACCGAATGTACCTCGCGTATACGCCACGCTAATTCCGCGGCAGCTAGTACCCTCTCCTTAGAAGACTCGTCCTAAGGCAGTTCTGGGTGTATTTCTAGATTAAAGCTATAAAGAATCTGAAATAGTAATACGGTTAATACTAGGGGTGTCATAAGGGTAGGTGCTAATAGCAGGAAGGGGATTAGGTGTTAGACTCGCAGAGTAGTAAAGAATATCGACAATAGCAATTAACCTTGTAACTAACTATCCCCCCTAGAGGAGAGGATTAAATTAAGCACGAAGCTCCTAACTGCCTGTCCTGAAGCTATCCCTATATACTAGAGAGACAGGGCAGTTCTGTTAGATCTGTTAACAGACCTATTAGACCCGTGTCTGTAGATCTGTAGACTAACCCTACAGATCTAGGTATCTGTCCTTACGTAACAGATCCTTTCTCCTATGTAAGCCTATAGATCTGTAGACTAACCCTATAGATCTAGGTGTCTATCCTTACGTGACAGATCCCTTCTTCTATGCCTGTGTTATGACTTAGGCTATAGTACTCGTAACTTATGACATTCATGATACTATCCCCCTCTTAGCCTAGCTTGTCCCTAAGCTACCTTATTAGTGCGGGGTTTCTCTTGCTAATTCCTTTGCGTAGTAATGTCTTCTCTTTCTATGTTACTACCTTTTGTCATTCTAGACACTAACGCCCCTTTAACCTAGAAACGCAAATGCCGCGCGAATTAAATCTATCGTTAGGGCAAGGAAAGCATGAAGTCTTATACTTAGTGTCAAGAGTTAAAACTCGTTTGTTAAGTGCACATTTCCTTAGGGAAATGTTCGTACTATTACTTTAGCAACTGTCGAAGTTGCGACGTAAAGGTAACAGAGGTCGAATAGAAGAGGTTAGGTAATTAGTGGAAAAGACTAATTACTAATCTCGACTATGCAAAGGCGGCCCTAGCTAAGGCTTCGTAAAAGATAATAGAGGCGCATGTAAAGGAGATACGTCTTCGGAAACAGTTAGATGCAGTTAACTATAAGGTCGAGGATAGTCGCGCTCTTAAGGAGCGTGAGATTAGGGAGGACGAGGCTAAAGAGCAGGCTCTTTAGCAGACCGGGTTCCTTCTTAACCTAGATCCCTTAGCGGGTCTTGCGCTTAGTCCTACGACATAGAGCGTAATAGAAGGTTTCGCTAACGCATCGTACTAGGGTTTCCTAGATGGCGTGGTAGCTAAGCCTACTGATAGCGTCCCGCAGGAGCCTAATCGTGGCTTATAATCTTCTTCCTAGGTTCGTTCTCCGCTTAAAACTCCGTATCTTTTGCTAACAGTTTCGTAGGTGTTTTAGGGGTTCCTAGGTGTTTTTAGTACTCCTGTATCCTTCCCATTTTACTAAGTACTCTCGCTGTCTGTCTACCTAGCAAGTGTCGACGATCTTCTCGACAGTGTACTCTAGTTCTTTAACCTTAGGGTCGAGTAGTAAGGGTTCCGTTTACAGTATAGCGTCTAGCGCTACTTGTTCTAGCAGAGAGACATAGAATACAGGGTGTATTCTTATCTGCTTAGGTAGCTATAATTCAAAATTGACTAGTCCTTTCTTGGCCTTAATCCGGAATAGTCCTAGTTTCATAGCAGCTAGTTTTTTACTTAGCTTGTCTGATTTGATATAATGGCGGAGGAGATACGCCTTGTCCCCCTCCTTTAGAATTAGTCCCTTAATTCTCTTGCGATTTGCGTACTATGCTATGTTCTGTTAATAGAACTATAGGTCGAGTCATGCTTCTGTTTGTAGTCAGCGGAGGTGTTTTACTTGCCTGAGTGCTACTAGGTTTAGATTACTAGTTAAGACGTCCGGAACGTCTTCTATAGCTAATCTGTACGCCATCTGAAATGGCGAGAGTCCCGTCGACTCTACTAGCGTACTATTATATGCGAGCGACGCTATTAGCAACAACTCTACCTAGTTGTTCTAGTCCCTATTCACATAGGATCGAAGGTACTATTCTAGCGTCTAATTTAGACGTTCTGTCTGTCTATCCGTTTAAGGGTAGAAGGAAGTACTAAGTCGATGTTTGACCTAGAATTGTCTTATTAGGGCTTTCTAGAAGTTAGAGGTAAACATGGATCCTCGATCTGTTACTAGGTCTCGTAGCATACTATGTAATGCTACTACCTATTTAATGAAGACATGTGTAATATCTTCGGTCTTAAAGTCTTTGCGGTACAGGATAAACTTCCTGAACTTAGTAAATTAGTCGACTACTACCATGATTCTATCGAAGAACTCGTTAGTAGCGGGTTCTCTCGACTAGGGTAGTTTGACAATAAAGTCTATAGCGAGCGATTCCTATAGCCGTTAGGGTATCTGTAGTAGTCGTAGTAGCCTATATAGTTTATAATAGTTATGCTTACGCTGTTAGCAAGTTACATATTAGCAGACATAGTCTTCGATTACTCTGCCTATCCTAGGGAAGTAATATTCTTGTTAGAGAATTTGCTTCATTTTAGACACTCCCGGGTATCCTGCCTAAGGAATGTCATGTTAGAGGCGTAGTAGCTCTAAACGTAAGGATGTTAGCATGTATACTAACCCTTAGAAGAGAAGCATTCTGTCTTTGTCTTCCTAGTCCTCCTGTCCCTTAATGTCGTTATGGACAGCAAGTATAGTTAGGTCGTAGAGTAGTGCGTTCTTCAGGTTGTCCTAGAACTCACTAGTCTATGTAATAGCTATAGCCGCGAGTTAGTTAACTCCGAGCGTGCTATTACCATTTTTCTAGAAAATAGCATGTTTCTCCTATTTCACGCCCTTTATGTAGTTAGTCTAGCAGCTAAGTGTATCGGCGCGTGCGTTATTAGATCCCTTGTAATAGACGATCTTGCAGTTAAAGCTAGAGAGTTCCTTACTCTATCGGACTTGTTGTTAGTTTTACTCCTTCGTCATAGTAAAGTATCGCAAGTTCTCATAGTCCATGTAGACCGTAACCTAGTGTTTAGACCCTTCTAAGTAGACTCGCTACGCTTTATAGGCGTCTACTATAGCTAGAAGTTCTTTGTTATAGACGTCATAATAGAGCTTAGGTCTAGACAGCTTTCTCGAGTAATAGGCAACTAGCTGTAGTCGTCTACTCGGTCCTAGTTAACTTAAGCATGCCCTAAGTGCTATGTCAGAGGCATCTGTTTTGACTATAATAGGCTTGTTAGGGTCGAATACAAGCAAGATTAGCTAATCTGTAAATCGTTGCTTAAGTTCCTTGAAGGCATTCTGTTAGGCGTCGTCCTATACGAATAGTGTATCCTTTGTAGTAAGGGTTATAAGTAGTGCTATAATCCTCGAATAGTTCGCGATGAATCTTCGGTAGAAGTTAGCAAACCTAAGGAAGGACTATACTTCCTTAACATTAGTTAGCGTAGGCTACTCTCTTACAACTTTGACCTTCTTAGTGTCTATCTTGATCTCGTTCTAGGCTACTACGTAGCCAAGGAACTAGACTTCTTGCTTATGAAACTCGCTCTTCTAAGGCTTAACTTTTAGCTTATAATCCTAGAATTTCTAAAGCACCTTACATACATAAGTCCTATGTTCTTTAATCATTCGTAAGTAGACAAGGATGTCATCTAAGTATACAACTACAAAGACGTCAAGGTACTCTCGTAGCACATTGTTAATAAATGCCTACTATGTAGCTAGGGCGTTTGTTAACCTAAATAGCATGACTATATACTCGTAGTGTCTAAACCTAGTTCGGAACGTAGTCTTCTATTCGTTACCTTCCTTGATTTGAAATTCAGTTATACGCTCCTAGTATGTCAAACTTTAAGAACTATATTACTCCTTATAGGCAATCCTGCAACTCTGAAAGCAAAGGAAGCGGATAACTATTCTTTATCGTGATGTCATTTAACCTATAATAGTCTACGTAAAGTCGCTAGTTGTCTTCCCCTTTAGGGACAAACAGGATCGGATACCCTGCTAGGGACTATGATTCGCGGATAAAGCCCTTCTAGAGGTTGTCTTCAAGGTATTTCCAGAGAATCTCCAGCTTTGCTACTAATAATAGGCGAACTAGTTACTTTGTCGGCGTTCTGCCTAGGAGTAAGGGTATCCTGTGATCCTACTCCTAGTGTTCTAGCAGAGCCTCTTAGTTAGGTTCTTCCTTGAAAAGAGTAGCAAACTCCTTATACTCGTCAGGAATAGTAAACTCGACTTTAACTTCAGATTATGTTGCTTTAACCTATAGGATATACACTTCCTGTTCTAGATCCTCGATAGTAGTGACTATCTCGCTTAAAGTCATAGCACATATTTCGATCTTAGCTAGCGCGTCGTGTACTATAGGTAGAGGTATCGATCTTGAGAGTTCCGGAAACTAGATCCTCTCGTTCTTCTAGTCGAGGTAGAGGTTAGTGTTTCTTAGCTATAGTAACCCTAGTACTACATCTAAGCTAGGTAACTCCATAATGTCGAACTAGATCATCTCTTAGTAGCGTCCTATCTGCAGAGGTATTGTCTTAGTCTCCTTGTCAACTATTCCTTAGTTGTACGTAACTAGCTTTCTATTAATCGCTTATAGTGAGAAAGCATTTGTCTTTGCCTGTAGCCTTATCCTAGCTATCCTAGCAAACTTAGGCGTCATGAAGATTCTAGTGCATCCTGAATCTATTAAGGCCTAGGCTAGTGTCTCGTTAATGTGCACCTATACTCTAAGGTTGTCCCTGTATCTAGCGCTAACTACGGCACATCGTTACAGCCCTGTCTAGTCTGTCCGTAGGTCTAATTCTAGCGGACCTCGTCGTTTCCAGAATAGCTGTTTTCACGGACTAATTTAGGGATCGTTATCATGAGTGCTATAAGTCACGAGCACTATAGCTAGAGTCATAGCTGTCATGAGTGCTATGAAGTCACAGTGCTATAAGTCACGAGTACTATAAGTCATAACGCATGCATAGAAGAAAGGATCTGTCACATAAGGACAGACACCTAGATCTGTAGGGTTAGTCTACAGATCTACAGGCATGTAGGAAGAGAGGATCTGTTACGTAAAGATAGACGCCTAGATCTATAGGGTTAGTCTACAGATCTACAGACATAGGTCTAACAGGTCTGTTAATAGATCTAACAGAGCTGCCCTGTCTCTCTAGTATATAGGGATAGCTTTAGGACAGGCAGTTAGGAGCTTCATGCTTAATTTCAATTTAATTCCCTTTCCCTAGGGGATAGTCAGTTACAAGGTTAATTGCTATTGTCGATATTCTTTACTACTCTGCGAGTCTAACACCTGATCCCCTTCCTGCTATCGGCACCTACCCTTCTAACACTTTGAGCACTACTCCTAAGGAAGTATCAGGGGACTCGTCGAGCGCTTAACATACGCCTATGTCAAGTAATTCCTTAGCTGTTAGTTTAACCTCTAGCGACGATAGTTAACTGACACTACGAGAACAAGTTGCTGCTATACCTTAAATTACTTAGTAGCTTGAATCCATTCACCTTAGCGAGATAGCTCTAGCATCTGTCGCAGGTTTGACTACTAGAAACGGGCACGGCAACAATGGCTTCAAGATAGGAAGCCCTACAGAGTTTACAGGACAACGATCCTAAGTTAAGATGTTCATCCTCTAATGCTAGTTAGCATTTAATGTAGATACGGAATAGTTTACGACACATTATAAGCGAATGATGTATATCGTCTCTTACCTAAAGGGACTAGCGTTCGAGTTCATCTAGCCTTACCTATCAGATTATCTAGATCACGTTAGTAGCGTCGAAGCTAGGAAGATAACAACTAGGGAGGTTCTTAACTTAGACAAGTCCTTGTTTAAGGCGTTACGCGAAGCCTTTAGGCTTGGCAACAAACAACAAGAGGCTAAGAGAGCTCTCCTAGGAATCTAGCAGAAGGGTTCTGCTATCAAGTACTATGCGGACTTTTAGACCCTCTCTGCTTAAGTCGACTAGAATGATAATGCTTTAGCTACTTAGTTCTATTAGGGACTTAAGGAGACAGTTAAAGACGAAATTGCCTAGGGAGATTAGCTAACGACATTCAAGGAACTAAGCGATCTTGCGATTAGGATCGATAATCGCATCTAGGAATAACAGCAGGAACGACAACATAGAAATCGCAGGCTAGCACAGGCTAACTATAAGGTCTAACGATTAGCACTAAAATAGCGAAGCGATTATTATAGTCTCTAACTAATAGAGTTAGATGCAACTAAGGGACGCCTAAAGAGCGGACCCTAAGGAAAGCTACAGAAGGGCTCTCCTACCTAGAATAGTCTGAAGAAGCTATTCGACAAGAGTAACCTCGAGTGCTATAACTATGGAAAGAAAGGACACTTTGCCTGCAAGTGTTTCGCAAAGAAACAGCGTCAGGAACTATAACGGACAGAACATGCTTGCGCGACAACATCGGCACCTAAGCAAATAGCTGCCGCTACTCGAGAACTAGACTATGCCTTACTTACTTAGACTATGTGCTACGACGACGATTGTCGAATTCACATGAGTAATAAAGATAGTTCTAGATAGTACCCTAGCTATAGCAAGGCGCAATCGATCTGCGCGCTAAGGGGTGCACCTTCTAGTGTAATAGTCCTGAGGTAACAGGAGCTAGAAGAAGAAGAAGGTTCAGACAACAACTATGAGCTTGTCGAAGCCGTCATTCCTAATTACGAGGAAGACGAGGGCATAGAGAGATAGGCCATGCCGCTACGTGATATTAGACTCGATATCATCCGAATTATATAGAACTAGTAGGCTTAGGCTTGCCTATAGATTAATGGAGTATAACATGTTGACTAGCTTAAGTACGACGAACTAGCCGACTGCATGCAACGACACCTAAGGAGACTACTAGTCGTAGCTTACCCTTACTCGCATTAGAAGATTGTCTAAGGAATTGTATTGTTCGGGGTAGAGTTTACGCCCTAAGGAGGCTGCTTTACTTACGAGAGTATTTAGGTTCTACAAGCGTTACGACTCTAGGTTGCCTATTTGAAAATAGACTACGCAAGAAACGCGTAGGAACAACGAGGCTAAGAGCGAGTATAACCTCTTAGGCCGGTTAGCAGTAACGCTCGAAGAAGAATAAGCCGAGACTACACGATCCCCAAATTAGTCCGAGAAAACAGTTATTTAGGAAACAACGAGGTCCGCTGGAATTAGACCTACGGACAGACTAGACAGGGCTATAACAATGTGCCGTAGTTAGCGCCAGATACGCAGACAACCTTAGAGTATAGGTGCACATTAACGAGACGCTAGCCTAGGCCTTAATAGATTCAGGATGCACTAGAATCTTCATGAGGCCCAAGTTTGCTAGGATAGCTAGGATAAGGCTACAGGCAAAGACGAATGCTTTCTCGCTATAAGTAATCGATAGAAAGCTAGTCACGTACAACTAAGGAATAGTTGATGAAAAGACCGAGACGATACCTCTACGGATAGGATGCTACTAAGAGATGATCTAGTTTAACATCATAGAGTCACCTAGCTCAGATGTAGTGCTAGGGTTGCTATAGCTAAGAAACGCTAACCCCTACCTTAACTAGAAGAACGAGAGGATCTAGTTCCCGGAACTCTTAAGATCGATACCTCTACCTGTAGTACACGACGTACTAGGCAAGATCGAAATATGTGCTATGACTTTAAACGAGATAGTCGCTACTATCGAGGACCTAGAACAGGAAGTACATGTCCTATAGGTTAAAGTAACATAATCTGAAGTCGAAGTCAAGTTCACTATTCCTAATAAGTATAAGGAATTTGCTACCCTTTTCGAGGAAGAACCTGACTAAGAGGCTCTACTAGAACACTAGGAGTAGGACTACAGGATACCCTTACTCCTAGGCAGAACGCTAACGAAGTAACTAGTTTGCCTATTGTTAGTAGCGAAGCTAGAGATTCTCTGGAAATACCTTGAAGATAACCTCTAGAAGGGCTTTATCTGCGAGTCATAGTTACTAGCAGGGTATCCGATTTTGTTTGTTCCTAAGGGGGAAGACGACTAGCGACTTTACGTAGACTATTATAGATTAAATAACATTACAATAAAGAACAGTTATCCGCTCCCTTTGCTTTTAGAGTTACAGGATTACCTACAAGGAGTAGTATAGTTCTCGAAGTTTGACATACTAGGAGCGTATAACCAAATTTGAATTAAGGAAGGCGAAGAATAGAAGACTACGTTCTAAACTAGGTTTAGACACTATAAGTATATAGTCATGCTATTTAGGTTAACAAACGCCCTAGCTACATAGTAGGCATTTATTAATAACGTGCTACGAGAGTACCTTGACGTCTTCGTAGTTATATACTTAGATGACATCCTTGTCTACTTACAAATAATCGAAGAATATAGGACTTATGTATGTAAGGTACTTCAGAAACTCTAGGATTACAAGCTAAAGGTTAAGCCTTAAAAGAGCGAGTTTCATAAGCAAGAAGTGTATTTCCTTAGCGACGTAGTAGCCTAGAACAGGATCAAGATAGACACTAAGAAGGTCAAAGTCGTAAGAGAGTAGCCTATGCTAACTAATGTTAAGGAAGTATAGTCCTTCCTTAGGTTTGCTAACTTCTACTAAAGGTTCATCGCAAACTATTCGAGGATTATAGCACTACTTACGACCCTTACTACGAAGGATACACTATTCGTATAGGACGACGCCTAACAGAATGCCTTTAAGGAACTTAAGCAACAATTCACAGATTAGCTAATCTTGCTTATATTCGACCTAGATAAGCCTATTACGGTCGAAACAGATGCCTCTAATGTAGCACTTAGGGCATGCTTAAGTCAACTAGGACCGAGTAGGCGACTACAGCTAGTTGCCTATTACTCGAGAAAGCAATCTAGACCTAAGCTCCTTTACGACGTCTATAACAAAGAACTTCTAGCCATAGTAGATGCCTACAAGGCGTAGCGAGTCTACTTAGAAGGTTCTAAGCACTAGGTTACAGTCTATACTAACTATAAGAACTTGCGATACTTTACTACAACGAAGGAGTTAAACTGACAACAAATCTGATAGAGTAAGGAACTCTCTAGCTTTAACTGCAAGATTGTCTATCGCAAGGGATCCGAGAACGTACGCGCTAATGCACTTAGCTGCCAGACTAACTACATGAAGGGCGTAAAACAGGAGAAACGTGCCGTTCTCTAGGAAAATAGCAATAGCACGCTTTAAGTTAACTAACTCGCGGCTACAGCTATCACATAGACTAGCGAATTCTAGGACGACTACCTAAAGAACATACTAGTCTACGACCTAACTACACTTGCTGTCTATAACAACATTAATATACAGGAGGGCTAAGAAGTTTATCCTATACCGCGAAGACTTTAAGACTAAAGACATTACACATGTCTTCATTAAATAGGTAGTAGCATTACATAGTATGCTATAAGACCTAGTAACAGACCGAGGATCCGTGTTTACCTCTAACTTCTAGAAGGCCCTAATGAGACAATTCTAGGTCAAACATTGACTAAGTACTTCCTTCTACCCTTAGACAGATAGACAGACAGAACGTCTAAATTAGACGTTAGAATAGTACCTTCGATCCTATGTAAATAGGGACTAGAACAACTAGGTAGAGTTATTACTAATAGCGTAGCTTGCGTATAATAGTATGCTAGTAGAGTTAACAGGACTCTCGCCATTTCAGATGGCGTATAGATTAGTTATAGAAGACATTCTAGACGTCTTATCTAGTAATCTAAACCTAGTAGTACTAGGGCGCGTAGAATACCTCCGCTAACTACAAACAGAAGCATGACTTGACCTACATTTCTATTAACAGAACATGGCATAGTACGCAAATTGTAAGAGAATTAAGGGACTAATTCTAAAGGAGGGGGACAAGGTATATCTCCTCTACTATCACATTAAATCAGACAAGCCGAGTAAAAAACTAGATGCTATGAAACTAGGACCATTCTAGATTAAGGCTAAGAAAGGACTAGTTAATTTTAAATTATAGCTACCTAAGTAGATAAGAATATACCCTGTGTTCTATGTCTCTCTACTAGAACAAGTAGCGCTAGACGCTACACTACAAACAGAACCCTTACTACTTGACCCTAATGTCAAAGAACTAGAGTACACTGTCAAGAAGATTGTCGACACTTGCTAGGTAGACAGACAGCGAGAGTACTTAGTAAAATAGGAAGGATACAGGAGTACCGAAAACACCTAGGAACCCCTAGAACACCTACGAAACTGTTAGTAAAAGATACGGAGTTTTAAGCAGAGAACGAACCTAGGAAGAAGATTATAAGCCACGAGTAGGCTCCTACAGGACGCTACTAATCGGCTCGGCTACTACGTAATCTAGGAAACCCTAGTACAATGCGTCAGCAAAACCTTCTATTATACTCTATGTTGTAGGACTAAGTGTAAGACCTACTAAGGGGTCTAGTTTAAGAAGGAACCTAGTCTGCTAAAGAGCCTGCTCTTTAGCCTTGTCCTCCCTAATCTCACGCTCCTTAAGAGCGCGACTATCCTTAGCTTCATGGTTAACCGCGTTAAGCTGTTTCTGAAGACGCATCTCCTTAGCATGCGCCTCTATTATCTTCTGCAAAGCCTTAGCTAGGGCTACCTTCGCATGATTAAGATTAGTAATTAGTCTTTTCTGCTAATTACCTAACCTCTTCTATTTAACCTCTATTACCTTCGCGTCGTAACTTCGATAGTTACTAAAGTAATAGTATAAACATTTCCCTAAGGAAATGTAGACTTAACAAACAAGCTTTAACTCTTGATACTAAGTATAAGACTTTATGCTTTCCTTGCCCTAACGATAGATTCGATTCGCATAGTGTTTACGTTTCTGTGTTAAAGGGGCGTTAGTGTCTAGAATGACATAAGGTAGTAATAAAGAAAGAGAAGACATTACTACGCAAATGAAATAGCAAAAGAAACCCCGCACTAATAAGTAGCTTAGGGACGAGCTAGGCTAAGAGGGGGATAGTGTCATAAAGGTCATAAGTTATAAGCACTATAGTATAAGTCATAACACATGTAGGGAAGAAAGGATCTGTCATGTAAGGACAGATACCTAGATCTGTAGGGTTAGTCTATAGATCTATAGGCTACATAGGAGAAAGGATCTGTTATAGGAGAATAGACACCTAGATCTATAGGGTTAGTCTATAGATCTATAGACATAGGTCTAACAGGTCTGTTAACAGATCTAACAGAGCTGCCCTGTCTCTCTAGTATATAGGGATAGCTTCTAGACAGGTAGTTAGGAGCTTTGTGCTTAATTTTAATTTAATTCCCTTTCCCTAGAGGATAGTTAGTTACAAGGTTAATTGCTATTATTAATATTCTTTACTACTCTGTGAGTCTAATACCTGATCCCCTTCCTGCTATTAGTACCTACCCTTCTGACACTATTAAAAGGTTAGATTACTCTGTTATACTACAAGATATTTCTATATTATATAGCATATATATCTATATTAGTATATTAATTAACATATAGAACTCCTCTAATAATAGTAGGGTCTGTTATATGCTAGGGGTAGAGTACTAGGGTATATATAGCTCTAAGTCCTACCTACCTCTAGTATTAACTATATTAGTTTTATACCTTAGTTCTCTTACTCTTAAGCTCTATCTTAGCTATATTTTAATACCTATTAGTAGCTTAGCTATATAGCTATCAAATTAACACTATAAATATCTATATTAAAGCCAAGAAGCATAATATACCTGGTTACTAAGCTAATCTCTAAATACTGTCCTTATCGCTAAAACCTCCGCTTCTGTCCGCAAGCTCATCCTTCATAGATTGCCTAAGGCCCAAATGCCAATCCGAAACCTCCCAGGCAATTCAACTGCCGTCCAACCACTCTCATGGGACCACACGATCAAGGACCCGGGAGTAAGAATACCAAGAGCCAGGGCATTCAGGTTTTCGATGGACGGGGTTACCCCGTGGTCACCTATCCTCCATGCGACACACGTATGACTCTCCTTGAATCACAACTTCGTGTTAGTCTGTCGGGTTTCAGACGCGCTCCCGCCCGAGACAATTCTCCGTCACAACTCATGGGCGCGCTACTGCCAATGCCTTCGTATGCTGGGCGTATGAGACTGTTGCTAGACGTGCACCTTGCCCAGGTGCAACTTCTCCGAGCCGATGCACCTTTCTCTGTGCTATTTAACGTCCGGCTGCGACGCTCACTTCCGTGTCTCTGTCTTGTTCCATCCTACAGACGAATAACAGAAAACTTGAGCAAAAATGAAGTTGTCCCTCCTGCTGTTCGTCCCCGCGGCTTTGGCTGTATGCGCTACCCATTTCACTGACCCTCTGTTTCCCTCACCACATTCCGATCTCTGACATCCTCTAGACCTCCTGCCAGCCCGACGACAAGGGTGGTGTTTGCTACCCGAACTCTCAAGAATACGGCGAATGGTTGGGTAACCAGCCCTGCCATCCCGTACGTTCATCGTCCCGTCCTTTGCGCTTGCGTTCGTAACTGATACGAGGTTTGACGATAGACAACAAAGTGTACGGCAGCAAACGGGGATTGCACGCTGGATTACAAGAGCGTCTGGCGCCCTAAGAAGAAGGTTTGGGATGACTACGCCAAGTGCACTTAGGTCGTCGTCTCGAGCGCGTCTTCCATAGAAGGGCGGGAGCTGATGAGGTGGAGAAGCAAAAGTTGGAAACGACAGCTCTTTATGTCGGCCTTGACTTCTCTTTTGTGGATCTACGATTGTTTGTCCATGCGGTAGCAAGCGGCGCTTTCAACAAGCGGGATGACGACTCGAAATGCAGGTATCGTCGTTGTATAAACTCTTGGCCAAGCTCGTGTCTGCCATCATACTCTCCTCTAGATGAGGCTTGAGGCCAATCTGACTCTTCGGCCATTACACGAACGCTGTACAAATTGGCGCTGTCCCAACATCCGCTTGCGCTTTCACGTGTTGATCCTAGGCATAGCCCAGTGAGGCCTCTTTCCAGCTACGATCTCTGCGATCGCCATCGTTCCATTCAACCGATTGAACACCATTCATACTAGACCTGCACCCAAATCTCGGATACGGGTGGAAGACGGAGAGCTTATCTGTATGCAAAGCCTGTGTATCGCAGATAGGACGAGCTGCATCTACTCGGGATGCCTGAGGTCGTAGCTGCTGCGATGCAACGTGCAAGTGCCGCCAAAGGACGAGCAATCAGGTATGGCGATCTTTGTGTGACCGCTTGAGAGTTATCGCTGACTCGAAGTCCCAAGACTCCTGGTCCATCTCCGTCCCCAACGCGAACGGACACAATGCTGCAACAATGCTGCAATCACCCATCTTCACGCGCTTCCATTTCACGGACCTCCCCAAAGAACTCCGCCTGGAATCTTCATCGACCCAGGTAGCATGAACCCTGCACTTACGATCAACCTCTCGGAAGCCATTACTGCCAAATCAGCCATGTCTTTGGTGCTCACCTGCCGCGAAATCTACCACGAAGCAGCGCATCAACAGAAAGCCTCTTATGCCGGACTCTGGCAGGAACAGCGTTCCGTGGTCGACATCCAAGCAAGTTCTGACAAGGCTTCCGGACCTCTTCCCGAGCTCTTTGCAACGTGAGCGACAATTTTTGACTAGGCCCACGTCACTCATTGGCAATCATCACGGCTAAGTCAACCATGCAACGTCTACAAGTCCTTGTAAGCAATGGAGGCTGGCGGAAGTTTCTGGAGGTATAGAATCACTTACAATCACGGCGGTTGCAGCACTAGCAGGCGTTCAGGAGTCGATGGAGCAGACCTAATTGCGATGGCGTGGACAAATGGGGCTTCTTTTGCTGCGGCGCGACAGCAGGAGCAAATTTGTCCGACATCCCAACGTCGTGACAGAGATGCATGGGAGCAGCAGAGACGATGTGGACGTGATCTGCCGCTGGAGAAACACAAACTTTTGCGTGGAATGCTGGTGGCGCCGAGATTTCTACAAGTTCTACGAGGCTTTCGCGGCTGCAAAGCTTCGCTATACTCATCAGCAAAGGTGAAACGAGATTGAACAAGCAGCAGTGGCGTACTGAATATCCAGACAACAGCTCGGGTGGTATGTGACGGGTATAGCTCGGTGATCGTTGGCTGGCTCCGGAGAGATCTGAGAGCGATCATGATATGCCGGTCCAGCGGCGATCGGTGGCGCAGCATTGACTGGACAAGGGCGACGATTATGGTTCAGGGAATTGGCAAGAGTGAGGTTCTGATTGTATGACTTCAAACGGAAGTACCGCAAGTAAGGTGATCCGACCTGAAAGACTCCTTGAAGCAGCAACTTGGTCCGCATTCCGTTCGGTACGTGAAGCCGAGTCGTGGTCACATGGTCGTTCCCGTTACGGGACTCAGCGCGGTCAGCTAGCTTGTAAAGCATTGCTGCCCCATTGCTGCCCTGCAGTGTACCTCATGCGAGGTCTTACGCTGCGGCGAGACAGGCGCCATGCTGTCTCGTCTAGCTTGTCATCCCTTGAGACTTGGTCTCTGACAAAGTAGTCGTAACACGTCCACGACCTTGTCCCGGATCGAACACGCCTTGGTAAGTTGAGTACCACTGAGCGTGAGACTCCATAAGCAGAGTTTGCGAAAGAGGTTGCAGACTTTCAGATGTCAAAGTCAAAGCATTCGTCATCCGTTGTATTGCAGTCACACATTATCCGATGATTAGAACAACGGAGACTAGTAGGCTGACCCAGCTCGACCCAGCTCCGCTTCATTCCGCACGGAGCCGAGACACTTTTTCCATCCATTGGTGTTACAATTTCGGGTGAGGGGTGACTGTCTCTTGATCGTGTGCACAACGGCCGCCCTCACTCTCCACGAGCCAGCTCAGCCCATCAACGGCTTTCAGTCTGACTGCAGACTGTACGAGCCACTTGAGCATCTTCTGCTCACTCTTCTTCCGAGCTTGTGTTGCGCCTTACTCTCCGCCCAGCAGCCAATTCCTCCACATCACCATCCTCGTTCACGGCTTCCCCGTCGACTTCCGTCGACGCACTCTCCAATTGTTGCACCGCGCCATCTCTGGCCTGATACCCATACGCCGCCCCCTTCTTCTCCTGCCACCGTTTCAACATGCCCTCAACCTTTTCGCCCCATACCTCCTCCCCCTTTCCCAAATCCTCATACATCAACACGGTCTCCCCACCCAGCACGAAATCACCCTGTCTAGTCCGACTCAGACTCGCCATACATCCAGCAGAATCCAAAGCAGTTGCTAGATCATGACAGAGTGACCGCACGTAAAAGCCAGAAGTCACGGTCATGCGAAGACGGACGGCGGGTGCAGGACACCGCATGCTACTCGTGTCACTTGTGTCGCCTTGCTCGATGGACGTCACCGCCTCTTCATCGACGGAGGTTTCGGCTGGCAGCGCACCAGACACGACTGGCTCATCCTTACTTTGGACCTTCTGCAGCTGACCAGACATGACTGGCTCATCTTGACTCTTGACTTTCTTCCTCGCGCCCACTTCCTTAACCACACCACTTATCGTCTCCTCTCCATCCTCATCCTCCCTCTTCTTCCTCTTCACTTTCTTACCATGCTCCAGCTTCTCTAGAACCTCCTTGTCGACTTGCTCCGCCTCCGTCTCCGGCCACCGCCACTCATGCCTCCCACCCCCATACCACTGTACCACTTCCAGCTCCTCTACCGTCACCGGCCTGTCTACAATCGCTTTGGGTGGCTCCTTTCCCTCCCTCGCATACTCATACAGCTTCTTCCCATTCACCTTCAATGCACTGAAGATGGGCGGCCGCTGCATGATTTTTCCCCGAAACTGCTTCACCGCCTCCTCCACCCTCTCTCTCGTGATGTGCTCGTACGGCTTACGCATTACGACCTTCCCTTCCGTATCATACGAGTCTGTCGCCAGCCCGAACAGCAGCACACAATCGTAACTCTTGGTACACTCTAAAAACCCATTCAGACTCTTGGTCCCGCTCCCCACCCCGAGGATCAACACGCCCGTCGCCATCGGATCGAGAGTCCCGCCGTGCCCCATCTTCACCTGCAACGGCTGCCTGCTCTTCCAACTCCTTCGCTTCTGCTTCTGATTATGTGACTCATCATGCTTCCTCCTCTGTTCGCGATACAACCAAGGAGCAAATAACTTTGATGGGGTGAATTGTTGCTGTATATCTCGGATGACTTGGGCGGAGCTGATGGCGGGTGGTTTATTGATGGCTGTCATCAATGTTAGTGACCGTATGATGCGTACAGGAGGACTTGAACCTCACAGTACCAAAGACGCCTTCGAGGACGGGACCTGACGGGGCAGGAGCCATGGCTGCAAATGTTGGTGGGATGTACGGAGTAAATCTTGTCGGATACGTCGATTTGCCGATAACGTCTTTCCACGAGCGCCAGAGGATCTGTCGGGCGCCCATTAAATCATATTATGATTATTCAATATTGACTGATGAATTGTGGAAGGAGCGGAATCTGGAAGGTGGAGGGAGGGCGGGAGCTACGGACGGACCAATCACATGCCTCCCCTCCCTCGGCCGTGTCCAATCTGCTGGGACGAGATTCACGCGCCCATCAACACACGTGATCATCCATTACCGCGCGCAACACGATCCATATCACTTCGCACCGTCGCGCACACCATGACGGCGCATGACGATAGACGATAGACGATCATGACCGGTCCGACTTACTCGGAAGGGGAAGTCCTTGCGCCCCGAGATCCAAACCTCAGCAACGACGACTGGCCTGATTACGACCTCCATAATGTGCACGTATATCACGACGATGATACGGCAAACCTGCTACAGGCATCAGAACATCATCCGCTGAAACTTACAGGAGAGATCCAACTACAGCACATACCGAAAGACAAATACCCGGACGTGGTACGGTTGAAAACGCCAGGTCGCGTGGCCAACGTGGTATTGGACGATGTGAGGCTTTTCGCATACGGTGAATTTGAGGATGGCAATATCGCGATATGGGCGGCAGGGCAGGCCGGGTGGTATACCCTGAGGCCGGCGAGGGCGTACAGGACGGTACACCAAGAGATGGTCCAGGCCGTCAAGATGTTGTATTTCATTGGCGACGCGTATCGGGTGCCGAGGTGTGGGCGGACGGGCAAGTCTTCGAGAGAGCCCGAGCCGTACAGCCCGACAGAGCTGTTCCAAAAGTATGCGCAGGATCACCGATGCAGTGCGGAGAAGGCCGAGGAGATAATATACCGACATCGCGAGTTTCTGCTGTCCAGCATGGCCGCAGGAAAAGAAAGTATCGACTGGAATGTCAATCCGTTGTTTCTGCACCTGCAGAAGATATTTCCAGATGAGTACGAGGCAATCCGAAGACGAATGTTCGGACCAGAGAAGGGAAGTAGAAAGAAGGCTGGATCTGTGAAGCTAAGTGCCAGGCAGCAGATTGTAGAGTCAGGCAGCACAACTAGCTCTTTGAAGCGAAAACGAGGGCGTCCGGCAAAGAACGCTCGAGCTGTAGACGTGATTTCCATCGCCTCGAGTTCTGTGGCTTCTGCAGTCCCCAGAATGGCGGGTCGACCGACAGCACTGTCCCAACAATCAGAGAGCACGATTACTCGAAGAACCAGACAGAACCCGCAGCCTCAGATAGAGACAGTGTCGGAGGAGCGGCCAGAAGAAGCAGAAGATGAGTCGTCACCTGACGAAGAAGATGTCGAAAAGACACCCCTCCCCGAGATCAGCGACTCTGACAACGAACGACGACATACAGCTGGCAAAGGCAAATCAGCTCTACGATTGAAACCTTGCAAAGCGAGCAAAGGTCGAGACAGCAAAGGCAAAGCTCCAATCCCTGACGGAGACGACGAGGACGAACTAGCCATGCCCTCATCACCCCTAAAACCTGTCGGCAAGCGGAGGCACGCTTCAGGCGATGACACGAATCGACGCAAACGCCGAAACAGCCGCCAAGAGCTCGTGGACGATGACGAAGGCATCGACATTCCCTCCTCACCCTCCTCTCACACCGCCGCATCTGAAGCCGATCTCGCCCTTCGACTTGCCCATAAATTCGACCCCGTCCAAGAAGACACTTGGATATGTGCCCTGGACGGGTGTACACACAAAGTGTATCTGGCCAGTCGAGAAGAGAGCCAGAAGCTGATCCGAGAGCATTATGCGCTGCATGCCTACGACGACGACGATCGGGTGCAAATGGTGAAGAAGCTTGGAGCGCCGAGTCTGCCAGTCAGTCATTTGATGGAGAGGGTGAGGATGACGGCGAAACTAGAGGGGTTTCCAGGGAGCAGAGTGGCGGGGAGCAGGTTTCCAGCGCCAATCGTGCAGAAGTTGTGATCGACTCTGAATCGTGGCGTTGAGGATCGCAAGAGGCAATTCGAGCCTATGTTCTTTGAGATGATACTACGAAAGGTGTTTTGCAAGTGAGAGCCAGGCTAAATGGCCTCAGCCTGAGGCGTTGAAGTCTTCGAATCAGGGTTGTGTACGCATGGGCAGTGTTCAAGCCGTGACGAGCTGAAGCGTAGGACGGCGCAATAGTTAAATGGTCCGCAGCGGCGCTCTTGGACAATTCCTCTACCACGCGAGTCTGGCAGTCTTACTGGCAAAGTGAACTCCATACATCACTATTCGCTTTCGCAGCGCCTGAGAGCTCGATCTTCCAGCGACGTCCAATTATGAACAGGCCTGGGTGGCGATGAGTCTGGCAACGATTGCCACTAGCGCCTAGGTCCTTTGTGCGTTTACGGGCGCTCGATGTAGTCCACGCTCTCGATACCATGTCATCTGCAGCAGGGTTCGGGTGTTCCGGCACGTGCTCTTGAGTAGATCGATCGCGCACTCGTGGCAGTTGTCACATCAAAGATCCTTGCTGGCACCAGGATACGGCTCCGGTTGGATCCTGACCAAGAGATCTCTGTATGCTCATGAGTCCTCATCCGAAGAGCGAGGGATGCTCTGAGCAGCAATCTAGATCTCCAAGAGGCCTTTTCGCTAAGTGCCCGGAATCTTCCGACACAAGCAGAAGTTGTCGGTTCCCGAACCGTCCGTTGGCAGTTTTTGTGTGAGGGGTCTTGTCGCCAACTGTCGTTACACTAGACATCTTTTGAACGAGTGTTGCAACAAAGGTCTTAAGATTGCCGACCGCATGTCACTGATCTGTCTTGCCTCCACCACCCTCTCCAGAACAGAAACCCCGCAGGCACCTCAAACACACGAGCGTCCACCATGCAACTCTACTTGAATCTGTTTGTGCTTGCCCTCTCAGCAGTGCCCACAGTCACTAGCATCGATTGCAACGCAGGTACTGTAGGCGTCAGAGTAAGCGTCGCTCTCTTGAATCTGGCCAATGTGCCTCGCTAATTAAAGTCCATGAAGGAATGCGTCTCTCAAGGCATCGTATGACTCAGGTGCAACAAATATATATACAGCGTTAACACATCTTTGTCGCCTAGAACCAATGCGTAAGATACGGCATACCGCAGTCCACTGCGCCTGAGTACGGCTGGAAATTCGTCCTCGAATGCACAGGGGATTGCCTTTGCTCAACGATCACAGGGCCAACTAAGAGGGTGGTCCAATGCAGAGACTCGCGAGGAACGTGCGGTAAAGCGCTTCCGACGTAATACCGTTCTCGCCGTTGGAGTAATCACCCCGAGTAGGTGAGTACGCCGCCGACTGCGAATGTTGTGGTGCTCTAGACAACGCTGCTGATTCCGTTTTTCAGATTGGGCTTCAGTGGAGGGACTGGGATACCTCGGGGTGCGATCTGTCGCGGCTGTCGGCGCTGGATACTCGCTGGTTAGGACGTTCCGCTGCTCTCAACTCAATGGTCAGGAGCTCGAGGATGGCTTTGTGGATCTATCAAATCGACTTCCTGTGACTAATCGAGCTCAAGAATACAGTGACTTTCGCCCTTGACCGGCGCCCTGGCTTTAGTGGCCTAAGGCCCAATGGTCAAATGCTTCGCTTTCTGCGCGCGATGCAGTGGCGACAGCGATTCTGATGTGAACAAAGGCCAGGCATCAGATATCCTGTGCACAGCACCAGACCGCTTCTCCTTCGTTACTCGAATTGGTGATGGTGATTTCTGTGCCATGCTCAAAAGGCCGGACTGAGACAGCGTGGCCTGAGACGTCGGCTTCGATCGGCAAGGTGGTAGTGTTGGCGGATCTGACGACTTCGATGGTCTGGGCCTTGACGCAGTGACCTCAGCCACTGACTTTAGCCTGCGCGGGAATGCCGGGCACATCTCTGGAGTCTGGCGTGGTCAAAGGTTTTAACTTCGGCGTAGTCCCAGCGTCAGCGGCCTTGTATACCTCGATCTGGCTGTCTGGCTATGACTTAACAGTCGTAGATTTGAATTTAATTTGCTGTTGTGCCAGGTCGCACGCTTCGGGGAAGGACAAGGCTGAGGTCTTCGCCGTCGTTGACGTCTTTTTTGTCGCTTCGATGCTGGGGCCTGCGACCCAGCGATGTTCCTTGCCAATGAAGTCGTGGTCTCTGGCCCCTGATTACATATTCTAGCCCTCGCCTGTGTGGACTTTGTACTGGACGACTTAATATCCGATGCAATGGAGGCGTTCTCGTTCGGAAGCCCCCTCTTCTTAATTCTTTCGTCCCTCTCGTCAGGCCTGGGACCACCGTTCAAGCTTGGTGTCGAATCATAGTCCGCAACCTCGTCCTCTTCGACTTGTTGTCTCTGCTTCCTCTGGTCTGCTCTCTAGCTGGTGGTTGTTGAGCGGAGGATGGTTGTCCAACAGAGATCGAGACTTACTTGTGACCCATAGCATAGCGCACAGATCTGATCTAAAGCATGGTGACATCAGCTGTTCTTTTCTGGCATGTGAAAGCGGGAATGAAGCGTCAAGTGCGACGTCGCATTCACATATCCCATGAGTGCCTTTCAAAGTTCAACGTCATCAAAACTAACCCTCAGAACCCACCTGATGGATACGCATCTCCAGCACTTCCAGCACACTGTGACACTCCAGACACACTGCCTCTTGTAACAGTACATCCTTCAAGCAAGGATCGCAGACCATATGTCCGCACACTAGAGCATCCATCTCCCAGCCCAATAGCTTCATGCATACCGCACATGTCTTGACTTCCTCCGCGCCTTCCGCTGCCGCCGAACCTCCACCGACACCTGCCGCCAATCTCGCCTTTTTGTTGCGCTCCGACCCGTCAACTTGATGCTCGCTCCGCGTAATCAAGGCGTCAACACGCTCAAGCGACCGAAGAAGCAGCAGCAGATCAAGGTGTACCTTCTTGATGATACTCTCGCTTTCTGCTGGCTCCACCCAATTCTTGTCTCGGCTGTCCAGATGATATACTCGCTGGGACATATCCTCGCAAACGGCTGATATTTCCTGCAGATCAATGCCGACCGACCACAGCTGTCCAGAGAAGTAGAATTCACCTTTAGGATTCTTGATCTGATCTTGGATTCGCTGAAGTCTGGTGACAGAGTTGAAGCTTCCGAGGTTAGACGATCTTGGTTGAGCCATATTCGTCGCTTCTTGAGTCGTGTTCATAGCTAAAATGTCGCGAGCAGAAGTATTTGTGGCTTTGATCTTTTCAGAACAGAGTCACTGGAGCCCCAGATCTTCACCCTGGTCCGGTCAGATCCGTGATAACCTTGAGAAATCGCATCCATTGGGCTGACTGTTCCACGCGAGAACCGATTGATGCCGATGCATCGGATGCTTACTTCTCAGGCCCGAATCATGATAGATCTGAGCTGTCACGGTGCATGCGGTGAAGCAGGCGTGGGTATTAATCTGATTTCTGAATCTCAGCTTAGTTTCCTGAGCTTCGAATGCCACAGCACAAGTAACTACGGGAGCAACCTACCACGTTGTATCGCGCCAGACGCCTCGCTAACGACTTGTCCCACAATTTTGCTGCTCATGGCCCTGCCACTTCTGAAATAACAGCATCCTATCATCGGGCATTGACTCCACCACTATCTCGACGCTCCAGGCGGTCCACTCATGCCAGGTAGTCCATTTGCCGGACTAGCAGTTGGCGGAAATCCGGGTGGCATGACTGGGGGTGAACCAGCAGGTGGGCCAGCGCTGCCCGAGACTGGGAACGGTGGCATGTTCGCCGGACTGAAACCTGGCGGGAAAGCTGCTGGAGGCGCTGGAAAACTACAGACAGTCAGCAAGATGGGTCCCTATGCTGTCAAAGGTGGTGCACGACAAACCCCGGAGGCATTGGCGGCATCCCTCTCCCAAACGGCATCGGTGGCATCCCCGGCGGCATCCCCGGCGGCATCCCCGGCGGCATCCCCGGCATTCCCGGCATACCCATACCTGGCGGCCCTCCAACCCCCGGCCCTGACACACCCGGCGGCGGTGCCATGCCCGGTGCACCCGCCATACCAAACCCTCCGAATCCACCCAGCGCAGCACCTCCGCTCATGCCCGACACTGGATTCGAGCCGGCTTGACCGGCATCGGCGTACGAATTTGTGATGGAGTCGATGACGGACTGTGCTTTCTCCTGTCCAATCTGCTGGTAGTAGTCGACGACGTTGCGGAGGTGGTTGCGGCCAGAGTTGTGGGCTTTGCGGACACTCATAGAATCGTGGGTGAGGTACACGTCGCAGTAGTCGCAGAAGTACTTTGGCATTTTGGAGATGCCTTTTCGTAGGTTTTCCAGGCACGTGATTGAAGTCCGCAGGTGATGAGCGTGGATAGTTGTCGACAAGAGATAAAATACAGGTGAAGCTCGAGGTCGTACGAGGTTCTAAATTCGGTCAATCAAATGGCAATGAGAAATTTGATTGACGGAGATCTTATCAGCGTGTCCTAGCGTGATGCGATAAGGCGCCGAACGCGTTGATACATTTCGTGCCTTCCCTGTTCATCAAGACCACTCGTGTTGTCTGTAGAATGGCAGTGAGGAACAGTCAAAATGCATCTTGCGGCTTCATCCGGCCAGGATCAGGGCTGTGGCGAGCCCGTGAAGTATCGCAAGGCCAAGATTCTCCCCAATCAGCTACTAGACCACGCCACGGTCTGCCTGGAAGAGCAGCTCTACTCGTCAGCCTTTCAGTTCCTTTCCTCTGCTCTGAGTCCTGGCAACAAGACTAAGAAGCCGGTGCAAACACCACTACCCCAGCACCTCGCGCTGGCAGCCACTTTGACTGTCCATCCAGCCTTCACCTCCCGCACCACTAACAGAGACAAGCATACTGCGGCCGACGATGCTTTTCGTTACCTTCACTGCGTCCGCAACCTGGTCGGCGCCCGGCAAGCAGAGCTAGGCAAAGCATTCGCGTATATCCCCAGGACAGTGCAACGGATCAACAAACGACAAGCGAGAAGCAGGAACTCTGATCAACCCGCTCCTAATGAAGACGTAGCGTCACCAACCAGCATTCGCTCCGTCTACGCCCACGAGGAGTCCATCTGGCAGAATGCGGAAGATTTCTGGGCTGTCTTTGGCTGGGCGCTGAACTGTTCGGTTGTCCACGAAGCTCGTTGGGAGCGGTGGCGATATTTCTTAGAATTCATGATGGACGTCCTCGAAGCAGATCTGGGTGACCGGATTCACGATGGCACAGTACATGAGGGTCTACTAGCGACGTATCTGAGTTCAATAGGTGAGGGCAGAAACAACAAGCGCCGTCTCATGCGGTCCATTCTTGCTGATGGCAAGCCAAAAGCGATGGGCGAGTTTGGAGAAGTCTGGAGAGACGAGACCCAGGCACCAAAGGTGAACAATGATGATGAATCTTTTGGTGGGAAGAAGAGAAAACTTGATCTTGAAAAGGAAGATTACGGTGACTACTTTGACGAGAGTGCGGTGGAGGATTCAGCAACAGCTTCAACCACAATCGGTGGCAGGAGCAAGAGAGGGAGGAAAAGCAAGCATTCGGCGGACAGCGATTTCTCCATCTCTTTATCAGCAACCGATGAGCTCACAGGCGTGCGTTCACTCGGCAATATCAGCAGCATCAAAATCCGCCGTCGCATGCTAGCCGCATTGTTCAAGTACTGCTACCATCATCCGACGTCATTCTTAGACACCGAAACGCTCCTCGACATTTACACCGAATTCATCCGCCCACTACCTTTGGCTGTGTTCCACCAACTCGCATGTCCCGCAAAGCCATGGCTTGGACCGCACGAGCAGTCCTCTTTCGATCAAATGCTCTTGAGACCAATGATCAGCAGCGCGGCGCCACATTATGACGAGCATAGGCTCACTCAGAAGGACTTTGAGCGCTACTACGCACCGTATCCGGCCGATTCGACTGGAATGGTGGATAATGCCAAAGTCTCGCTGCTCGTTGAGGACTTACTGCGGTTACTATGGCGTACTGGCGGACTTGTCTGTGGTGAAGATCTGAGATATGCAGTCGCGGAAGGAGTCAATGCGAGGCATGAGAAGACGGCGTGGGGTGGAAGAAAGAAGACAGGCTTGAAGGTTGCTGAAGACCAAAATGCAAAGGTGGTGCTTGAAAGCAGTGGAAGGAGAATAATGAAATTGCTTGACATAATTGATCGAAGTTGAAACCGGAAACTTTCCATTCCCAATCACAAAGAAGGACAGCTTCATCAATATATGACACCTTGCTCGCGCGACTTGTCGCTGCTGCCTGTCTTGAGCACCGATGGCTGCGCACCTGGATAAGATCCAGTCTCAGATCGATGTAATGTGATCGATCCACTGTCGCGGCAGATCAGAGACGGTACAATGAATTGTGCGAATGTGTCTCTCATCGATCCTGTCTAGCCTTCCCAGCAACAGGTCGCTCGTCCATCATCGCATTGATATATGATCCTGCAATTGGCAGTACACAACCACATATTCCGTTCGCATTTCACGACTGACAAGCAAAGCCGAATTCGCATCCCCACCACGATCCACTGGCCGGTCCAGTGCACAACACTGCCGCAGTGATAGCATGCTTCAGAGACGCATCCAACCAACCCTACCCCCAGCAGACGCAAGAATAGTCCGCACCATCAACACTGCTGGAATCGCCAATCTTCCATCCCGCCCGCCCCTAAGCGGGCAAGAGATGCGCCAGCGAGCAGATTGTGGCATCTGCCATGGACCATGCTACAACCCTTTCGTTCTGAACTGTTTACACATATTCTGCCGAAAGTGCATTTCGAGCTGGTTCAGCAGTCGTGGTAGGCAGCGCAATTGTCCTTTCAGGTGTGGTTTGGGAGATGGGAACTTAGCTGGGGGAGGGTGTCTTGCCTGGGTGGATGGCATCGGAACGGTATTCGACATTCACAGAGACCATCAAGGAGCAGACTGGGTTTGTGGATGATGGCGCAAGTTTCATCAGCAGGAATACTGAAGTATTGCGACAACTGTTCTGCCGTCTTTTTGTCAGTTGTGTGGTTGGCCGGGACGATGTCATCGAAGCAGTGAGTGATCCCGCATTGCGCGCTGACTGATGAATAGATGTCAGGCAGGGCAGCAAGCCGCCAAATCATAGCACAGAAGATAGCTTGCCACTTGGCCCGAGACTTCCCAACCTACCGTTGTACAATTCCGCTTGATTTCACCGAGAGATCTCTGGCTGGCAAGCGTGATTCTAATAATAATAATAATAATAATAATAACACCACAGGTTTCGGGCAAGCAAGCCTGATGTACGCTGGACAGGCTACGACGCGCCCCGGCCCACGTCATTATTGGCTCAGCTCCATCAAACCTGCCAATTGACTAACCTATACCTCTTTTCTACGACATGTGGCATTCCAACTCATCCTACAGTATTTCTTTCATTTTCATAGCGATCTTCGTGTACCTCCTCGCCCGGAAGATATAGCAGGATCCCGAGTGTCGAGCCACAATGAGAAAATTCTTCGACAAAGCGAGATCAGCCATTGACGAGCATCGCTCTGGCGGTGGATTGCCTGGTCAACAGCAACAGCAACCAATTCAAGAGGTTGGAGACCATCCATCGCAAATCCAGGCGCCTACATCAGTCGATGTAACAAGATACCGTTATCACCACGGAGCCAATCTCGGAAGTGTGTTTGTGCTCGAAAAGTGGTTGACTGGTTGCATGTTTCATGAAAAGGTCGATGGTAGCAGTGAGCTCTCAGCGGTTGAGACCAGAGTGGAGCATGAGGGTCTTGACGCTGCCAGGCAGAGGCATGAGCAGCATTGGCGGGAGTATGTCGGTGATGATGACCTGGATTGGCTGAGAGATGTGGCGAAATGTACGACCGTGAGGTTGCCCATAGGGTACTGGGACCTGGGACCGCCTTATTGCGAGGGTACTCCGTTCAAGCATGTGGCAGGCGTTTATCAGAATGCATGGCAGGTCGTCAAAGAATTGGCGCAGCGATGTCATCAGAGAGGGATTGGCATTTTGATTGATCTTCATGGTTTACCTGGTGGCGCCAACCCTCAGGATCATTCCGGCACCGACTTCAAGAAGGCCGATCTATGGAGCTCGAGGAGTAATCGTGATCTGGCAGTCAGATGCTTGTGCTTCATCGCGCAGCAGGCTCGCAACATGGACGGAGTAGCTGGCATCCAGATCATCAATGAGGCGGAGCGGGATGCCAAAGGCATGTTTGACTGGTATGATGCGGTGCTGTGCGAGCTGGTGAAGATCGATCCGGCAATGCCGATATACGTCTCAGATGCCTGGCAACTTGATAAGGGTATCAGCTGGAGTCAGAGCAGGAATTCGCTTCGTTATGGTCAGGTTAATCCGGTGGTTATTGACACGCACGTATACTTCTGCTTTGGCGGTGATGACAACTCCAAGTCGCCTCAGCAGATCATCTCAGAGGTTCCAGGCAAGTTCTCTGGGCTTAACGGGAAGGATGGCAGCGTAGTGGACCGCGGTGCCGCTCAGGTGATTGTCGGTGAATACAGTTGTGTGCTTGGTGAGCCGTCGTGGGCTAAAGGTGGTGGCGCCCCGAAGGAAGATCTGGTGCGCCAGCTCGGCAATGCACAATCCCAGCTATTCCAGTCAAGAGCCGGTGGCAGCTTCTTCTGGACGTCCCGGATGGACTGGATGCCGGGCGGCGAGTGGGGTTTCCGCCAAATGACAGAGCAAGGCGCAATTGTGCCACCGCCGGGCCTTACTCTTTCAGCTCAGGACATTGAAGGCCGCATTCAGAACGCTCAGGAACATCAACAGCAGCGTAAACAGCATACCGTTGGCTCGCACACACATTACTGGGACAGCAATCACCCCGGGCAGTATGAGCATTGGCGCTTTGAGCAGGGATGGGATGTCGGTTTCAATGATGCCATGTCATTCTTTGGGGCGAGGAATCAGGCTGGCTTGGAGGGAGGTGACAAGATTGGCATGCTTGATCTGTGGGTATTGAAACGGTTGAGGGAGAGTGGTCAGGGTGGTAAGTTTGTTTGGGAGTTTGAGCAGGGCTTGAGGCAGGGTGTGAGAGACTTTTACGAATGCGTGGGTGTTTGAGCATGCGACAGACCGATAGACCTAGACTTGCAACTGTGGTATGATATGCAATGACGTGGTATTAGGTGTCGCCATGGCAACGAGCGGCAAATGGCAGCATGCGAGTGTGCCTTCCTCCTCGAGCTAGGGCCCCTTTTCATGGGGAACACAAATCTTGCACTGATGGAACACCTCGACAAGGGACGTCACCAACAACCATGGCATCACTCCAGAGTCAGAACTTCCCGGGCGCCATCTACATACCGGCAACGCCCCCATCAGCCCATCAACAGGGTGGTGAGGGAAATGAAAACACCGTCATGCCCTCAACGGCAATGACAACAGTGACTGGCGCATCAGGGCCAGTGATGCCGCCCCCATTGCCCTCATCAGCCCTCAAGGGCTCAGTCATCAAGAGTGGCCTATTTGAAGGCTTCTACGATCAGCCTCCTGCCCTGTCCGCCTTCCAGTGGAACGATCTCGATTCCCGCGGTCGCTGCTACTGGAAGCGCGAGTGGGTGCACGGAGAGTGGCAGGAGCGCGCAGTCAAGTTCGGAGAGCTTGACAATGATCAAAAGGTAAGCTGGTTCAATGCCGTCTATCACAGTCAAATGATGCAGCGTATGGCCGATGGCGGCTTGTACCGTGAGGCTGGCAGCATCAGGAGAGAAAGTAGCATAGAGCAGAGTCAGGGCAGTGGAGATGCAGCGATGGCGGGCGATGAGGAGGGAGATCTCTATCCGCTCCATATTGAAAGGGGCGCGAGTCCCGCGGCTGGGTACGGCCCAATGCGTAAGTCTAGAATGCTTCCTTGACGCGATCGCCAGAGCTCACACCAGCAGCACTGCATATTGCACCGGAAACAATCGACGGTGGACTTAGCAGAGCTAAGCAGGATATGGCCAAAGACGACCAGATGCTGGCTTTTCGCCTCTGCACACCAATGATCGAAGCGCACAAGCAGTGAGGTCCCCAATTTTTCGTCGCGATCCCCTTTACCCACTGACGACCCCATTCTCAGCCTCCGCAACGGCACCGACCGCCGTTCTCTGTCCCAGAAGATGCACGACTCATTCACGGCTTCGGGACGCAAGATTACCAAAAATCGCATCTACCGGCGATCAGCGAAGTTCCCAGGCCAAATCGTTGAGGTTTGTGCCATGAGGCCGAATGGAGGTCACGAGTACAGCGGGCTGAACACACACATTGGCGCGAGGTGGAGGTCTGAGTCTGGAGCCGCGCCGCCAATTTACAAGGAGGGCTGGGGCGAGTTCACGAGTGCGGCCGCGAGAGCGAAGAGACAGCCGAAGCCTGTTGGCGAGGCGGAGACGAAGGCTAAGACGGCCAGTCCGTGGATGGAGGGTGAGCTGTTCTCGGATGGAGGGTGATGAGTTGAATGACGCGCAGGCGGCGCTTTGAAGACGGATCAAGACAACGACAGACGGCACGCTGCTTGACAGTCAGGGGTTCATGATGACTTTATATGGCGTCTGGAGTTGAGATGGGTCTTTTGGCGTGTGTTTTGGGCATGATGTTGAGATACCCAGGGCGTTGTTTCTACGATCGAGGGTGGACGCAGACAAGGTACGCACGATAACGCATTGAGTATCATGAAGATGATGGTGTACTGGCATTGTTGTGGCTGCATCAGCGCATCGTCATCTCTCTCCTCGCCTCAATAATAATAATGCACAGCATGGACCAAGGGACTCTGGAAGATGGCAGGGCAGGACAGCCAATCGGATGTAGCCGAGAACAGCGACCCACCAACTTGTTGTCTCCGGGTAGGCCCATGGGCTTCGTCACTGTTGCACACTAAAACACTGGACATCCTTTGCGACATAGGCAAGGAAGAAGACATAAAGAGTGAAACCGCATGATTCCTTGGTAAGTGAGATACAGCAGCAACACACAATCATAAAGGCAACGGCGACGGCGACGGCGGGCTGGGAGGGAGATTGAGAAGTGCAAGAAGGAAGTGGGAGGACGGCCTCGTGGCTGCTACATCTGCAATCACGTTGACCTTTCCCCCATACTGCCCTAGTGCACGTCCTAAGACGCGACGAGGGCAAAATTGGACATCAGCCCTGCGAACTCCGGCACCCGACACACTGCACCGCACCTGCGAATCCACAATCACTTCAACCTGGAGCAACAACGTACACGGCATAAGGCGTGGGGTCGCGCACGACAAGGCCATTCACGCAGCGAGGTTCGGTATCACGTGGAGATCTTGGAGCCGGCCAAACCACACACAGTGGAAAGAGCGCGATCATCATGGCACGGTCCCGCCGACTGCAGCGCATGTCGAGCGCCAGCAGCAGCTCATCTTCCTCGACCTCTCCTGAGCGCGGAGCCGACGACGACAATGACTCCTTCATGCTGCAGGCAAACGACTCGCAGTCCAGTCTGGGATTCGAGATGTCGTCAGAGATGGGTCAGGATGCAGCGGCGCAGAGGGAGTACGAAGAGAGGTGTAGAGTATCACCCGTAGCTCGGCTGCCGGCGGAACTACTCATCAGCATATTTGCGCGGCTCAGTGCGCCAAGCGACTTGCAGCACTGCATGTTGACATCGAAAGAGTGGGCGAGAAACAGCGTGGGGTTGCTATGGCACAGACCGGCGATGGGCAGGTGGGAAAGCATCCATAGTGTGGTGTCCTCGATACGAAAGGCGGACAAGTTCTTCGCTTATCAGGATCTGGTGAAGAGACTGAATGTGTCGACCCTGACAAACCAGGTCAGCGACGGGACTTTAATCGGCATGACTGAGTGCAAGCGGATAGAGCGGTTGACTCTGACCAACTGCAGCAAGCTTACAGATGTAAGTTTGCAGCCGTTGATTGATGGTAACAGGAGTCTGCTGGCGCTAGATGTGACGGGACTGGATCAGCTGACGGACCGGACAATGATTACGGTGGCAGATCACTGCTTGAGATTGCAAGGGCTGAACGTCAGTGGGTGCAAGAAGATCACAGATGCTTCAATCACGGCAATTGCGAAGAACTGCCGGCATTTGAAGCGCCTGAAGTTCAACGGCTGTGGTCAGCTTACCGACACATCCCTGATGACCGTGGCGGCGCACTGTTCAGCACTTCTGGAGATTGACTGTCACGCTCTCACTAACATTGAGAGTCCGTCTGTCTCGGCGCTTTTGACCTCCTGTCCACACCTCCGGGAGATGCGATTAGCACACTGCATGAAGCTTAATGACTCTGCATTCCTGGACATAACATACAATCCGGACGTGCCGTACTCGTTCGACTCCCTGCGCATACTGGATCTGACAGACTGCAATGAGCTCGGCGACAAGGGCGTGGAGCGCATTATGGAGACCTGCCCACGTCTTCGCAATCTCATCATGGCCAAATGCCGCAACATCACTGATCGAGCAGTACTAGCCATCACCAAACTGGGAAAGAACCTTCACTACATCCATCTTGGCCACTGCGCGCGCATAACCGATCTCTCGGTTGAAGCACTCGCCAAGGCCTGCAACCGTATAAGATATATTGATCTGGCATGCTGCAGCAACTTGACAGATAACAGCATCATGAAGCTTGCAGGATTGCCGAAGTTGAAGCGGATAGGGCTGGTGAAATGTGCAGGAATTACAGATCGCAGCATCTATGCTCTGGCCATGATGGGTGAGATGAAGACTGGAAAGAGGATGATAGGTCAAAGCGTGTTGGAGAGAGTCCATTTGAGCTACTGCACGCTCTTGACTCTTGATGTTAGTGCCTTCATGCGCCTTTTGAAAGCCGTCAAGGTCGAGCTGACAGATGACTAGGGCATCCACGCGCTGCTGATCAACTGTCCGAAGCTCACTCACTTGAGCTTGACAGGCGTGCAAGCATTCCTACGCGAAGACCTGCTGACCTACTGCAGAGATGCTCCACCAGAGTTCAATGACCACCAACGCGATGTTTTCTGCGTCTTCTCGGGTAGTGGTGTGGGTAAGCTGCGAGAACATCTTAACTCGGTAAAGGCCAACAGACTGGCCTCCGGCGGGTCGAACACTCCGAGCGTTGCGAGTGATGACATTGGAGTTGACATCGACATCGACGATGAGAACCTGGACAGCAACGGCAGCAACACCCCAGTCCTTAACATGGACGTGCATGGCTCGCATGCTGCAGGTGGAACGCCGATCGCTCCGGGCCCTGCATCTGCTGGGCCGCATGCGTTGGCAACGGATCTACCTTACGGACAAAATCATTGGCATCAGAATCCAAACGCCGGCGCATCCAATCTATCGCAGTCGGCTCCAGCTTCGACTAATACGATAATGTGGCCGCCGCCCGGACAGTTCAGCCAGCATACGCAACATCCGCTGTCTGCGGGCGGAGCGCAGCATGTCATTGGCATGATGGGTGCCACGGTCCTTGATGATCTGGAGGAAGGAGACGAGGCGTTTGGCGAGGGCAGTGAGCTTATGGGCGACTAGGGCTTGCCTATCCATGACCACTTGCCTGATTTTTCACCGGCTGAGTTAATGCGATTACGCTGCTCGTAACAGCGATGGATGAGTTGCTTCATTTGTATGAGTATGCGTGAGTGAGGGTGCGGTGGGTGAGCCTGAGTGCTCCTGGAGGTTGGCGGCTCCTTCCATGATATTGATGAAGGCCAAGCGCAGCCTGGGCAGATCCGGGAATAAGAAGTGCTGCGAAGCGTAAAGCATGCTTATGACGATGGATGGGATTGCAAGCAAGGCGTAACGGTGCTCGTAATGTTTCAGATGCTCTCGCTAGCTCGAATACATACTCGCTACGGCTGAGCTTGGGATGGCTTGCATACATAGCCCCCGGACATTCTATGGACTATTTCGTACTCTCAAAACTTACCTGCCAAACTCGTTTGCCGTTGCCGCTGATATTGACAGATCCCAGAGAGCAATATGCGATTCGAAAGGGGGTCGGTTTGGAATGCGTGCTTGGAAGCCGGAGACTTATGTCACATATATAATCTAAAGATTCCAATTGTATTGTCACCATTGCATTGGTGGTTTAGTGGTAAAATTGGCCGTTGCCATCGGCCAGCCCCGGGTGTGAGTCAACTTGCGAAATGAAACCCTCCTCTCAAGTTCTGACGTGAACAACAGTCGATTCCCGGCCGATGCATAAACTTTTGTTTTTGCTAAGATTTTCGCCTTTTTTACTGTCGTCTTCCTGCGCCGCACTTGTACCTACGAATGCGCGGCAACACATACGTACATACAAACATTATTGTCAACTTCTCTGGGCATTATTATCACTGACAGCTCTCGCATGTCGTGATCAGCTTAGCCCGATTTAGTCCCTTTGGGTAGCACCTAATTTTGACTACGCATAGGACCTATTCGTAAGACACATTAAGGTTTAATCAAATATTAATGTGGTCTTTAATTCAAATTCCCTCCGATTCTTGTTAAAGTTTAGGGGACGCTCTCTTAGGGTACTATTTGCGTAGACAGCTCATTCCTCGCTTCATGCCTACGCTTATATTGGCTCGCTCTTGCTTGCGCACTCTTAAAAGCTCGCGAGAAGGAAAGGAATCCTGCTTCTAGCCGCTTAGAGAAAGTAATAAGGGCAGAAGATAATCGCTCGCTTCAGGGTTAATAGCATACTAGGGTTAATTAACTATAATAATGTGTCTCGCGAATAGGTGCTGTCCCTAGTGAAAATCGGGTGCCGCCTAAAGCGTCGGGGCTTGGATCGTCCTCTATGTATAAGCTTCCAATTTTCCGGTCGCTCGCGGTGTTCTCTTCGGGTTACTAAAACAAGTACATAGTATCGGATCGCATCTTAGGCTCATGACCGATCCGTCTTGTCCACCAAGATCACTGGCAACGCCCGCTTCGATTGAACATCGAGACTGAGGCGCTCAGGCGCTTGCGAAGCCTGCTCGAAATTAGTCCCGTCACGCGCTGATTCTCTACATAAATTCCATCCAGCGTCGTGCTCCATTCGTGCCTTCAATGAACTTCAGCGTCGACCCATCATGCCCTCCTGCAAGCCAGTCGGCTCAAGTCAGTTCCCGCCAGTCATATACCCCCGAGCAAACTCAAGCGAGCACTCACCTTCTAAACATCAATCTTCATTGTAAAACCCTGGTCAGCGCCCACCACAGCCCCATCTTCATTGTAAAACCCTGGTCACCGCCCACCACAGCCCCATCTTCATCACTCTCTGACGACCCCACTACGCCTACCGTCGCAACACAGTTCGATCAATAATGGCTCCGATCCCCCGGTTTGATTTTCGCCCACATCTATAAATCTAGGCCTTCCTCAGGAATCAACGGACCATTGTACTGGAGAAATAAGTGCACCCCATCTTCCGTCAAAGGATCAGACCGCGTATCGCAGGTGAAGATTCTAGTTCGCGGGTCCGCCAAAACCTCAGTCGGCGCCGAGACTCAGAACTTTGCCTTTGAGTTTGGGGCCGGAGAAGGTGCCGCCAACGATGGGACATACATCTCGGAGCCGGAGCGAATGGAAGCTTTGTGGATTGCGTGGATACGGTCGCAGTAGGCGGTGTAACGGAACTCTAGTGCTAGTGAATTGTACCTTGGCGGAGTAAGGTCTGACGATTCAGGTTTGCTTGCCCAGTGCGATTAGAGGGTCTATCCAGCGCAGAAGAGACGAGGACAAAGATGATAAGATGGAGCGAGGCCACAAGTAGAAAGGCAGTCGACTAAAATATGTGAGATGCCCTCATAAGCGAAACGATCCTTGGCCTCGTCAAACCAAGATCGCTGGCGTTGCTTTGATCGAATAACAGGGTGCGAAAATAGTAATCCGTCACAGTCGTACATGCTGGTCCTCTGTGCTTGTGGTTGAAGGATTTGTGACCAGGCGATTGTGCGCGCAAGCGAACATCGGCAAGCAGAATTGACTGCGTGCCGGATGTCTGTGGGCGAGGAAGCTTTGGAGGCGCGCTTTCTGGAGCTACAAGTTCATCTTCGCCATCCTCCTCACCCGTTTGCCTTTCACATCTCTACCCTCTTCAATTGCCAGCATAGCTTCTCTCTTCTTGTCGCCAACAACGTTCAAAGCATCCCTCACCACCCTGGTCTCCACATTCACACCTTCCTCGGAATACTCCTCCATCTCCCTCCCAACCCTCGCCTCAATCGCATGCACCAGTTCTACATCTCTCTGTCCGACCAGACTTACGCTTGTCCCTTTTCGCCCAGCACGAGCCGTCCGACCAACGCGATGGACATAGTCGTCTGGATTTCGAGGTAGATCGTAGTTGATCACGAGACCAACATCGGGAATGTCGAGACCACGTCCTGCGATGTCTGTGGCGACGAGGATACGTGCTGCACGGGCACGGAACCGAGCGAGATTTGATACCCGCTCTCCATGGCGAAGGCCAGAATGCAGGCTCGTGACGCGGTGGTCGAGTTTGCGAAGCATGTATTCGACTAACGTCGCTGTGCTGGTCCGATTGCAGAAGATTATGATGCTTTTCCCTATATTTGCTGGTGTGAGAAGCAGTATGTGGAGGTATTTCTCCTTGTGTACGACATTGACTAGCTGATAGGTCTGCTTGAGTGTAATCGGAATGGCGAGGTCGTCAGTATCGACTTCGCAGACGAAGACAGGCGGCTTGCCTGGTGTTCGTGGAGCATCTTTGAGCGCGCGGACCTCTGGAGTGACTGTCGCTGTAAAGAGACAGGTCTGCCGTTTGGATGGAGGCGGCAGAGCTGAGAGGCAGATTTCGACGTCCGGGAGCATGGAACCCTTGCCTGTTGCAAGCAGTCGATCCGCCTCATCCAGTACTACAATTCCGACCTTCTTCAGCCCGCGTGTCGTGTCTGTTCCAGATGTGTTGATGTGATCAGCCAGGCGTCCAGGTGTGGCAACAACAACATGAGGTCGTTTGGCAAGTTCCAACGCCTGCGTGCGCATGTCTGCGCCTCCAGTGACGAGAACGGTTTTGATGCCCTGGCGCACTCCAATGGCCACAATCTGCTCGAACAGCTGTAATGCAAGCTCTCTCGTGGGTGTGAGCACGACCGCAAAGATGCCACTGGGATCTCGCGCCCATTGTTGCAGAATAGGCACCGCAAACGCAACAGTCTTGCCTGAGCCCGTCCGACTCCCACCTATACAATCTCGACCGGCTAGGATTTGTGGTATGCAGCCTTTCTGAATGCGAGTCGGCCATGTGATAGCCATATGGGAGAGTGATGATATAAGCCACGGATCTACTCCAAGAGTGGCAAACGTCGAGTCGTCGTTGCTATCTATGGAGGCCTGAATGGATGCCGGGAGACCGCTCTCGTTGCGCTCCGCCTCCGCCATGCTTGCAGTAGTCATTTCGTCCTTCTTTGCTTTGATCCGCGACACACTTGAAGTATCGAACAAGACAGGCTGCACTTCATTTTCGGATACAGGAGAGCCTGCCCGGCCTATGGCCTGATTTCCTGCCTGCGAACTGTCGCTGACGGATGTGACGTCTTCTTCGACTCCGGGAGACATTTTTCTCCGTTTCTGAGGTCGTTCTGTCATGTCTGTTGGCCTGTGTATGGAATATGCAAGAGAAGAGTGACTCGCAGAAATGTCGTCCCAAAACGTGATCACGGAATGATTCCGGGGCAACTTTTCTCCAATTTTGATGAATGTTGATTCTACATCTCGACATGTTGACGACCTGGACTCTGCTGGTACAGCAAATATATCGCTAACAGAACAACATGGCCCGCACAGTAAAACACTCGAAGCGGGCGAAGCTGCTGTCCGACGGCGAAGCCTCATCATCCGAGTCCGAAGTCGCAGGGCTGAACGGAGTCAAGTTACCAGAAGCAGATGACTTCAAGATCAATGAGGAGTATGCCAAGCGATTTGAACATAACAAGAAGATGCAGGAGAAGTTCCGGCTGGAGGAGAAATTCACAAATAATAAGCGCAAACGGGATGACCACGATGACGATGAGGGCGACGAGGACGAGGACAGCGAGGACGATGAGTCGGAGGACGACGATGCCGAACTGGCCACTGCAGACCTGGACGCGGAGATCATGGACACATTGCGGGCGATCAAGAGTAAAGATCCGCGGGTGTACGACAGCAGCGTCAAGTTCTACAGAGAATTTGACCCGGACAGCGAGGCCGCGGGTGGCAACGCCAAGCAAGAGAAGCCGATGACGATCCAGGACTATCACCGAAAGAATCTGCTGGAGGGATACACTGGTGGTGAGGACCACATAGATGCGCCGGCTCGGACGTATCAGCAGGAGCAGGATGCGCTGAAGAAGCAGGTGGTCGGCGCAATGCATGGCGGAGTGCACGCGGAAGACGAGGATGGGGACGACTTTTTGGTGGCCAAGTTGAAGCCCAAGCACGATGACCTGCCAGCTGTGCCGAAGCCGAAGAACATTACTCAGGACGACATCGCGACGGCAGACAAAGACCCGGAGACCTTTTTGTCTAACTTCATGGCTGCTCGAGCTTGGCTGCCAACGGATGGATCGCGATTTGAAGTGTTCGATTCTGACGATTCAGAAGAGGAGAAGAGAGCTGAGGAGTTCGAAGAAGCGTACAATATGCGCTTTGAGGACCCAGCGAAGGCGAACGAGAAATTGCTATCATTCGCGCGTGATGTGGGCAAGCACAGTGTGAGGCGGGACGAGAAGAGCGGCCGGAAGAAGATTCGAGAGCGCGAGAGAGAGAGAAAAGAGGCTGAGAAGCGACAACGAGAAGAAGATCGTGCTCGATTGCGGAAGCTGAAAATTGAGGAAGCTGAAGAGAAGGTCAACCGCATACGGGAAGCGGCAGGCCTCACAGGCAATGACATTGATCTTGAGCAATGGCGAGATATCATAGAAGGCGACTTCGATGATGATCAATGGGATCAGGAGATGAAACGGAGGTTTGGTGACCAGTTTTACGCTGAACATGAGGGTGACGATGACTCCAATGTCGAGATGGAGGACGCTGGCGCAGCAAATAAGAAAGCCAGAGCCAAGAAGCCGAAGTGGGACGATGACATCGATATCAAAGACCTTGTACCCGACTTCAAGGACGAGGATGAGAATCCGAATATCACCCTTACTGAGGACGAGGAAGATGCCAAAGGTGGCGCGCCTTTGCCGAAGGATGGTAACCATGAGGACGAAGCGGAAATCAAGATCAAGAAAAAGACTAAGAAGGTTCGTCTGCAAGAGAAAGCTGAAGCCAAACGCGCAGCCCGCAAACAGCGCATGAAACTTGAAGAAATGATTGACAATAGCCTGCCTCTCAATCACCCATCTCTCGCCACATCGAAGGCGCCTGTCGCAGGTTTCCGATATCGCGAAACGTCACCCACATCTTTCGGTCTTTCGGCACGCGACATTTTATTTGCGGACGACAGCGCGCTCAATCAATTCGCAGGACTGAAGAAGCTAACCGCATTCAGAGACGAAGAGAAAAGGAGGCACGATAAGAAGAAGTTGAGTAAGAAGGCTCGGCTGAGGCAGTGGCGGAAGGAGACGTTTGGCAACGAGGATGAGCCGACGGGTGGGTTTGAGAAGATATTGGGTGGTGTCAGCGACGCCAATGCTGTCTCGGTCGGCGGTGAACGTGAGACGAAGAAGGCTTCGGTGGCTGGGGGAGCCGACGGCGATGCGAAGGATAGTGACATACAGAAGAAGCGGAAGAACAGGAAGAAGGCCCAGACGAGCGAAGTGGAGTCGTGAATGTAGGTATTTGTATGACCTGTCACGCATCACGTTTTGACCAAGGCGACCGCATCCAGCTCGACACGTGAGTGTAAGTTGACGTGAGCCGACGCGACTTGGCCAGCACATTTTGCGGTATTCGCCGCAAAAGGTGAATGAAAAGCACCTGGAAGCCGGGTTTGTTCGTTTGGGTCTCTTCCGATGAAGCACTCGCACTTGTATGTATATCAAAGGTCGCTGACTCTCAATGACGTCGCCTTTCTTCCTTCTCACAGTCACTGCTGCAGTACTGGATTTGCGATGTACCTTCGAACGTCCTCGACTACTCTGAGGCAGCAGATCCGTCCAAGTCGCAGTCTGTGACACCACACCATCCTCAAGCTCAACGCATCATCTTCCAACGCACTACACCACCCGCAAACACAGAGCACTCTATCTTCGCCGCGTTACCGCCGGAGCTCCGAAACCCAGGTCGACCAAGATGCGCTCCAGCACAGACGTGTACCGATCGCCTGGCGACCCGGAAACGCGCTCGATCATCTGCACGGGCCGCATCACCAGACTCTCGCACCCTGTCGCGCTCCCCGCGAGGCTGCACAATCGCTCGCGCAGAGGCCACACAGCTATTCCACGCCGTCACCCACCTCGAAGCACACTGTCCGAACGACGAAGACACGCCCGAGATGGTCAGGGCGTTCCTCGACCAGCTCCGCCCACAGGACTGCACAGCTCTGCAGCACCCCCCCCCCCCCCCATCGTCGTCCACGCAGGCCATCACCCATTGGACCAGACGGCGGGAGCCACAGTGGTCGGGAGGCATGGTCTGTCGGAGCATCGGCAGGCATTGAGTGCAGTGGCGGAGCTATGGCGGAGGAGGAGGCTGGACTGGATTCGAAGATCGAGGAGAGCGCTGCGCAGAAGGTGGCGAGTTTCTGTTGAGACATATCCCGCGGTGAACACAGCCACGGTCATATCAGTGCACGTGTATGTACCGTACGCCTCTCCCGATCGCTGTGACTGTTGTTGACCTGGAAGTCGACGTCGAGCTCGGGCATAACGCAAGCAACTGACCCGAGTTTGCCTGGCTATACATACACAATCCACGAGTGACAACGATCTGACAATACGAGATTGAGAACAAACACAACATGAGCACCGCAAAGATTACTCAAATTAACCTGGAGAGCGAGTACCAGCCTCACACTAAAAAAAAATCAAATCCCTGCATCCACTTGCCCACTGCACTGCATCAAGCGTGCCTGTCGCAGACCCTCCACTCGAAAGCCAGTTCGAGGAGCATAGTAGGATGATTACTATGGTTTTGACAAATGACACCGCTCCCCGATGCTCGAGTACCGCCAATCAAGACGACCCGACAGCACCTACCAAACCCAAACCATATGCCATGATGGACCGCTCGAAGCAGGTCTACCTCCTCCCGACTTGCGTTCGGAAACAAGCTCCGGCGTCGTGTCCTTGTGCATTCCATCCCGGATGGAGTACCAAGTTAGGCAGCTGCCCGATTTAGGGGTGTGCCGTGATCGCGGGTCCAGCATGGGTTGTTGTGGGGTTGTTGATGAGGATGATGTTTCGTCATATTAAAGTGAGGCAGCGTATCAGCTACTGCTCTCATGGAGTCGAGCCAGTCCATCATCGTTGAAGCCAGTCCATAGATGTGAGTGACCAAAGCATCCTCGAACCCGTCCGCCGTATCCTCAGAATCATATCCGCTGTCCCGTCCCTCGCTAGGAGTGGGCGACGACCGGAGTGTATGACCTTGAACGACACGGCGTCCAAGCGTCCGGGTATCCAAATCCACCAGAAAGACCGATCCTGCATCTGTTTTGACATGCCAGATGCCGTTGTCGCTCGAAAAGAATGCCATATGGTTGTGCTGGAAACCAAACATATGTCCGCCTGTGACCGCGAGGTCAAGAAACCTGTTGTCCCCATCTGTAAGCGCATTCCTCCCATTACCCAATATGCATCGCTTGCTGAACTGCACAAAACCGCGTCAAAGACCACAGAAAGAAAACTTGCGCCGTCCATATATGCCGAGATATAGTTTGATTTTTCGCCTCATCCGTGATGGTCAACATTGGGTATCATCGCATCGCTCAGTGTGAATAGGAGTATCGTAGTCGCGTCGCAAATCGAGAAAACCTGTGCGCATCAGGCATCTCCCAAAATGGAAGCTGGCAGGGAATGTGCAGTTGCGCCTGGCCAGGACGCTAACATAGCAGGAAGCCGTGTCGGTAGACGGACTGTAGAGATCAGAGGGCCGCTGGGCCTCTTTCGCAATCGTCTAGACGATGGCGGCATACTGCGGAGTAAAAGCACTTTGACCCCAGCTGTAGTCGTTGAAACCGCCCATGCCGTAGTCAATACCACAGTTCATTGGCAACATGCTCGGCAGAGGCGCGAGGCAGTCTGGCGAGCTGTAGAAGTGAGTTGTTGGCGCTGAAGAGTACGGCTGGCTGAATGACGGGGTTGGTGACGGCAATTGAACCGGATTGAAGGTCGTCTCTTGCCAATATGTGTTACTCTGGTCGTCACTGCAGGTAGTTACGGTCGGCGATGGTGTCGATGGCAGCACCTTGAACGAGTCGACTGGACCCGGGTGCGAAGGCGCTAATTGCTGTGTGGGCGCCCACCAGCTGCCCGCTGCCGTGTTCGGAAGAATGGGAGCTGGGTGGACGACATCGACGATCCTCGGCGGAGGTGGAAGAAGAGGAAGGAAAAGGTTCATGATCGAAGTCTTCACATCGACCGAGCGACCGTCGAGAAGCTCGCCGGCGCCGTCTTCCTCCAGACCCTCCAGCGCGCGAACACCAGTGCGGAAGACGAAGCGGTTCGCGGCCTGCACGAACTCCTCCTGCATCTTCTTGACTTGAGCCTCCTTTTCTGGCCAGCTGTAGGTGCTTGCTGATGCGTCGACGGAGTAGATGTCCTTGTGGTACTCAACGAGGGCCTCGATGGTGTCAGAGGTCAACTTGAAGGCGACCTCGTGCTGTGCAACCATGTCGACGTGCACGACATAAGCCTCGATCTGAATCAGCTGGTAGTTGAACAAGGCTTCCACCAAGGGATCGTCGTCTTTGCGCAGCTCTGAGTCGGGGAGCTTGGGTAGCATGAGCGATGCGAGCGTCCAGATGGCATTGGCGCCGCCCAGGATTTCTGTGAGACATCGGAGGTGCTGTGGAACACTGTTGAGGGTGCGCTTGATCCGGTTGATGCGCTTCAAGGTCTGTGTTAACCATGGCTCGACTTTGGTGTTGAGAACGATGGTCGGATCTGCGCGAGGCGCAAAGGCCTGCGCCGATGCTGGCAATAGTTGCAGTGGCATGGTGATGATACAAGACCAGGTCGGTTCGTGATTCGACCGAGCGAATGGGCTGAGTGAGAAAGGCAATGTGTGGACGCGGCGGCTGAAGCGGTGTAGATAACAAGTCAAGAGAAAGAAATAGACGTGATATGTCTCAGACAAACGACGTTGTAACGATAGAAAGAATTAGTCTTTGCGCGCCCTTTTACAAGGATGGAGGGTAGGTGGGAGGCGAGCGAGGTGGCGTTGCAGGTGAGGGTCGCGGTGGTGAGGGCAGGATGCGACCGCGGGGGGTTTGCTCTTATAAGCGGGCTCGCACTTGTCCGCGTCGCTCAGCCACGCTCCGCGAGCATTTTCGTGGCCACTTGCATGAGGCATGCAGCGAGGAGAGCGCCGAGATGCATTGCATATGCCGCACGTTAGCTTGCATGCTAGCTTGACACTGTGTGAGCTTCGGTCAGCAGTCACGTTCCTGCGCGCTGTCGGTTTCGTGCATGGGGAGCATCGTGATTGCGACAGCGTGCAGGTTGGCGCCGCACGCGATTGGGATTTGATGGATGACGGTGGTGGGTTATGCGACGATGGATCCACGATGCTTCTAGAGGGCGCAAGGCTACGGCAGGTGAGCCGTTGCGCCCAGCGCTGCCTGAGTCTCGACAGCCAAGAAGGAGAAGAAGAAGAAGAAGGAGAAGAAGGAGAAGAAGGAGAAGAAGGAGAAGAAGAAGAAGATCGTGATGCGCCGCCCCCACGCCCTCGGTCGAATCAGGGCCAAGTGATCGCTTCCAGAAGCTCTCGGTGGCTCGGAGGTCATTCTGTTTCTGGACATCAGGCAGAGCAGTGGCCGGGTCGAGGGCGGAGGGAGATCAGAGAGGCGCTGGTGGTGTTGCGTGGATGACTGACTACAATAACGCTAGCGGCCTTTGCGACCACGAATCATCTCGCGAGACCGCCCGACCAGGTCACGTGGACGACTCAAGCAGGTCGCCAACCAACCTTGTGATCCCGATCACGCTCAGATCCAAGTAGCACGAGCGCCTGCTCGAACAACATCCACATTATTCTTATTCTTATTCTTATTCTTATTATTCTTATTCTTATTATTCTTATTCTTATTATTCTTATTATTCTTATTCTTATTCTTATTCTTATTATTCTTATTCTTATTATTCTTATTCTTATTATTCTTATTCTTATTATTCTTATTCTTATTATTCTTATTCTTATTATTCTTATTCTTATTATTCTTATTATTCTTATTATTCTTATTATTCTTATTATTCTTATTATTCTTATTCTCATTACTATTCTGATTCTATTATTATTCTTATTCTCATCATTATTCTTATTCTGATGATTGCCGACTACTAAACGTGGAGGCAAGAGCTCTTGCATGATGGCATGCAGCCTCAAATCGGCTATGGCGAACCCGTGAGGCGGTGCAAGCCGTGCGGACATGTCGATCTCGGGGTGAGCGAGAGCGAAGGGGGAGAAGGCCATGTTGCCAACACGAATGTTGTCTTCAACGAAATGCAAAGTCACGGGGCTGCCTGCCTTGTAATAGCTGTGTCTCTTCATTCTGGACACCGCTGTCTCCCTGTCACACGAGTGTTTGTTGGCGTGCATGAGGCAGACAGACGACGAGGCCTTCAACTGCTCGAGGTTCGGCTGTATCGCAAAGCGCTGGAGTAACGTAGAAGTCGCGTCCCCGTTCCATGTGTGAGCATCAGGATGAACAGACCCGAGCGCGTGGATAATGGGAGCGCCCAGATTACCCAGCGGTGGCTGCTGAACCCCAGCCTGCATGTGACAGTATAGCGTTTCAGACTTGCAGCGTGCACATGCGGGCCACCAGTGGTGACTCACCACCTCCGCTGCGTTGATGGATGCACGCAGAAACCTCACCAGAGATTCGAGAAGCGGCGGCACCAGGGCTGCTGGAATCCCTTTGACTGATAATCATCTTGCCTCCATCGTGCACAACGGGCAGCTTCGATGCCACAGCGTCTTCAACAGCCGTTCTGGCGTCAAGCGCAGCCGATGAGGCCACGCCTTGCACTGAGTTCTCCGCTGCCAGCGCTCAATCGCTCGCTGCCCATCATACTCTACTAAGCCGGACGGCTTGTCGCGGCAGTCGACTCTGGACGTTGACAGAAATGTCTTTGGCATCAGTCACCGCGCAGAGCTTGCAGCAACTGATGCAAGCGCTAGAGCCTCTACATCTACAGTGCCTCCTGCGTCCATCTCTCCAGATGCAGTCCATCGACACAACGCTATTCGGGAACAAACATCCTTCACCTCGCAATGCAGTCAGAGTCGCCTCGACGCCGCCTTACGTACTCACATCGTAGCAGCCAATCTCCCACATCGATTGTCGACCGGATCACAAGCGAGCAGCTTGACGTATGGGAGCACGCCGCGCTCCTGTATCACGGTCTTGACTGGAACAATGCTGCCGAGGTGTTCACACAGCTCTCGGTCCACATCAATGATGTCGAAGCTGCGACACTCTGCGCTTTGAACGCATCAATGATTCAGGCCACACTCGGCGAATTTGAGTTGGCAGCAGCGATGGTCGAACAGGCAGCGAGAATGGATCAGAATCTGATATTGACCCCGTACATCATGGGCATAATCGACTGGGAGCTGGCGCGTTTTATCAAGGCAGAAGCCTGTCTCGACGTCTCTTTGCGAGCCATGCATGGCGGCGACATCAGCTTTGCAGACCTCGGGCTTGATTTCGTGCTTTGTTCGAAAACCGTGCGCCGTCAGCTCACTGCTCTCAAAGTGGACGCAGCTGGCAGGTTTGGACCACCAAGGGCGATCGGGCCTGTGATTCCGGCAGAGAGTATCTTTGAAGCTCCTCCCAGATCCAAATCACGCTCACGGTCCATGTTGACTCCCCGCATGAGCCCAGAACCGGTGCAGATGGAGGCCAAGCAGACTTACATCGAGGATCGAGTTCGAAGACAATTTGATGTCAGAGAGACTGCGCGGCTACCGCAAAGCAGACCGTCAAAGGGCGGTGAGCTTTCGCCGTCATCAAGATCGCCGGCAGGCCGATCTGTGCGCAAGCCCAGTCCTCTGAGGATCATTAAACAACGATTCACATCTAGGTCCACCGAGGCTATCATTCGTGGCAGCGCAGACACGCCCCAAGTAAGCCATTCATCACCAAGCACGACTCCCAGACCATCGGCTGATACTTGGCCATTCAAGAGCCCGAAAATATCTGGCCCAGATCACAAAAAGACGCCTTGGACTGCCCGTGATGCACATGGTGAGTATGAATCTGTGCGCGAGCTTGCGAGCTTTATCCGCAAAGCACACGATAAAAAGACTGGCGCAATCGCCGTTTTACAGCCTCGAGATGCTACAGCCAATGCCGCCTCAACCAAGGAGCTCGCCAAATTCTTGAAGCATGCCGGCAAGTCGCGGCCTTTGATGCCTGAGCCGGATGTGGATCTGTTCCATGACCACGAGGATGGGATTGGTGATACAGCGTCACAGTCCAGATCCAACGTCAACAATGAACGTGGCTCAGGGTCGATGCGCAGCGGACCAATAGCCAGGGTAAGAAACAGCACGAGGACTGCTTTGCGGTCAAGCTCACCAACCACGCCCCTTCCCACTCTCAAGCAAAGCCCCAACCAGGCAGGCACTCCTGTGCAGACCGCGTCACCATCTCTCACACCTGCAGGCTCACACAAGCCTCACGCCCAGCCCAACAACGCAGACTCTTTCGGCATACTGCCGTCCACGACATACCAGCCTCGGAACGGGAACGAATGCAAGATACTTCCCCCGGTCACGCCGCTGCCGATGCCGCCACCAGCTCGACCACCAGAGGCCAAGGTGTTGACTCCACCAGTCTCACCGCCACTAAAGCGCAGATACCCACCACCACCACCACCCTGGAACATCCATACCGCTGCATCGTCGACGAGTAGTCTCTACGCCGAATCGATGATGACAGTCGAAAGACAGCAGGTGGCAAGAGATGCTGCACTGCGCATGCTCGAAGGCCGGGAGAGACCGGCGAAGCAGAGAGGGGGCATTGGTCGGAAGGCGACCAAAATTGCTAGGCTGAGCAACAAGTGGAAGAAGCGTCCTGGGAGAATGGGAGACGAAGTCGCGGACCCAATGACCAGACAGAACAACGGGGACTGGATGGGCGGCCGGCCGTTGAGCATTGCGGAGGAAGTGACAAAAATGGATTCTTTTGCTATCATCGGACTTGGTGGAGGTCGTGAGCACACCCCTGAAGGAGGCGCGATGAACCCACTGGGCAGGATCATTGATGGGGAAGGCGAGCGTACGGTAACGGGAGTGAAGAAGCTCAAGGAAAAATGGGGAAGGCGGTGAGGGCAATTACTTGTATCTTGATCAGCGTTAACAGTTACGACAACATGCGTATACTCGGCGCACCGCTCAAGTACAACTCCTGCTACTTCGCGATGCAATGCTCTCTCTCCATGTGCTTCGAAGCCTACTCCCGACACACCTCTCGCCATGCCAGTGAACGTACAGATGCCTTTCGCTCCTCCAACATCGACCATCACCTGAAGCCGTACGCAGGCCATCCGCTCGACAGCCCCTGAAGACGAAGGTGTTGATATGGTGTGGACGCTGGATCGAAGTACAAGCCCTTGACCGCTCCATCACTTCTGCGGAGTGAGACGTAGTAGAAGCCCGAAATCGTGAGCCCGTGTCCGCGATTTTGATCTCCATGGCTCTCCTCAGGCAAGCAGGAGCACCGATCATTCCGAGAGTGGACGAAGCATCGTTCCTTCCATCTCATGAATATGTATTCCTTAAATAGCTCTGACATTCTCGCTTGCGACAGCAATAATCTCGCGCATTCGTCTGACATCGACTGGGATGAGCCTGATGTCAGGGTGTTGAAAGGCGGTAGCTTCAGCCAATTCTGAGCATCGGTTTGCGGGATGGCCGCTGGAAAGACGAGCTCGCCTCCACATTTCGACTGTGAATGCTCGACGCTGCCACCTTTCCGATCGCTGGGCGGAGGTGGTGTGAGAAATGAGTGTGTCTTGAGATCGATGACGTGACCTTCGAGGTAAGTGGTGATGGGGGCATCTCTCCTTCCTGCTTTGGGTCGTTCTGCTCCAGGGTTGAGGATATTGAGATTAGCTGGGTGTTGTGGGACATCATACGCCTCCATCGTGCCCTGCACCGTCATTGTGTCTATGTCGATGGCATGTAGAATGACTCTGACGGGCCAGTGATCATGCTGAGGGTCCAGTAGATGTTTACTGATGGATGTGTATGATGCAGACGGATAGGTCTGAGGTGGAGTGAATTGATGGCTCAACCAAGGTCTCGAGGGGTCGAAAGTTGGAATGGATCCAACTGTGGTAGACCCAGGCGGATGATCGAAGCCACCACCTGCTGTTGAAGCCCAGCTTGGTCGCGCGTAGTTCGGATTGATCTGTTCAACGACATGCGCGACGTTACGCTCACGCTCGTGCGTTCGACTCGCCCCATTCCTTGTAAAGGTAGGGCAAGAGGCATTATTAGCATGTTGATGTCCGTCAAAAACAGTGCCTGGCTGCATCCAAGACGAGTCTGCTAATGAATCCAGAGGCTCCAGATCCATAATGAAGTCGTCATGCTTGTCAGCGAAAAACTCCTTGGTCGCGAGGCCGTGATCGATTGCAGTCGATAGCGCCTCCTCATACTGCAAGCATCCTCGCAGATCCGCAAGGTATGTGAGCGCACTTTCCAAAAACGCTGTGGATGATGGGGATGTGGTCGTAGGCGCAGCAACAGAAGGCGGCGCGGTAGGCGTGCTGGCCCTCGGTAGCCGCGATGGCACATTCTCCGCCAGATAGCCTCTCCTGAATGCCTCAACACGTTCCTGTCGCTCTCTTTCTACCCTGTCCTGTCTCTCCCTCGACTCGGCACCACCATGCCCACTGCTCGAGGCTGGCGGCGGGAGCATCCACCCTTCCCCATCATTTCTCCTCGCTGCCGGTTCGGACCGATCGCCGGCAGACCTTGGCGTTGGGCGAAACCATCCGGCGCCCCTAGCTCGCTCCTCCTCTTCACTCATGCCGCTCCGCTCACGCTCCATGACATATCGCAACATCCTCTCCGTACTTCCACTGCTCGGGTTCGCTGGGCTAGCCTCGCCGCCGCTACCATCCCCATTTACAGCACCGCCTCTGCTGCGCTGGATGGCCGCTTGCGTCCTCAAGCTCACCCACTCTGTCTCCCTTCTCCTCCTTTCTCTTTCTCTTACACGGTCCCGTCGCTCCGCTGCCCATGCAATATCCTCGCCCGCATCGCCATTGCCGGGTATTGGTGTTCCATTACCCTGCCTCTGATGTCTCCGCGCCGAATCTTCCTGCCGTTGCTCTCTCAGTTCCCTCAATATGGCATCCAACTCTCCATCCCGCCGATCTCTATCACTCTCATGGTACTCTGCCCCTCCAGGCGCCCAATCGTATATATTTTGCCTCTCATCCGGCGGCGGCGTGCGATTGCTGTACGCACCGCTCGAACTCATGCCTGGCGCAAGCGGAGGATCGTGCAGCCGATTGAGTCGTGCCAGAACACGCTGCAACCTCTCCCTCCTGCTCCCATCTTCTGGTGTGTCACCGCTGCCGCTGCCTGATGGCTGGTGCGCCTGCGCTCTGGGATCCCTGGACGAGTCCACGTGTGTCCCTCTCATGGCATTTGCGGCTGTCGCGATCGTTCCCCCAATTTCCTCCAAAGAACTCAGAGACTCTCGCAAGAATCTGACATTGGCTTCATCCGCTTCCTGCGCAGCACTCGTGCTTAACGTCGCAGCCAGATCTGGGACAGGTGACGACAAGTAGGCGAGCGGCGGAGGAGTCGGTTCACGCGAGGCGACGGAGGCGGGGTGTGCAAATGCTTGCGATATCGTGGGCGACGACGGCGACAGTGGTGGACTTCTCTGCTGTGGCTATGAAGTCAGTAGGCCATGTCTGCAAAGTCCGTGGAGTTGTTGGCGCTCCTCCCTACCATATTCGGAGAAGCCACCAAAGGCGTGTTTACTGGCGGCATGATATTGTTTCTGCCCTCGCTATCGCATCTTGTCCCTCATGCCCAGGACTTGCTGTCTTCTTGGTCCTGAGTACGATTTGGTATCGTATCTACGTAAGCTATGGCGCGACGTTGCCAAGACCGCTATGATTCTCACGTTCTACAGGCAATTGCCTGCAGAACACAAAGGAACATCAGCCCGCGTGGGCCGCTCTGCTGATCCCGCATCCGTCATCCCGTGCATCCACGCTCCGGATGACTGACGCCACGAGAGCTACGGTAATAGATACCTTAGGCGAATGCAGTCATGACCCACGTTTCTCCCGTCATGCGTCCAGACTTGTGAATATACATGTATCATGAAAGTGGAATTGCATATTGGAGGAAGCCCTTGCAGTCAAGCGCATATATTCACTCGGCTACATCTAGTCCAGCCGACGAACTGTTAAACAGCGACCAGCCCGCGCAGCTCGTCGCATACTGTACAAGGACATGGCAGACCACCCTTCGACCTAGCGCCATGAAATGACAGGCCGCGCACCGTCATCGCCCGGACCGTTATAGATGCCCTACTGCGCTTAAGCAGAGCTCGAAGTCCAATCGCCATGATATGCCTTTTAATGAATCCCCGGAATGCTTGAGAAGATGTGTCGCGGGAGGGATCGAATCAATAGATGACCTTTAGGATGAAGAAGACGTCTACTGCTCGGTCTGGAAGTAGTTGAGCAGAACGGAGCGCTCCTGCGACTCCTCACCCCAGTCCTTGACCACGACGCAGCTGCAATTGACAACCTTGCGGGCGTTACCCTCGCGGTCGATCTGGCCTGGAGGAGAAATGGGGTCAGTATGTAGTCACTCCCTGCATCTGAGCAGCTTGCCATATATGCAGGCCGGGGACACTCACAGAGACCGGCCCACTCGCCTAGCTGCTTGCCGTCCGGCACCTTAATCAAGGGTATCTTGTGCTCTCCACACAGCGCCACAACCAACTTCTTGTATGCCTCCTCCTCGCAAGCCTCATTCAGCACACACATGTGTGCCTCGCGACGGTCGAGCGCCTTGCTGGCCTCACGCAGACCCCTAGCGAGACCATCGTGGATAAGCGCAATCTTGAGGACACCCTTGAGGGCATCGAGGACAGACATGCTGCCGCTTTTCCCCGCTGCAGCGTCAGCAGCGACCTCGACCTCGTCCGCTGCCTGGACCTCTTCGACGTTGGTGGGCTCTTCTCCGTCCGACTGCGTGACCTATTAGTAGCACATCTTGTGTTTCGCCCATATACTGAGCCATTGCAGGCGCATTTGCGTATTCGGAGTTGGCATCGTGCGACCTCCCCTACTGCCGTCCAATGCCTCCTGCTTGTCTCGGGATGGGTGATAATTGGGGCGACTCACCATCTTGAACGCTGGGTAATGGCTTTCGAAGTGTGTCGGATTTTCCTCAAAGAACCAAGTGGTGATAGTGGGCGATTGAGGGAATGTGTGGTGATCGCTAAGATACGCAATGTATACTCTGGGCAGAAGATTTCAGTGACCTCAAATCGAGGATGCCCGTGGCCAAGGCGCTAGGCTCGGTCCGATCTCAATCATATCGCCGATGTGCCGCGCATTTTTTTCTCGGATGTACAATCACGTGCGCTGAATGTCGCGCTCACGTTGCAGGAAAGTTTGCGACACAGGGCTTTGGAGCAACATATCTCAACCTGATTTCCTCAAGCACACAATTTTAGTAACTGGTCCGCTCACATGCATCCGCCAGGTTTGAATGTGCTCGGTTCTGATCAGCCACGCAATCAAAATCCACGCTTTTGAGTTGATCTGACTGCATGTGCTGATAGAACGGCAACTTTTTCAGATACAGGGATAGTGCGTACCCGTTGCTCTTCATGGGCTTGCTTAGATTTCCTGTGGAGCTGCGGACCATCATCGTCCAGGAGGCGAGTACATGTACCCAAGTCGGCGTTCACTAGTTCTCACCACTTCATCGTGGTGGCAGCATTGGCCAAATTCGGTGTCGGAGAGCACTTGGGCGAGCGCTGATTCGTGCTTGTCATGTTAATTGCCGCAGCGATCTGTACAGCAAATGCGTGGTCAACAAGGCCATCAACGCTGTGGCGACACCGATGCTGTACCACACTATGGAAGTCAGCCTCAAGTACCTCGAAATAAAGGTCAGCAGAATCTTCAATTCCAAGAATGTTGCGTGACATGGAAGCCGAAGTATGTATGCGCCTGTTTTCGCCAAGCTCCTCATCACGATTTCCAAGGATGCGAATGCCTCCATCGCTTCAGCATACTAGAGTCGTCCAAAGTTCCGCACGAGATCATTCTCTCATCACAGCTACGCCAGCGACAAATGAACCACCACCAGCTTTTTGACCACCGCTCCGACTACCCGAAGGTTGCGGACATGCTCTCTCCCGAGGGGAGCTTTCCCACGTGGCCTCTGTCTCGATGTACGAGATTAAACCAGTAGCCGCTAAGCGTGCCCATCAAGTTCTCAGGGCTTTAGCTTCCCACAATATGCCCAACCACTAAACACCGGTTGTAGAATCCTCACTCCCTCCCAAGAGGGTGAAAGCCAACGACGATCGGCGAAGATGATGAGCTTTCTCGGCTTGTCGATGGGAATGCGTGCGATGGATGTCGAGGAGATGTGTCAGGATTCGTAAGCAACGGCGCGCGCGGGCGTCTGACCTCGATCACTTCACCAAACGACCTTCGTCGTAACTTGTGTCTTGCTTGCAAAGACCTCAATGCAGTGGCTCTGCCGGTCCTGTACCTTGTCCTCGGGCTAGGGGCATGATGTGACGGGAGTGTTCTTTGACTGACCGAACGTGTGAGGGTAAGGAGGACCTCATCGTCGAAGTGGATGGATGTGACATCCTGGTTGAGGAAGAATTTATCCGCATCGACAGATCACGATGAGAATCGGTAGATCATTGTTGTGTGGTCCATGTTGCGGCCTCCACGACAATTAAAAAGATATTCATGGCTCCCGTGCCCATCAAATCCCATTCCATAACGCCATGGACTTGAATCAGCCATATCGCGGAGAGATCGGTACACCCGACACTTGATTGCCAGACTACAGGGCTGATCAGACAGTTCCTTTCAGTGCATTGTTCGATCTCGTGAAGTTGCGGGTGCTGCGTTGATGTACATGTACCTATCTATTCAACAATCCTCGTCTACGTCATCAGGTTCACTTCTCGCATCTCTCTGGTGTGCACTTCTGCTCTTTCTGGCAGGGACGCAAATCGCACCAGAAACAATACTCCTGCGGAACTGCCTGCGTCAAAATCGTATTCGCCCGCTGCCACATTGAAACCGATGCTGACGACCATACGACCTCTGCTTCGGCCCTTGCCACTGCTTGGGCTCTCCACCAGCGGCATCGTCCTGGCAGCAACGCTCCCAACAACATCACGGTCAGACATGAGCACGACAGCAAATAGCAACTGGTCCGTAACACAGTACAAATCCCGACACACATCATGGCCGTACAACCTTTCAGACTTCACGCGACAAGACAATTCAAACGACGCCCGCTTTTACCGCCAGCCCCGTTTCGTCACACACATCGACGACGCAGCAATCGCAACGCTGCGCGAGTACTACGACACGACACTGCCAACGAAAGGCAGAATGCTCGACTTCTGCTCAAGCTGGGTGTCCCACTACCCGCCTTCCGTGGAACAAGCAGCGGCGAGTGGCGAGCTGAAAGTAACCGGACTGGGCATGAGCGAGCCAGAGCTGGAAGCCAACGACGTCCTGAACAATGGACGTATCCTCAAGGATCTGAATGAAGATCCTGACCTAGCTACGGCTCTTCAGAACGCAAAAGTCGTTGGCTCGAGGGATGCAGAGAGGCTTGATGCCTCAACTAATGTTGTCAGCACTGATTATCTCACCAAGCCCGTCGAGGTACTCAAAAGCCTCTTGGCCGTCACCAAGCCAGGCGGCACAGTTCATCTGACCATCAGCAATCGATGCTTCCCCACGAAGGCCATTAGCAGATGGTTACGGGTTGAAGAGGAAGAACGATTGTTGATGGTCGGCGACTTCCTGCATTTCGCAGGATGGCAAGACATTGAAATCGTCGAGTTGAGTGATGGCAAGGTCGCAGGAGGACAGCAGGAGACACCAGGCGCTCAAGGCGGACTGCAAGATTTGATGAGGATGATGGCAATGGACCGAAGAGATCCATTGTGGGTGGTGAGAGCAAGAAAGCTGAGCAGAGACGTCTAGAACTTCAGGGTGTAACTGTCGAATACGATGTACTCCAGCACTTGGAGCACGCCCGCTGCAGCCTTCTACATGTACAAATGCCTTGTATGAGCCGCTCCCTCTCTCGCAATGCATACGCCGTCGCTAAAACTACACACTTGAATATGCGCGCCCAAAACGCCTGGTAATGCTCCATCCTGCTATGCTTTCATGGTCTTCAAAAACCCATCTAAATTGAACTCCTCTTCGTACTGCTTGTCATCCCAAAGCTCACTAAGCTCATCAAGTATCCCCTTCTTTCCCTTCTCCTTCACATTGCCCTCAGCATCGACAGCATTAGATTCGTCAATGCCGTTGCCTTCAGGCTTGTCCATATTCGGATCTGTCTCACCAAGATTGAACAGATCCAGAATCTGGTCGGTCTCCATGGTGCCCAAGCCGGCGTTCTGCTGATTGACGACAGTAGACGCCACGTCAAGCTTGAAACGTTGCAAATTCAAGATTTTCTCTTCGAGCGTGCCTCGGGTGATCAGACGGTAAACATTAACAACCTTCTTCTGCCCGATGCGGTGAGCCCGATCCATAGCTTGCAAGTCTTTCTGCGGGTTCCAGTCGTGCTCAACAAAGATGACCGTGTCAGCTCCTGTCAAGTTGAGACCCAGACCTCCGACGCTGGTAGTCAACAGCAGACAATCGATCGAAGGATCCGAGTTGAATCGATTGACAATGTCTTGACGCTTGGACGCTTCAACTGAGCCATCGAGACGGGAAAATGTGGCTGACGGTAGCATCTTCTTGAGCACGGTTGTTTCGACCATGTCGAGCATCTCCTTCATCTGGCAGAAGATAAGAGCACGGTGCTGCGACACGGCCTGATCGGCGGTCGGTATGACACCTTGATCAGTGGGCTCAACGCCAATCCCACAGTCGACAAGCAAATCGCGAAGAGCAGACAACTTCGGTGCATGCTTGATATCCCTTAAACTCGATCCGTCCTTGGCTAGCACGGCCTGCGTCGCAGCATATTGTTTATGGCCTTCTTTCATGACAAGCGCCGGCGAGTTGCACAGCTTGCGCATGTACTGCAGTGCCTGGAAGATATGTGTCTTGGCTTCCTTGTCTCCGCTGCCAGCCATCTCTTGGAGCGACTTGCCTTCCTTGCGTGTGAAGTCCTCGAAGAGTTTCCTCTGCAAGTCGCTCAGGTCGCAATAGTAATTCTGTAAGATCTTGGGCGGCAGATCATCGAGTACCTCTTCCTTCAAACGACGAAGCAAGAACGGCAGCACTTGCTTGTGTAGAGACTCAACGGCGAGAGCTCCAGCTTCTGCGTCTTTCGACGACGATCTAGCCAATCTGCTCGCCGCAATTGGCTTGGCGAAGCGGTCCTGGAACATCTTCTCGGTGCCCAGGAATCCAGGCATGAGAAAGTCGAACAGCGACCAGAGTTCCAGCACATTGTTCTGAATTGGTGTGCCCGACAAGATGAGACGATGATTGCTGGCCAGGCGCTTGACAGCGATCGTGACTTTGGCCTTTGGATTCTTGATAAGATGTCCTTCGTCCAACACTAAGTAATTCCAGTTGATCGGTGCAAGGATCTCCACGTCGTTTCTGGCTATGTCGTAGGATGTGATGACAACGTCTGCAGTGGCAAGTTGATTCCGGACCTTCCCACGCTCTCCAGGTGGACCGGCGTAGGTGACCGCAGTCAAAAATGGCGCGTATGTGCAGATCTCCTGCTTCCAGTGACCAGTCAAGGTTGGTGGACAAACGATGATGGAAGGCAGACGTCGGACATCTGGCGCTTGCGTCTTCGCAAACTCTTCAGCACGCATGTGATGGTCGCTGGCAACAATGCAGAGAGTCTGTAGAGTCTTGCCCAGACCCATGTCGTCGCAAAGCACTCCATGGAGATGGTATCGATTGAGGAAAGCCAGCCAATTGACACCGTCTTGCTGGTACGATCGGAGCTCTGCTTTGATCGCGACAGGTATTGTGAATGGCTCCACCTTCTTCGGGTCCAGCATCTGAGCGATGAACTTGCGCTCCCTGTCACGGCCTTCCAGCAATGATTGCGGCAAGCCGGGCGGGTCCGGAATACCAGCCTCTAGAGGCACCAGCTTGACAAGAGTTGCGAATGCAGTGGTCGCGATAAGACGCACGCCGCTGTCAGAGTCGCTCATGCGGCCCAAGACTGGCACAAGCAGGAAGATGACATAGGGCAAAATGCCGTCGCCCATGACCTGGATGAGATGATAGATGCACTCAATTGCGCCTTGGCGCTGCAGCACCTCGTGGGCATTGTTGATGGACGGCAAGACTTGCTGCACCAGCATTGAGAACCCCTGGACCGTGATTACGCTGCAGACACTTGCAAAGCATTTCGCGGCCGTGTATCTGAGGACGGCGAGCCTGCTTTGTAGCGCACGAGCGACCGAAGGGAGGAGGTCAAGGACCCAGTCGTGAAGTGAGGAGTTCATTGTCGCGACCAAGGCTCGCAGAGTCGACATTGCATCCACAACCTCTTGACCAAAGGTATTGTCAGGACTGGTAATGTCCATAGGGAGCTCGCCTGTGAAGCACTGGCGAATTGGCTCTTCCATGACAGCCCTAAGCTTGGGCACTTTGTTGAAGATGTCAGCACCAAACGTGGTGCACAGCTGCTCAAGCGCGTCCTTTGCACCTCGCCTAGTGGTGCGCGCCGCCTTGACCTCACGCTCGTGTTTTGCCGCATCCGGACGATCCTGTATGTCTTCGTCCTTTTGCAAGGACAAAATGCCGCCCTCTTTGCTGGCGTTGGGGTGGAATTCTGGTGTCTCGCCAGTTTCCATGCAGCAGAACTTGACGAGGTTGCCCACGACCTTCTCCACAACTTTGTGGCGCTCTGTGACCACGAGCTGAGACACAAGACCAGCTACGGCAGAGGCCGAGCGGTGTTGTAGGTCCAAGTTCTCCTCCTCTTTGACGCTGTCCATGAGACCTTTGATGGTCATCTGAGGCTTCTTCGGGAGATCCTGGAAGGCAACGAGGGCGGCAGCAGCGGTTGATCGGATACGTAAATCAGCTATTTCCTTTGCGTGCACAGCTTCCGCTATAGACGCTTCAGTGTCCAGCTTGGCAGTATTTAACGGCTCTGCAGAAGCCATCCGCTGGACAGCAGACAGACCTTTTCGGAGCCTCTCGTAGTGATGCGTCACAATCTTCTCTGCGTCTGCGATGGAGAAAGCGTTGTCACCAGCCTCCGGCTCGCCTTGGCACACTACCGCCATCACCGGCAGCTTCGTGCCAGACACATGGGCTTGGTCCTGGAATGCATTCAAGAGCTGCTGACACTGTGCTCGCGCGATTCGGAGATAGTTCGTAAGGTCGCTGTAAAACGCTGGTGGCTGGCCTTCCACCAACGAGCGCAACTCAGCGCAGGCTGCAACACGTAGCTCATCTGCATGCGGTGATGTCAAAGCGTAAGCCTCGAATGCCATCCCGCCAAATACCTGGGTCGAGCTGTACGGCGATCTCAGGGCAGGCAAGAGCTTGGGTCCAAAGAAAGTCAGACGTTGCTCAGCCGGCCATAGCGAGACGGCTTTGCCAAGAGCGCGCGTGGCAAACATGCGTGTTTTCATCATGGTCTCTGAACCGACGAGATCGACGTCGCCCTGCATGATGGGTGCATCGATATTGTGCGCGACATTGGTGGCAGGCACTGCTGGCTCGACTTTCTTCTCGGACCTGCGGCGCTTCTTCGAAGGTTCGGAGCCGTTGACGGGCGACGCACGATGTGCGGTGGCCAATGGTGCGTAGCTCACACCGGACGGCTTGACGAACAGTGTAGCGTCCATCGGAATCGGATGACGGCTGATACCTATAGGATGCGTCGTCAATGTGATCAGTGGATGGGCATGCGGCTCAAACTCGGATTGGAAAGCATGTGGGCCTTTCGCGACCAGAGCTTCTGCAAGCGCGTTCCAGACGTCCAACGAAAGCTTGAGGACTCCTTCAGTCCGTTCAACGAGCAAGTTCTGAAAGACCAGGCGTAACGCTTTCCCATTGACCCAGCCTTTGGTGTCATCGCCAGGTATATCCAGGAACGTGAGCAGAGCTCTGAGCACAGCCGCTCGCACGGTTGTGAGGGTATGGCGCAAGAAAGGATACAGTCGTGGCACCAACTCGTCGAACGATTGTTCCGGATCGCTTGCCGCATTGCGCTTCATGGCATCGAGTACTTCTGGGAAGCTGCAGAGCTTGGCAAGCAGATCCATGACAGAGCCAGTGCTTGCAGATAGGTCGTCACTCAGACTGGACAAGCATTCCCACACGACACTCATCAGATGGCCAAGCTCGTTGGGTCGGAAGTTGACGAATTCTTGGGCGACTGGAAGCAGGGTGGCAGCACTGACAGAGCGAACATCGTCATCGGCATCTCCCAACCCTTTGATTACACACTCGAGCACCCCGTCCATCAGCGACTGATCCTGGAAGAGCAGGTCAGTCCGTACTGCAACGAGGTAGCGCATGCCAATCATGCCACCATGGCAAGCGTGCCAGATTCGCCTGGAGACCTTGAGATCTTTTTGCATGACGAGACGATACAAAATCCGGTTGATCTCATGGACCGTCGAGGCTGGCAGGAACTGCAGTACTGAGCCAAGCACTTGACCTGCTGTCTCCCGAATAGGTGCGACGGCGGTGTCAGAGACGTAGTCGGCGAAGCGGTCCAGCATGAAAACGCAGCAGATGCGACATGCCAGATCGTCAAGCCACGCGCGATTCAACGAATCATTTTCAGCCCGTGTCTTGCCGGCTCGACGACCTGCGCCAGCGCCGTGGAATTTGAGGATCTCGCGAAGGCCCATGGCTGCACCATGTCGAATCTCCCATTGCGAATCGAAGAGATCGACAGTCAGGAACTCGCAAAGTCTCTCAAATGGCCACTCGTTGCCCTCCTCTTCAGCATCGGTGACAAGTGTCGATTTCTCTTGTTGTGGCAGGCCCTTGAACTCAGAGACGACTTTGCTGTCGTCGTCAGCGCCCTTGCGGTCTAGTGAGAAGTAGTCGGCGTGCCCATTCTCGCTCTCCTCCTTGATCTCTTGCTTGATCTCGGGATCGACCGGGGTTGAGGTGACGCTGGTGCTACCTCTCCGCACCGCAAAGTCATATTTAAACTTCTTATTGTCACGCTTCAATTCTTCCTTGCGACGGCGCTTGAGCATATTCAACTGGCGCTTGCTCATTTCGCCAGCTCCTGGCGTCTGCGGCGGCATCTCGTCAGGAGAGTTGGTCACAGGCTCGTTGTCGTTCATCTTGGATGTGTTGGTCTCAAGCCGTGGCAATGGTGGTTGAGATAGCGACGAGGCCCTAATCGCTATGTCTGTTTCGGTTACCAGGTCCTCTTCAATGTACTCGCCGCCAAGACCGAGGCGCTGGCTGAGAGTCTTCTTCTGATGCGCCAATCTCTCAGCCGCACTGAGGCCGGCCAGCCTGAAGTCGTACTGCTTGCCGGCGCTGCCTAGCAGTTCTTTGCCGTTGGTCAGGATGGCCTCGACGTCCAAAGTAGCAAGCTGGAGCTGATCGGGAGATGTCATGGTTGTCATGCCATTTTCCTGCTTGACATCGTGGCCATTGGACTCGTCCTTCACGTCATCCAGAATTGCGTTCGGGTCGTATTTGTCGGCATGCTCGACGATCCCGCCGATGGCCCTGCCAGCGGCTGTTCTGGTTTCCCATGATGGCGACCTCAAGTAAGGCACAGTCCGAGTGAGCAGGTTGAACAGCTCGTCGGGATGGTTCTTCTGCACATCAGCTAGTTGTTGTGCAGCAGTGTTTCGAATAAGTGTGCTGCTTCCGGTCTCGAGTAAAGTGACCAGACGGTCTAGTCTAGGTCGCGCACGTGATGTCAGCCAGATTCTAAAAAATGCAGATTCAATCAACATACCTGGATGCTGCCATTGCAGCGCACTTTGGGTTGTCGCAATCGAAGCCCTAAATGGGTGGGAGGCGCAGTCGACACGTGTCCCCCATGAGATCGACTGGTTATCAACAGTTGTTCATGTTTGGTTGATGTGGGACATGTTAAAAAGGCGTGTCGTGGTGAAGGGGAGTGGCGCAGCCAATCAGCGCTCACTCTGCAAAGGTACGCGGGCTCTGAGGTTCGGCGAAGGCAGCGGTGCGAAAGCAGCGCTTCTTTTATCTCATCGCGTCCGCAGCCCGGCGGACGTCCGTGCACTGCGCTAAAGCTTCCCGCGTCGGGAAGGCAGGGATAGCCTTTCAGCAACCACAGTTGTTCTTGACGAAATTCAACTTGTCGACTGGCTTCACCAACAACATGCAATAACACCTGTACTTCGCGCAATCACATGTGTTTACATGTATTTCCAGGAGGGTATGCGCGGAAGGCGCGACCGACTCGGCCTGGATGAGCACGGATGCGATGGAAGCCACGATGGACACAGTCAGTACCCGTTTGCGTGAACGAAATGATATGCAAAGCCTGATCCCTTGAAACGCCAATCAGCATGTCGAAAACCGTCCAGCATGTCACAATTTTCCCCTGGTGCACGGGATCTACCAACATCGATGAATATCGACCATGTGGCACCGTAAGACTCAGCAAGGTGTTCTTTCCGCCTTCAGCGATGGCCTCATATCAGGCTTAAGGCAACAGCAGCGCTTCCAAATTCGGGCTCGAAGCCGAGTCACCGAACTTGGCTATGCTTGACATTTCCTAAAACATATATACGGTTCATGTGGGACTCGGACGCTTCAACTGTTCTGTCGACCGCAGTGGAGGCTGTAAACTCATCGGCGCCGTCCAAGGTACTGCCTGCCCGGAAGAAGCCGACATGAGATCGGCACGTTCATGTGAAAGCTTCAATAATATACAGCCAAATACAACCCGACTGTCCAAGCATTACCTCATCAAGCCGTGCTCCTATCCGCGCCTCTCGCCCAATCTCTCAGAACATTCTTCCTCAGCTTCCCAGTACTCGTCTTCGGCAACTCATCCAACACCTCCACTTCCTTCGGCACCATGAAACGCGAAATATCACTCTTATTCTTCGCCCAATCGATGATATCCTTGCCGGTAACCTGACCCTTCTTCGCCTCTTTCAGCGTCACAAATGCCTTCGGCGCCTCGCCCCACTTCTCATCCTTGATACCCACACAGGCAGCCTCCAAGATGTCAGGATGCGTGACCAACATCGATTCGAGAGCGAGCGAGCTGATGTTTTCGCCACCGGAGATGATGATGTCCTTCGCTCGGTCAAGAATCTGAATAGCGCCATCCGGATGCCAGACAGCCAGGTCTCCGGAATGCTGCCATCCACCCGCGTACAACTTTCTGGTGGCCTCTGGATCCTTGAAGTAGCCTTTCGCAAGAAGATTGCCAAGGAAGACAATCTCGCCAATCTCTTTGCCGTCTTTGGCGACATCGACCAACTCACTCGTTGACTCCCACTTGCCAGACTCGTCCTGCTTCGTCTTGATCACGCGAGCTGCCAAAGACGTGATATGACCATGACCTTGCCGTGCCATCTTGGCGTACCTCTCCTTCACTGGCAATTGCTCCCATTCTGGCATATGGTAGCCCTTGGTGATTGGACCATACGTTTCCGTCAGCCCATAGACGTGCACAGGATGGAGATTAAGGCTCGTCATGGTCTCGAAAAGGTGCGCGGTGGGCGGGCTGGCAGCCACCGTCACCCTGACCGGATGCTCCAATTTTTCTGCATTTGGATCAGCACAGAGCAGGGTATTGACAGTTGGCGCGGCATTGTAGTGACTGATTTGCTCTGTCTTGAGCAACCTCCAGATCTCCGAGTAGTCAATCTTCCTCAGAGTGTAATGTGTTCCTCTGACAGCAGTCACCGCCCATGGGAAGGTCCAGCCCATTGCGTGGAACATTGGTAGCGTCCACAGATAGTGACATCGATGAGCTCCGGGAATTGGTACATTGAGATTGCTTTCCACCACATTTGCAACTGCTGCCAGATATGCTGATCTATGGGTATACTCGACGCCCTTGGGTCTGGCAGTCGTGCCACTGGTGTATGCAAGCGCAAGCAGGCCCTCCTCATCAGGCACTTGTGTTTCCAAGCCTTCCCACCCACGAGAGCCGTGCTGACGATCCCATTGCCATCCCTCCTCAATGGCAGCCTCATAATCACCCTCACCTCTGTCCGTATCAGGATCTACCAAGATGACCGTGTTTGGATGATTATTTCGATAGAGATCAAGCAAATGAACGTACTCAGCGTCTACGATAATCGCATCGGCCTCTGAATGGTCAAATATGTACGCGATGTCATCCTGCTTAAGTCGGTAATTGATGGCAACGTTCGTGATTCCAGCTCCACTGATCGCGAATATGCTCTCCAAAAAGGCCGGTGTATTGGTCATAAGGATGCCAACCCTCTTGAAGCCTTTCTTCCTCACATAGTACGCAAAGCCCGCGGCTCTGTCGCTAGTCTCTGCATATGTTCTCTTCACCACTGCACCGTCTGCGGTCTTATGGTATACTGCCAATGCATTTGGCTCGATGGCAGCCGCCCTCGGCAGCCAGTAGGTCGGCGACAGTTGGTGAACGTGGTAACGATGTACAAACTCACCACCTGTCGACCCATCGGCCGCAGTGGGCGAAGACGATGCAGGCGCGAAGTGCGACGCGAGGTTGCGAAGACGGTTGATTGCCGACGACATTTTGCTTTGCTCTGGTTCCTGAACCCAGGCCCGCTTCACTCAGTTCACTTCCTCTTTTCCCGTCTCCTATACCCGTCGCCAACACAAGGCGAAAGAGATTACGAAAGACCAAAAGAAAGCTGTAGAAACATACCAGCCCGAATCTACAAGGGAAAGAGATCCGGCATTTTGCGGTCCGGGTACAGGAGCGAGATCCTATAAGCGCTCTGGATGGTATAGGCGGTGGCAGTCCGGGTCCATGTGTGATGGACAGAAGGAGGATGAGCGGGGCATGTCTCTGACTCGACTCGTGCGCGGATGACCGAGGTAGTGCCAAAAGTAGCGTGCTGTGATCGGCAACGATTGGGCGGGCACAGGACGCAGCTAACATAAGTTGGTTCTTGGCGGACGTTGATGGTGTCGAGCAAAGAACTCTTGCAATGCACGAATGTGGAGTGTTTCTGAAAAATGAGGTGCGGCCGATGCCTCTTACCGTGTGAAAGGAGCGCCTCGCCATTCTGTGCGCCGTTGATTGGTGCCTTGATCTGAGTCGCTAGTGAAGGTAGAGATTCTGTTAAGACCTGTTATGACTTATGGGCCCAGTGGCTGCATGGAACATTGCACACGCATGACTGCTCTACCGGGACGCAGAGGATTTGGACGGGGCAGTGCATGCGTAGGAACACACGGTAGTCTCGGGTATGCGACTTCGCACAGCTCGGTCGAATTCGACATAAAGTCAAATGCTGAATGAGAGGTTGGTGTCTGAAGAGGTATGAAACCTACCACACTGCTTGGAGTAGATTCGTGATTGGTCGTGATTTGCACGACAATCCACAGGCCATCGCTATATGACCCAAGCTGTCTGCGCCAGGTTCAATGCCTTGCAGTCAAGCAAAGCATAGTGCGAATCTCATTGCTCAGCCAGGGGCCGCACCTTGCTAACACCAAGTATGCCTTAAGCACAACCTCTAGTACCCGTACTGCGCGAGCTGCTGCTTGGTCTTGTCGTCAATCTTGGCACTCGACTGTGCCTCAGCCAACAGCTTCCTCGCCGCCTTCTTCTTCTCGTAGTATGCCTGGCCCTTGACTTTTCTCCTCTCCTCGAGCCTGTCCTCGTTGTTAGCATGTCACAAACGCTTCCATCGATCGCAAATTGGTTTGTCCTGACGCACCTCTCAACAACATCCTTGTACTTCCAGCCGAACTCGTGACCCAGACGGCCGACGGTGCAGTACTTGCGACCCGGCTTCAATCTCAGGACACGGAGAGCCTGTGGGACGACCAGTCTCTTCTTACGATCGTACGGCGGTGGTACACCCTCAAAAACCTTCAGGCGCTCCAGAGCCTTGGCACCGCGCTCAGTCTTGTGTGGGATCATGCCGCGGACGGTGCGCCAGAAGATCTTGGATGGGGCGCGGAAGTGCCATGGACCACCACGGCTGGCATTGTAACGGGTCTGCTTGCGGAGAAAGGCGGAGTACTTCACTGTATGCAGTGAGTGGTCAGCATTGGGTATTCGCGTGCCGCTCAACGTGACCGTTTGTGTGAACGTACGCTTGGCCCTGAAGAACTCGCCGGAGATGTTAAGAGCCTCGCAGCGGACAACGACAATCTTCTGTCCGTTCAAGAGCTGCTTGGCGACAGTAGAGGCGAGACGACCAAGAAGGTGGCCCTGTAGAAGCGTTATTGAGTGTCTAACACTATGTTTTGCGAAGCTCCGATATTGCGCTCTTCCTATAGCCAGATCAATGGTGCTGGGGATGTGATACCTTCCCGTCGATGACGATGACCGGCTCGAATGTCGACATGGTCCCTTTATATCGATGTCGTGGTGGTTAGTTTGGCCTCGTCGTCGTAGTTGAATTAGCACGAATGCGCAGAATTGATGCCAAGCAGTCGTGGGCGTCGGAGGTCGGCGTGCGGGATCAGCCGCAAGCGCTGCAGACTCTCCACTAGAGTTGCGCCCTTCTCTATACATGTATTCATACATGTCCATGTGTTCAGGATAAGTACTCGCGTTCTGTGGCAATGACCGACTGTGATGAAGACCTACCACCGTCCCTGGAGCCGCTCAATTGGAGGTCTTGACGACAGCGGGTTAAGATCACCTGACGTGGGTTCCAGCTCGTCATGGCTGCTCGCCGGTTCAACCATCGACCGCCTCAAACCACATGGAGACAGGATGGGTTCAAGTACAATGTCGAAGGATCCGTGCAAGCCTGAGGAAATCACCTTTTGATCTCCTCCCTCCGTCACGGCGCTGGACTGTGCACCAGTCAAGATATCGGGGAGCAATTGTCAACCCCGAGAGCACGCTTCGATCGTGACTCCTGATCTCTCTTGCTGGACGTGTACTGCCAATGCCCAACTCACGAACCAATGATCACAATTCCATTGCTGCAGTGCTGCAGATACTTCACATGCCTCCCATCATGCCCATATCTTTTCTCCCGACTAGCTGTCTCTCCGTATCCGTGATTGAAGGGTCTCTGAGCTTGGCATGTTTGCTAAGGGCAGCTTATGTCATGCGTCGGCGGTAAAGTCGCCTGCTAGTCAGGCTGCGTACACCGTCTTGCTTGCGCATCCAGCATCATCGCTTGACGTGCAGAGCTATTACTGGAGCACACACATGACACCACTCACCGTTCGTGATTGCGCTTAGTATAACCGCAACCGTGGCGTCCTCAAACCTCCTTGACACACTTGGATCCCTGACCAGCGCAAACTTCAGCGCACTCATCAGTCAGGTCCAGCAGATTCTGACAAGTCGACCCACTTCAGATCGACGAGACACCTGGCAGGACACCTTGAACGCATACACCACTGACCTTACGAACTTCCTAGCTGGCAGGACAGCACTCGAGAATACGTCACTGCTTCTCGCCCTCGTCACATTCCTGATACTGGGCATGTCGTGGACGAGTCGCTTTGGCAAAAGCCTTGGGCAGTTCTCGCCCTTCACGCGCAGTCCACCCTCTGGATCGACCAAGGTCAGCGATGCCGACTTCTCATACATCACAGCCGACGACCTGCGAGAACATCATGCCGAACAAAGCAGCGCTCGACAACAGCGGCCCGACTCACCAGTGGATCATGGCCCACCAAGAGACACAGATGTGCTCGTACTGCGGAACAAGCGCAAAGACTATCACGTGCACTTCCCTGCGTACAGCATCAGTCGCGGCGAGCTGCTCGTGGGACAAGTCCGCGAACAGGCAGCGAAGAAGATTGGCACAGTTGACTCGCGCCGCGTAAAACTGCTTTATCGGGGTAAAAACTTGAAGGACAACAATCGGACGTGCAGGCAAGAAGGTCTGAGAGAAGGCGCCGAGGTTCTCCTTACTATCGCAGATCCTACTTCAACCGACGCGAGTGAGGACGATGACGACGACGGCGAACTTGGGTATGAGGAGCAACAGGTAGACGGCGAGCCAAGAAAGCGGCGGAGCAGAGGCAAGAAGAGCAAGAAGAAGAACAAACGTGAAGAGCATCAGACAAGACAACAGCAGGAATCAGGCACATCTACACCGAATTTGCAGCCACCGCCTTCGCAAAACTCCAGAGCGCCGTCACCGAAGCCGACAACACCCATGGGCAAGCTGAAAGAGCTGAGAGATAAGCTGGGAGAGTTTTTGCCGCAAGTGGAGGCATATAGGAGGAACCCGCCGGCAGATAAGGCGAAGCGGGAGTTCGAGTACAAAAGATTGTCCGAGACGATCCTCACGCAAGTGCTGTTGAAACTGGACGGCGTTGAGACTGAGGGAGACCCGGACGCGAGAGCCAAGAGGAAGGAGTTGGTGAAGGAGACGCAAGCGGTCTTGGCGGACGTGGACGCCGTCGCCAAGCTTTGAGAGGCGGGCGGGCCGAATCAGGAAGAGATCTCGACGTGATTCACGACTGGCGATATCTTGCCTCGTGGACTGGCTCAGGCTGGGTGTGGAGATTCTCTACTGCCACGGAGCCATTTTTGATATGGAATGCTTGCACCAGACATCTTAGGTTCTACATCATGCATGGCGCTCAGGTGCGAAGCGTGCGTGGGGTTTATGTAAGGGAGATAGAGCGTCGGCATACGGCGAGTCCCGTCTCAGGAGGAGGTGCTCAAGAATATTATTGATGAGTCGATGGTAGTGCTCTCATCCGAGCGGGTGTCATGCAAATCCCAATGTCGTGAACCTTCCATCGCCTCGCCGAGCCCATCATGTCCGCGGATGCCACTGTCGCCGGACAAGACAGATGCACCTCGTAGCCCAACATCCAACGCAGCCCATAAACCGCCATGCTTCGTCCTCCCCGCTGCCACCACCACTTCCGGTTCTACTTGCCCACCCTAGTTGACATAACAAAGCAACTCCTGCTCCAGGATGAACTTGCCCTCCTTATACTTCTCCGTACTCTCGTACGCCCGATCGTACTTCCAGCCCACCACCTCTTTGCACTGTCGACAGCAGATATCCCTCACGACGTGCCGGCCGGTCGTCATATTACGCTCCGTCGCCTCGCCCGCGCGGGTGTTGACGACGCTGTTGAACAGGAAGGCTTTGCCGTGTTGGCCGCGGAAGTTCTGTAGGCACGGAAAGGCATTAGGCTGTACTTTTTTCTTTCGTTACAGGAGGGGTTAGATCTTCCGACTTTCGCGCAAGGCTCACCCTACTGATGATCTCGTCGTGGTCCGCGAGATGGGTCTTGCAGGTCTTGCAGCCGTAGATGCGCTTCGCGTTGAGGTAGACGTTGTAGGCGAGGCCCATCTTGCTCTCCAGGGGGGGGGGCGGGGGGGGTGTTTAGGAAGATGGGCCCGTGAGCTTCGGGGAGCGCCGAGCCAGGTGCCTAGGCTGCTTGCTCGACTGCCGTCCGCGTGCCTTGACTGCGGCTGTTTGCGTCCAATCCTGCGCCAGGGGTTTTCAGGCTTGTGTTGTGTTTTGTTTAGGAGAACGAGAGACGGCTGCGACAGTGTAAGGACAGATGAGAAGAGCGTTGGGATTTATGAGGGAGGCTGAATTATCGCAGGAAAGAAGAGCCTTCACGATCTGGTGGGAGGTCAGCAGGCATCGTTGATGTGCATGTGTGCGACTAGGAGCATGTGGGCGGGCGGTGGAGCCCTGGAAGCCGCGGGGTCGATGATGTCGATCACAAATAAGCGTAAGGGATACTCTTGAGCACAAGCTTTCCGACATGAGCCACTCGTCAAACATCGAACGTTTGCCCGCACGGGAATGGCGCTGTTCGCGAGAAGGTCATTGCGCCAGCGACTCAGTTCCGCGAGAGGTTGACAGCTGGTCGGTTGGAAAGCGTTATTGTTAATGCGTCACGAAGGAAGGCCATGCTGCAGCGACAGAGCAGTAGCAACAAGCCACTCGGTTTGACAGCACCCAGGACGTTGCAGCGGCATCAAGCGACAAGACACTACGACATGGCCGATACAGCAACCCTGTTCACCCCCGGCCGCACAGTAATCGTGCTGGCCAACCTCTTCTACGCGGTCGGCGCCTTCGCAGCCGACTTCAACTACACACACGTCTACAACCCCCGTTGGCCTCCCCACGCCAAATTCCACAATGGGCAGACAATGACCCTAGGGGTGATGCTGGCCTCCTTCTCCATCTACCACGCATTCGCGCCCTACTTTCAGTCAGATCAGATGCGACCGGAACAAGCCAGGGAACGGACGTGGTACTCCGCGATTGTGGGAAGCATGTACTGCGCCGCCGGCTGCTCAGCGATTCTGTATCCGGGAACTGCTTGGAAGGATCCTGAGATTACCGTTGGAGGAAGTCAGGGGCCGGTGTTTTCTGCGCAGGTGCTGGCTGTGTGGGTCGGGTACTGGCTGGAGTGCAGGAGACTGAAGGTCAAGAAGACTTAACGATCTCAAGGCGGCAGGGGCAGAGCAGGGCAACGGGCCCGGTTGAGCACTCCCCAATTGCGAAGGGTGTCTTCGGGAGCAAGTCTGAGCATCAGTCCCACGACCAGCTGGGTCTGGGCCTATAATTTTGAACTCATGAATGCCTTCGCCTCGTCCTCTGTCGCACCGCCCTCGCTGTGATCACCACCCAGCAAGCCCAATCGGTTGCTCCTGATCCGGTGCCACAGCTCCTTACGGTCTCCGCCTAATTCCTCCTTCAACGCTTTCCCTTTCAGCTCTCTGGCAAAGTCGTTGTAGAGAGCAGGCATGTCCATGTCCATGGCCTCGTCTCTGATGATACCGACAGCCTCAACGACCCGTTGGTATGCGCTGTCACCAACAGAGTGTCTGATCCAGTCGAAGATAATGCCTTTGAATTGCTTGACAGCGTCGCGGAGTAATGCTACTTCTGCATCGCCACCCTCATCGCTGGCAGATATGATGAGCTGCTTGAATTCTGGAATTGCATTCGTCGGGTCTATACGTTTGGATTTGCGTTTTGGGTCCTGTGCCAGTAGGGCATTCACATCGAGATCCGAGAGTGGCTTTGGCGCGTCTTTGCGTGTGCCGAAGCGACCCCGGGCTTTGGGAGGTACTTTCTTGACCTGCGATGCCTCTTTGACTCTTTCGAGAGCGGACTTAGCTTTCTTGACCAGCTCATCAGGTGGTCTGGAATACCTGGTCAAGAGCTCGTACGGCTCCGGTGGCTCAGCATCAGGGTTCACAGCTCGGTGCTTGATTACCTGATTGATACGATGAATGATCGGGCTGTACGTCTCGTCCATCGGCGCGTACTCTGTCGGTTTGCCTTCATCGTCATTCCCAAAATTCGAGAGATCCATGCTGTCCACATAGTCACTCATTGCTTTCTGAAGTTCATCGTTCGGAAGGTTGCGATGTACCTTCAGCACCTTGCCGCTGACTGTGACGACTTTATCCAGTGGCGGAAACTTGTATTGCCTCAGATCCTCCTGGAACGGCAGCTCAACGTCGTACAGGCATTCGAAATCTGGCTCAACACTAGGTGCAAGCAACAGAAGTCGCGGCTCATTGTTCTCTTTCTTGACTATTCTGGCGACAGCATAAGATTCAAGCTCCCACAAGGCATTGATGAACGCAGATAGACCCATAGAAGCTTGATCATTATTCTTCATCGACACAATCACGTTCGCGCGTGACATGTCGAAGTATCGCGCGTACTTCTCGCTTTCGACGAAGCCGACGATATCGAGACCCGGCATAGTCTCGTATGTGGTTACATTCTGATCACTTTGGCTGATATGTACTGCTGTAGAGCCGTATGCGTAGCCCTTGGCTAACTCATCGAGTTCGACATCACGCTTGCCGCCAGGAGCATTCTCGTCCTTCACCTGGTAGGATCGTGCATTCTTGACGGCTGCCAGTCCATCAGTGGATCCCACTGGGGCCTCGTCACCATGGATCGTTTGCGTCGTTGCCTGTGTAGCGGCCATGTCTGATCGTACGACGAACTGACTGGAAGAAGGAGCAGTGGCCTTCATCGTCTTTGGGTATCTTTCGATATCTATGGAAATTGCATCGTCGTACTGCTCAGGGTTGCCAAGCGTCAGGAGGCCCTTGTAGCCAGGCGTCGGCCGCACACTTTTGATGCGAGGAGTCTGCAGCTCGTCCACAGCCTGCGCGACGGTACCAAATACACCGTTGCAGTCCTCGCAGAGTTGCTTCAAGAGTTCTTCATTCTCAGCCTTGGTGACGTCTTTATCTTCTTCTTTGAAGCCATACGATACATCATCAAAGTCAACACCGAGCACGACAAGATCAATGTTGTCCTCTTGGAGCTTCTTGACAATTTGTGGCAAATCATCGACGTCCAGTGAGCCCCGTCCGTCTGTCAACAGCACAATCTTCCGATCGTACTTCAACTTCTTGCAGGTTTCACTAATCATTTGTATCGCTATGATCAGAGCCGATATCGCATCACCGGCCTCGGTGGACGACACCACCAGAGCGCTCCGGAGTTCGCGGAGCTGTGGCATCAGTGTCTGGCCGAGATCCTGGAAGATGGAGACGTGTGCATAGCCTGCTTCGTCAGCGAGTGGATTGCGGGTGGCATCAGTCCTCAGGCCAACAACACCTGACAAGATCGTCTTGCGTCCAGTAGCGATGGTCGCACATATCTTGTCCCAGATATACTCCAGTGACCATTCCAGGTTGGTTTGCTCGCGGCCATGGCTCTTCTCGCCCATTGTCGAGCCGCAGTCTACGATGTAGACGGTGGCTTCTTTGTTGGCCATGACGGGAGTATCTGCTGATACAATGCCAGAGCAATTCCAGCTGGTTCTTTACATTTTTAAAGATGACAGTCGTCAAGCAGATGTACATAACCAACCACCAGGCACGCTTAGGCAGACACGCGCTAGGTTCAATGTTTGACGCGTTCGAAATCGGATCAACAGTTGACCCGTGAGCCGAGGCTGGCGGCGGTGTGATGGCCCGGGTCTGAGAGCGATCATGACATAAACACTTGAAACGTCTTGAGTTGAGTGAGTAGGCATCATCCTATTTTTCATCAATCCAATCTTCCATCTACCATTCAATACAATGCCCTCTCTATCCACGCTTTCCGACCCAAAGGCGTACCATGTGTTGACGTACGGTACTCTTCTGGGAAGCAATCTGTTCCAGACTTTCTTGGCAGGACCACTGGCATTCAGGGCATTACCTCGACCACAATTCTCGACTCTGCAACAGGCAATTTTCCCGCCATACTTCTCTCTACAGACAGCACTGCCACTTCTTCTGGCGGTGACGTGGATTGGCGATCGATCTGCGTCGGTGGGATCAGCTGATATCAGAATCAATGCTGGGTGGAGAGGTCTGCTAGAAAGTGACAACGTTTGGACAGCCTTGGTCCCAATTGCGTTGGCTTTTGGTACAAGCTTATTGAATCTGGCCCTGCTGGGGCCCATGACCACAAAAGTCATGAAGGAGAGGAAGCATCAAGGTATGATACGGCTAGATCATGCTCGCCTAGCAAGCGTATTAATATTCCACAGAAACGAGAGACGGCAAGAAGTATTACGACCCAGGTCCCAAGTCTGCTGAAATGCAGCGCCTGAACTCGTCTTTCGGCAAGCTCCACGGCGCAGCCTCACTGGCCAATATCGCCGGGCTGGGTGCATTGATCTTTTACGGCGCTGTGCTTGCTGAGAAGCTGTAGATGTTTCTGCCGATACCACGGCACCTCAACAATCTTACTTGTTCGCCTCTCTTCGCCACCCTTGCACTACTACTCAATTTTACTCAGAGCAGCCCGGTACGATATCGAAGCAGTTTCTACAAAAGTCTAATTGAAAGCTCGCAAATAAGCTTGGCCAACAGTGCGTCACTCCCGCCCGTACGTCAAGCCATCCTACTAGCGCTCACAAGCTCCCGCATTTATGGCTGCTGGTGCGCGCAGGTATGCCACTGCTTTCTGATGCTCGCTCATAGTCTTTAGAGATCGACGAAATTTGCAAGCGCTCACCGGTTGTCAGGCCGTAAATATGGCTGAGCACGGGATTATGTCGGGCGTACCGTCTTCAGCAGGCTACGACTCTTCACAACTAAGCTCCACAGCAAGGCCGAAGGCCCGACGGACCCAAGCAGGAACACGCACAATGGGCCGTTCGTTGTCTGCGTGACGGGGGTTCTACAAAGCCTTCCGGGATCTTCTCCCTCATAAACCACGCCTTTGCCGTCCTGGCAAACAGTGCTGGATCCTGTCTGCTCCAGGCATGTCTCATCTGCGGATGCGTGTAAGCCACCGTCTCTGCATTCATTTCGCGTGCGACGTCTCTCAATCCTCTCGCGGCTTTGGGCGGGTCAGCAGTCGGCAGTATCCCCGACTTGCCCGCGCACATGATGAACGTCCGCGCTCGCCATGGCTTTTACGACGCATCTGCGTTCCCATCGTCAGCCCTCGTCAACACGCCGGCGATGTCCTTGCATGTGGCCAGGCTCGTCGCGGTGCTGTCGCGGGTGGGCTCCATGCCGCCGGTCAACCAGCGGATGAGCCAGTCTGGCGCAAGCTTCTGAGAATTGACGTCCAGCCACAGAGCTCGCGGTGCGATGTAGTTGGCGAGCGGGCCGCGTGCGAAGCTGTTGACACCTGTGATGAAGGCATCGTTGACGACTTCTGGATCGCTGACCGGGAGCTCGAGGGCCACGTGGGCTCCGAGACTCAGACCGATCACATGAGCTCTCCCGTTCTTTGCGTGTTCGCGCACCGTGTTGGCGAGGAGTTTGGCAGAATTGGCTTTGGTGAAAGGCGCGAGATTCTGAGCGAGGCCGTGAGCTGGTAGGTCGGGTAGCAGGAGATGGTAGTCGGGGAGGTGAGGAGTCACCAGATCCCATTCTTTGTGCGAGGAGAGTGCTCCGTGGATGAACAGGATGGTGCTGGTCTGCTCAGTGTTCAGCTCCTCGAATGGCAGTGTCTGTTCTGATGAGACATCCGATTCTTGGACTATGGCGTTGGTGGCCATTTGCGGGCCGCTTCGACCAAAGTCCAGAGACTCACGTTCACAATGAGATATTTTATACCTCCGTCCACTCTCTTGCTTGATGGCAAGCTGCTTGCTTCATCGTACTAAATAGTTGGCCACAAATCGAATAGGTTAAGTAATTCTAGTTAATCTATGCATCGATTCCTAGCTGATCTAACGCTGGGAAGTCAGCGGCAGGACAGCGATTAGCAAGCCTCCCAGCTAATTAAACGGGGGATCATCAATCAAATTAGCTGGCAAGCTTGCTAATTGCTAACCTGCCGCTGACTTCACTGCATCACGTGACCAGTATGTTTCGAGCAACCAATCAGAGGGCAGAGTCACGGTCAGATTTCCAGCAAGATAGCAAGACAGGCTTGCCAATCAGAGGTGGGTGACGGAAGTGGCACAGCGGGACACGGGCCCAACCTGGGACTGACGATGCCCACTTCTTCTCACTGCGTCACACCGCGAGACTCCTGGCACGCGGACTGTATCCATCAGTGCACGCGTACAGTGACGTAGAAATCGCAGGGATCTCTGACACCCTTCACCCTCACAGAGGGCTCCAGAGCAAGGCAAGATGAGTTTATGATCTCAAGTCGCATTCCGCTCTGCCGTGACAGCAGGTAGGGATAACCGTGCCAAACTTCCTTTCATTCTGCACACAATTCATTGCCCACATAACCTCTCAGCCATATTGTGTTGACTGCAAAACGATGGCGGACAAGCTTCCGCAAACAGCACAGGATGCAACGTCCCACGCGCAGGGCTCCGCGAGCGACGCCTCTCAGAAATGGGACGCCATGAGCGAGGAGCAGAAGCAGAAGACCTTTGCCAGCCTGCCCGAGGACAAGAAGAAGAACATGTCCTACACCGAGTGGATCAAGGACGGCTACCACCGCCAGTATGAGAACTGGATGCCCTGGATCGAGGACATGTACCTGCAGTGGTTCACCACGCACAACAAGGCCAGCTACGCGACCAAAGGCGAGTGCCGTGACCCCTCACCCCTCGATCGAATGCCAATCTGGCTCTGACAAAAGTCCTGCAGACACCCTCGACAAGTCCAAAGTGACGGGCGTCGAGCCGGTCGACCAGCTGCAAGACGGGGTCCACAACCTCGCCGCGGGGCAAATCGGACAGGGCGGGTTGCTGCAGCCGGTCGGCGATGCGGTCTCGAAGGAGGGCATCAACCGCGCTGAGCGCGGCGGCAAGGACGACTCTGGGTCTTACGGTGGGGGTGCTGGTGGTGCTGCAGCGGACCGTGTGGCTGGGGGAGCCAAGTCGGCTCAGAATGCTGGCGGCAGTCTGTACAGTGGTGCGTCGGGCGCCGTGGGAAGCGTGACGGGAATGTTGGGCGGTGGGCAGACGGCGGACGAGACGAAGAAATAAACGCTCTCCAGGCGGTAGTGCGTGATGGGGGGGTTGGTGATGGTGACGACTTGACGACATTGCGTATTGTGTTGATGTGATGAGGATTGTGGTTCTGGAGGCAGATGGTATTACAGCCAGATGGTATTACAGCCAGATGGCATTACAGTATTGCAGGCAGATAGTATTACCGTGTATTGTCCCTCCTCCCTGCAAACCGCAATCCCTTTAGGGTTTCGGCTGCCACGCGAGCGCGTATACTGTATACAGCATTATTACATGCACCATTCTGGACATATATTTGTTTGTTGGTCATACGCCGCCTCACTCATCCGGACGAGGATTCCCCTCGGTTGTGACAGGCTGACTGACTCTTGCTGGATCAGGCATGGCGGACTTCGTCGGGAAGACGGTCCAGGTCACGCTCAAGCAGCCGCCCAACACGATCCTGCTGGGCCGCATCCAAGAAGTCGTCGCGGGACAGACATTGGCATTGCAGGATGGTGAGAACACGTGATACCCGATCATCACTGGTGGAGATGGTGGAGATGCGACTGACTCTCCGCAGTCGTCTTCCCCGATGCCTCCCAGGTGGGCCATTGGACCGTCCAAGCCCAAGCCATCGCCGACCTCCAAGTCATCGACGCCAATGCCATCCCGACCCAGCGTCCGCAGCCTTCTCAACCACCCCCGTTGCCCCCCACACACCCGCCTCAAGCCCCGATGCACCCCATTCCGCCCCGGCACTTCCAGCGGCAAAATGAGCCACCGCGACCTCCTCCTCCTCCTCCTCCCATCATGGACCCAGCCATCGTGAGCTATACCAAGAGACCATCGCCTGCGACATCCACGCCCCCGCTGCAGGAGGCGCCCGCGACGCCTGTCAAGTCGATGCTGGCCACGGCCGCCGAGCGTCTACCAAGCAATAATTCGCCCTTCGTGGCGCACCCAAGCAGCACACCCAATGCGAGCCGAAAGACGAGTCGCATACCAGAGCTCGCGGCAAATCCGCCGTCGCAGCCACGGCTCCCAAAGCTGACAACTCCGGCGCTTGCCGAAGCAGGCGCAGAGGAGGCTCACGAGCACAGCGAGGCAGCAGGGAAGAAGAAGCTCCGAAGAGGACAGAAGAAGAAGGGGACGGCTCCATTGGCCACGAGCTCTGCTCCGCCGCCGGTCATGAACGTGGAGGTCTCGAGGAACGGCAATGACATGAATGGGTCGGTGAAGAGAGGAAAGGGATGGCGGCAGACCCCGTTGCTTCAGCCATCTCCTCAAAATGCCAGCATGGCAGATCTGCCGTCAGCAGCCAAGAACCCGAGCAGGAGACAGCGGGAGCAACAGAAGGAAGCGCTGAATGGATGGGCGACCGAGGATGCTACAGACGTGCAAGATTGGGGTGACTTCGACTTTGAAGCGAGCAACCTCAAATTCGACAAAAAGGGCGTCTTTGACGAGCTAAAGCGAGATGATACTACGGCGGATGAAGACCGTCTGGCCGGTCACAATCGTGTCGCCCGTCCGGGCACGTACGGCGGGAAGAATCTCCATCCGACCGAAAATGTAATCAGTCCAAAACTGGCGCCAAAGCACCTCAGCGATGACGACAGCACCAGCGACGCAGACACGGAGCTCAAATTTGCGAACGGCAGGTCCTCATCAAAACACTCAACCACCCGAGGAGGTCTCGGCAAGAAGCAGCCCCCCAGCCGCCAGAATAGCGGTCAGGTGGATGGCAAGCTGCAGCATCCATTGACGGCGTCCCTGTCGTCAGATCGCGTGTCACGGTCAGTGGCATCGCGGGCGAGACGTGGCAGTAAGCCGTTGCCTTCGATCGCCACATCATCACCGCGACGAGACCGAGGACGATCGCCGCAATCGGCGGCGTCTGCGGTCAGGACGGCCATGCCGGTCTCGGAAGATCCTGAGGAGCCGCACTTGATAATTGCGCAGACACTCGCTCTATGCCCCGTCCTCCATCCAAACGCTCTCGACACGCTCGAATCCGAGACGATAACACGCTACGGCCTGACCCCAGAAGCCATCACCGAAAGCGCCGCACGATGCGTAGCCGAAATCGCCCTGACAATGTTCGACCCCTCCGCCGGCAGCCGCCGCGATTCCCGCGCCAACACTCTCCGCGGCAGCATGAGCTCCAGCCTGCACCTCGACCGCAGCCAGACCCCGGTCATCGTCATCCTCGCCGGCAACCACTCGGTCGGCGCACGAGCCATGGCAGCCGCCCGCCACTTCGTGACGCGCCAATGCAACATCATCGTCTCGGAAGCCCTGTACGAATCCTCCGAAATGCGAGATCCGCAGTGTAAATCCCAGACGTCGATGCTGAAGCGCATGCAGCGGGGCGGCGCGAACATCAAGCGTGGGGCGTGGAAGAAGGCTTCGGGGTACATCAAGAACCTCGCGGGTCCGCCGGCGGTGATTATCGATGCCCTGCTCGCGGGCGGGACGTACGATTCCCTGCTCGATCCGAACGCTCAACACGCCGCTGACGCGCAGCGAGAGGCGCGCGAGATGATCGACTGGGCGAACCGGAGTCGGGCGCCCGTGCTGTCGGTGGCATGTCCGTCGGGCGTCTCCGGGTTGGACGGGTCGGCGACGGTGGTCGAGGGCGAGCCGTTGGCCGTGAGGCCGGAGAAGGTGGTGGCGTTGGGCGCGCCGGTGCAGGGTCTACTGGAGGCGACGGCCAAGGGAGGGGAGAGGTGGGATATGAGTGTGGCGGATATAGGGATCAACATTGCGTTGAGGAGGGAGGAGGCGGTGGCGTTTGGCGCGCAGTGGGTGGCGGGGTTGAAGTTTGTGGAGGACGAGGGACACGTGGAGTAGATTACCGAGGCCCCCGGCCACCATTTCAAGCTCAATCATCAAGCAGGCCCGCAAGGAGCAGCAGCACGTACTATTGATTACCTCGCTACTCACTCCTCCTCCTTCAACCTCCCTCTCCCCCTCTCCCTCTCCATGCTCCCCTCCCCACCGTCCGCCCTCGGCACCACCCCACCATCCTGCATGTAAAAGTCCACCTCATCCACCAAGTCCCACACCACATCCTCGGCAATCTGCTCGCGATACCTTTCCCCGACCCCTCTGGCCACCCTGCCGGGATTCCACGCGTCCTTCCTCCCCCCACCGCCCATCTCCACATCCCCATCCACATCCGCGCTCCCCCCTCTCGTCGCCGTGATATGCCCCGGCGCGCACCAGAACCCATCGCGCGTGTCCCCGAAATTCACCTCCGCGATCCCGCCCCAGAAGCACGCGACGGCGGGGAAGTAGCCGACCAGGCCGTCGTCGAACCCTTCGCGCGCGCCCATGGTTTTGGATGGGGCGGAGGCCGGGGGCAGGAATGCGAGGAGGTTCTCGAAGGCTGTGCCGATGAGGGTCCCGTTTTTGTAGATGCGCATCGCGCTGTGCGGGAGGGTGCGGAGGGAAGGGTGTTCGTGGTTTGGGTTGGGGGGTGTTTTGACAATGTCTTTGTTGGCGGCGTTTTGGCCCATCTGGTTGTTGAGATTGTTGAGGTTGGTTTGGCGGTCGGTGTAGACTTCCATGGGTCTGCTGGCGACGTGGTCGAGGACTTCGAAGTAGGTGTTGCCTTTGTAGGGCACAGGGATGCGGTCGCGGATGATGTCGGCGGTGTCCGCGCCGGGCTCCAGGTACGGGCGCAGTTCGTCGAAGCCGTCGCCGACGTCGACGGCGGGGTTGTAGACGCCGGAGACGACTTTTTGGTGGAGGCTGAGGGACGGGAGTTGGATCTCGACGCCTACGACGTCACCTTCTTGGATGTGTTGGTCTTTGGGGGCGAGCTTGACGGGTTCCGGGGCGAGTGCGGCGGCTTTGGCGGATTTGGATTTGGTGGAATTTTTGGCGTGGAAGAATTTGCCCGGGCGGCTGCGGTGCATGGTCTCGAAGCGGATGTCGGTGACGCCGTAGCTGTAGCCGTCGAAGCCGACGGGGGCGTCGAGGGGGGCCTCTCGTCGTGCCCAGCCGAAGCGGACGTGCGGCTGGGGCCCGGTGGAGACGGCTTCAGCGGGGCCGTCTCGGGGTACGCCGCGGTGGATTTTGATTTCGTAGTAGAGCGTGCCTTCTCTCGCGCAGACGTTGGAGCGCACCATGCGCCAGCCCTTTTCGTTGGTGGTGATGAGAGCGTTGGTGGCGAAGTGCATGGCTCGGTCGGCGTCCTCGAAGCTGAGACGACTGTAATGGGGTGGCGGGGATGTGGCGCGGTAGAACTGCTTGTGGGGGAAGGTGGGGTCTGCAATGGCCCTCTGATAGCGGTAGCCCTTCTTGTTCTCGGCCAGGTCGTGGGGCTTGTACAGCTCGCGCTCGCTGTTGGGCATCTTCAGCTCGTTGGGCTCGTGCGAGACCATAATGTCCTCCTTGGGCAGCTTGAAGTCTTCGGGCCGGGGCGGAGGGATGTTGAAGCGCTGGGGGGAAGGACAGGGATATGAATGGGTGGCGGTGGCCTTGCGCTTGCCGAGGGTGGTGGAGGTGGGCGCAGGGGATGCATTGCCGGCGTTGCTCTCACGCTTCTTCAGCGATTCCTTCTTCTCGCGCTGCTCTCGCTGAATCGGGGGTGGTGGGAGGAGCGTCTTGGATTGAGTTCGGGGCGGAGCGGTGGGATTGAGGGGGGAGGAGACGGCGGGGGTATGCTCGTGCTCGCTCTGGTGTGGTAGCAGCGGTGGTGGCAAGTGCTCGTCGGCCATGATTGTGGATGATTAATCCATGTGATTCACGGATCAAGACGCGTTCTCCAGTTCGCGCCTCGGTCTCAGCCGGGGGCTTATCGATAACAATTTTGATTCATCCATTCAGGTATTCATGTGGCAATAATTCATCAATCACATCCACTTGGACTCAATGAAAATGCCCAAAGCCAGCACCGCCTCCGCCCGGCCAGAGCGCCGCCACAACCCACTGAGCGAAGAATATTCGCCGTCTGAGCCACTCAAGCAGAAAGCGGGCAAGAAGCGGAAGTCGAGTCATGAAGACCAAGACGCCTACGTCGACAGCAAGGCCTCCCGCACCATTCTCCATCTCGCGCGGGACCTGGCGGACGAAGACGAGGCGGAGCGGAAGGCGCGACAGCCACCTGCACCCAGCACCGCCTTCGCCTTCCACGCCAGATTTCCTCGGGATGTGGGGAGCGACGACGAGGGGGAAGATGGGGCGCAGGTGGGGGAGTACGATGGCGAGGGGGCGTGGGGGAGCGAGGAGGAGGAGGTGGAGGAGAATGCGGGGGCGGACGCGGAAATTGACCCGGCAGACTTGGAGGCATTCAACAAGTTCAACCCATCCTTCGACCCAGCAACATTACTTCAGCCACACGCAGCTGAAGACGAAGCGCAGGCACCCGGCACCAACCTCGCCGACTTGATCCTCGAGAAGATTGCAGCACACGAAGCTCAACAGGCAGCCTCAAACAGACAACCCCTCCACATCCAAGGCGGTGGGGATCCGGACGACGCCATCGAACTCCCCGCCAAAGTCGTCCAAGTCTACACCCAAGTCGGCATCCTCCTCTCCCGCTACAAATCCGGCAAACTCCCCAAACCCTTCAAAATCATCCCCACCCTTCCCCAATGGGACACTTTGCTATCAATCACCCGCCCCGACTCCTGGACCCCCCACGCCGTCTACGAAGCCACCAAACTCTTCACCTCCGCCCGCCCCGCCCTCGCCCAAGCCTTCTGCTCCGACATCCTCCTCCCCCGCGTCCGCGACGACATACTCGACACCAAGAAGCTCAACGTCCATCTCTACAAGGCTCTCAAGAAGTCGCTCTACAAACCCGCCGCCTTCTTCCGCGGCCTGCTCTTCCCGCTCGTGGCGTCCGGTCAAGCCACTCTCCGCGAAGCCGCCATCATCAGCTCCGTCATCGCCCGCGTCTCCATACCCGTCCTCCATTCCGCGTCGGCCCTCTACCGCCTCTGCGAACTCGCCGCCGAGCAAATGATGCAAGACGTCGAGTCCGCCGGCGCCTGCAACATCTTCATTCGCACGCTGCTGGAAAAGAAATACGCACTCCCCTACCGTGTGGTCGACGCCCTCGTCTTCCACTTTCTACGGTTCCGAGCGACTGCACAACCGGACGGGGATGTGGAGATGATAGGGAGTAAGAAGGGCATGCTCAACGAGCGGTTGCCCGTGCTCTGGCATCAGTGCCTGCTGGCGTTTGCGCAGAGGTATAAGAATGAGATTACGGAGGATCAGAGGGAGGCGTTGTTGGATTTGTTGTTGGTGAGGGGGCATAAGCAGATCGGGCCGGAGGTGAGGAGGGAGTTGCTGGAGGGGAGGGGCAGGGGAACGGTAGTCGAAAAGGGAGTCGGCGACGGGGGGGATGATACGATGATGGAGGGGTGAAGGAGGAGGAGATGGTGTTGACGGAGCAGGGAGTGTGCATGGAGATTTTCTTGATGAATGATGAGGTCAAGAAGATTCATAGCGTCGAAGGGTGTCAGTTCGAGACCGTATAGATGACGTCCATGGCGAAGTCTGCTGCACGATGTTAATTCTACTTCACAATGTTGAATTAGAGGAGAGAAGCATTTCTCGTGTAAGAGCAGATGATCGAGGTTTTGAAGTCGAATCTACCCAATTGTAAGACTATTCCACACCAAAAAAGAGAAAAAATCTTGACGCCAGGTCATGACGCCGCCCAATTTTACACGCAGACTGACTCCTTCAGTCCTCCCATTCACCCACACTCATGTCACGCGACGACCACGCAACCGCACGGGTCCTCACTGCTTCGCCTTCACCGACGGCTTCACCCTGTACCCCGAGACACCATTGTGGGCGTCGATCAGGAACTTCAGCGCAAAGTGGCACCCGAAGATGGCGCCGAGTCCGACGGTGTACATTGCGAACGTGCCTCCCAGCCTTCTCGCGTAGTGGGAGAGACGTGGCGAGGCGTGGGCGGGTCCTGTCCTCGGGCGGAATTCTACGGGATGGGGCTCTTTGAACAGGCTGCCGGTGATTGACATGGTGGCGGGCTAGTGGAGTGTCGCTCGGTGGTGGCGTCGCTCTGGCTGATGGGATGTCAGGGGGGTGGCAGGTTGCACTGGTTCGGGTGCGTACGGTTGTGAAGCTTCCCTTGCGAGAGCTTTGCGAGTGGAGATGTCGTGTTACAGTCTGATCGGGAGACTGCCGCCGAGTACCGTACAGGAGACCGTTATGTGTCTGATAGGGTTGTCGACTACGAGGCGTCTGCTGTTTTCTTCTGCTGCATTCGTGAAGTTTTGATGCGATGATCGCCACTCATCGACAGACTACGTGAGATATATATATATTCAGACCATCACTACGCCGCAACCCGCTTTCGAGCGCGCTCTTTTGCGGTGATGGGCATATCCGCTCACGAACGACGAGACGGCGCGGCGAATACAAGACGGCGCGGCTCTGTGGCGCATGGTCGAGAATGGCAATGTTCACGAGCAGGAACCGCGTTGCTGCGGACGTCTGGTGAGACTTTGTTGTTTGACTGGTTGTGAGAAGGATCAGTGGCGAGATGTGTTGCGTTGTGAGATCCTTGACCTTATGCTCACATGCAGGAATGACCCAGACTCCAGTCCGGTCTCTGCCGACCGGCGAACGATGCCGCAATCATGTACTGTTTGATGAATACTCCGTGCTCTTCGAAACCTGACAACGGCACATACTACTCACTCTGCTGTCCCGGCACTTTGATCCTGCACCTTCGGTATCGTCACCGTTGGGCATAGACGGTCTGGCACTGCGAGCTCGCCCATAACCGTGATACTCAAGTACATTTGCTGACATGGATCATGTGGCCACAGGTGTAGCAACTGAGCCTCAGATGCGTGTCTCACGACGTGCATGTTGATGGGGGACCAGCATGTCCTCCATCGGTCTGATGGGCGCTGAGCAATCCAGCACCGCAGCCGTTGGCCTGAGGGAAGTTCGCAACGCAACGCCGCATCTGTCACATGTGTCCTGGCAGAAGATGAAAGGGTACCTGCGTTACGCAGTTAAGCTCAGCAATGATACGCCGATCGATTCATGTAGTCTGTACAGACTACCGCCGACGCAAGCCACAAAATCACCGCTCAGGCACAGCTTCGCGAGTCGCTTTCAGCCTCAACAATGCGAATAGCCACCCTCCATCGGCATGTGCGGAAACTCTGGGATCCGCAGGGCAGCGACTGGAGTACGGCCGTCGCCCTGGACCACGAAGAGAGCAGAACCATTCCAGGCCAGGTATGGCGATGGGGCATGCGAAGTTCTACATACAGAAGAGCCCGATGAGAGGATTTCCAGTCTTCACATGCCATGGCTTTCGCAGATGTCATTTTCGGACATATCCTGCTCGTCACGCAGATTTTTACGTCGGCTCGATATCGAATGCAAGGAAAGGTATCATAAGCTTTTGCCAGATCGGCCTCCGGCAGTAGCGATTATGAGCGCCTCAACATCACTCATGGCCTATCGTCAGGCCGACGATCCGTCAGAGACTCAGATGCGGATGTCCTTACATAGATTAAGCTGGGCATCCCCTCTTGGACAAATGTAAGGGTCGCCATCCCCGTTCATTTGCCATTGTACAGGCACTTCTTGCGTTACAGTCGGACAAGCAGGCAAAGTGCAGGCCATTGCAAAGAGCTTTGTTGTGGCGTTGGCCTTTGGCCTCGCCACTGCCCTCCCTACTCAGGAGGAGCGCGATGTTGAGTCCAAGGATGAGGGCGCGGACTGGGGCGAGTCGTCCTTCGCTGCGACCTGGGGTGGCCCCTACACCAGCACTCCTACCTCGAGCGTTGTCTCTTCAACCCGTCCGGTGAATTCGACCGTGACTTCCGTGACTTCAAGCAAGTCATCTTCCAGTTCGGCAACGTCCAAACTTTCGACTACAAGCTCCATGTCGCTTTCATCGAGCAAATCCTCAAGCAGATCCAGCTCAACAACCCCGAAGACCTCTACATCCCTCAGCAGCACTGTCCACGTCAACACCACCTCCTCCCATGCCTCGTCAAGCTCAAGCTTCAAGCCTTTCACTGTGACGATCTCGAGCACGGAATCCGGCTCAGCTACGTCGTCAAGCACCAAATCTGCCTCAGCGACGACCTGCCCGACCGTCTCAGCCAGTGTGCGAAGTGAGTGTGATCTGTGGGCTCGACCTGGAGCACGCTAACTTTTGATCCAGCTGTCACTGCGACAGTCTCGGTCACACCTTCCACTGTGACTGTCACTCGCACCGTGACGCCGTCGACGTGCCCTCCCCTGGTCACTACAACAACCATCACGCCTGCCACATGTCCCGTCTCGTCGGCCGCTACCACGCCAAGCACAAGCTCAAAGGCCACGAGTGCTTCTTCGTCTAGCAGCAAGGCAACTTCGTCTAGCAGCAATGCAACTTTGTCTCCTTCGGCCAGCTCCAAACCCTTGACAACGAGTAGCAAGGCATCGTCTTCCTCGGCTAGTTCAAAAGCTACATCGCCGGCCACGACGAGCACGGTGCACATTACGAGCACGGAAACTTCTTCGTATCACAACAGCACGGTTACCACGTCTCGCTCTAGCACTTCGTCCAAGAGCTATGGCACTGCCGTGAGCAGCACGGTTACCACGTCTCGCTCTAGCACTTCGTCCAAGAGCTATGGCACTGCCGTGAGCAGCACGGTTACCACGTCTCGCTCTAGCACTTCGTCCAAGAGCTACGGCACTGCCGTGAGCAGCAAGCATAGTTCTTCTGCAACAGCGTCTAAGAGCTTTGGTACAGCTGTCTCGAGCACTGCTTCGAAGAGCTCTGGTACAGCCGTGAGCAGCAAGCACAGCCATTCCGCAACAGCGTCCAAGAGCACTGGGACAGCCGTCTCCAGCACTGCTTCGAAGAGCTCTGGCACAGCCTCCAGTATCAGCAAGAGCTCTTCCAATTCGACTCAACCCTGGACTAAAACTGCAAAGCCAACTACAAGCTCCTCGACTTGGGGCAACGAGTGGCCTGAGTCTTCAAGCAACTGGAATTAAATCCGGGGTGATTGCTGATCGAGCCATTGAGACTGATATGGTCCAACGGTATACAGAACAGGCATTAGCGCTCCCAATTCAAGCGAAAATCACGGCACTCACGAATATGCTCATTAATGTAATGCAGTGCTCGCCTTGCACCTAGATAGAAGGATCTTGGTCCATTTTCGTGAAGGGATGAAGCTGGGCATGGTTTCGTATATCCTGTACATAACACGACACACTGTCTTTATCTCCCCAGCAGCATTCGTATTTGCAGGTCGTCTCTCATGCCAGTAGGACTTCCTACCAGCCTGGTTCAACTGTATGAAACCGCGACCAGACGGCCTTGCGACAGGCAAGCAGATCTGGAGCACACTTTCGACGAGTGCAAGTCGTGCAAACCTGTCCCAACTGGACCGTAGTCCTGACTCTTGGCATGGCCCGGCCTTCGTTCGCAAGCCTGGGCTGGAAATCTGGGTGGGCAAGGCCAAAAGATGGCGGGAACATTCGTTCGCGTGCCGTCTCACGTCCGACATGTGATACACAAGTACAACAGATGGGTGGGTCTTTACAAGAGATCGGGGGGGCGTCGGCGCCAATATGGAGGCAGGAAAACATCTTCGCAAGATCCAGGGGCAAGTCGGACAGAAGATGATGTTGCCAGTCACATCGGCCAACACCTCGATCAACCGATCAAGCCGTCAGTCAGGCCAAAAGTCCGAGTTGCCATAGAGACCGAGCAATGATGTAGGAGATAGTCCTCATTAGGATCTATGGTCCGAGGTCCACGAAATGGGTTGATGTTCCTAGTCGTCGCTCGACACTCCAGTTGCTCGTGCATGGCATTACCTTCGACCGGAACTACTGGTCAGGTCTGGGCCCGCCTGATCAGTCTTTCAATGGAACGACATACTCCTGGATCGACTATGCTTCTCAGCAGGGTTACCCGACCTTTTCCGTCGACCGCATATATGTAACGGCAACTCGTCCCATCCAAATGGACTTTTGGTCTGTCAGGTTCCAATGAATGCAGCACAGAAGTACCCGGATGTGGTCGACACGTTCGCCCTCACCGGGTTCACCAAATTCCTAGCCATTGGAGCCGCCGGTACTTTCGCCGCCGGCCAGTTCCAACCGGCAGCCGTCGTGGATCCTGCACGCTTTGGCTCGCTTGCACTCGACCCTTCATACCTTCTGGCGACCAGCGAAGCCGGCGTGACCGGCTCGTCCTACTACGGCGATTTCGACGAGGTAGGCGCGCAATTGAGCTACGACCGCCGCGGCACCGTCCCCGGGAGGAGAATTTCTTACGGCATTGCTCGGTCAGTATCCTGCACCGGATTTCGTCGGGACCATCTTGGTACTACTAGGATAGTAGGATAGCAATGTTGAATTCTTATGCCTATAATAATCTATTAGCAATTTAGCTATAGTACAGTAATAATCTAAGCATAGTTATAATCCAGCCTCATTACCGTCATTGACACTGTCTAGCACTCGCCCGACTGCCGTGAGACGAAGCCGCGTAGCACGGATATCTTCCAGTTGTTTTGGTTGTCTCCTCTTCGTCGTGGGAGGAAGATTCAAAACTCCGGTTCAGCCTTAGGAAAGCTGAGCGCGTTCCGTGCGATCCCGACTCATCTCGGGTTTGCCTCGCACTTTATCTCACCCGGGCGACGTCAGTATCAATACGAAGCCACGCACGCATTCCTTTGACGCTGTTCGTCGATCGGTATGAGCATCACATAAAGCCCACTGGTGTGAAGAAAAAGTCGCGGCGAGGCTGAGCCTGTCGCTCCCGAAGGCGAAGAAATGCGTTGCCAATTCCTGACTCGGTCACCATCTGTGCAAGCCCGTCCCATTGATCGAATTTCACAAGCTACGGACACCTGGATGTGAAGGAGGCGGCGATGGTCAAGCCTTCAAATCCACCACGCCGGTCCCGTTCGCAATGCCAAGACTCTCGATTGCCCTCACGTACTTCTCAAAGGCCTCTGCGGACGCATGGCCTTGGCTGATCCATTTTTGTTTCGCCTCCTCCCCCTGGGTCAGAATCATGCGCACCTGATGGTACTCACCCATGGTCAGACTCGGGACATCGCCCCCTGACTTGAGTTTGCCATGGCTGTCTTTCTGAAGGACCTCCAGCTTCGCGTCTGCACGGTTCCATCAGTCCTCGCGCTGACTGTGGCGCACGGGATGCGCGCTTACCTGCGTTGGCGTTGAAGAAGTACACCATAGACCAGCGTTCTTGGTCGACCGGCACCTTGTCAAACGACACCCTATGCAAGGTCGACTTCAAGGTCTGTCCGCTCCATAGGGACATGGCATCCCCAATATTGACGACGACGGAGCCCGGAACCAGCGGGACTTCGATCCATCGCTTGCTCGGCGTCTCGACCTCTAGCCCGCCAGACTGCGGCCAGACGAATGCCATGGTGCTCCAATCTGTGTGAGCATAACATCGAGGGATGTCATCACCCGGCTCACCGTCCATCTTGGGGTAGTGGACCATGCGGAGAACACTGCCGGGTCCGAGCGCTTCGTTGTGAGCGGCGGCGAAGTACTCTGGGGACAGGCCGAACGACTTGGCGAAGACTTTGACCAGCTCGGTCGCCAACGCATGAGCCTTGGTCTTGAATTCTTCGACCTCTTGGCGCTTCTGTTCGTCCCACCAGGACGGAACATTTTGGCCTCTGATGATCTCGCCTTTGGACCCGCCGAAAGTCATGCCATCTGCGCATCCGATCCTATGGCGGCTTTGTCAGACAATCGACCGCTTCTGGATATATATCTCATGTCTGTGAAAGCTAGCAGACTCACTTCGATCGATGCGAGGCGAATCCAATCTGCCGGCTATCAATCATCGCTTCACTCTTGACCCCGATTGGCTGTGCGATGAAGGCTTTGTGCTGCGGAAGTCCGGTCAGTAAGATGTGTCGCCAGGTATGAACGGCCGGGCAAGGGACTGCAGCGTACGAGCTCGAACATGCGATCAATGTTCTTTTGCGGAATGCCATGTCCGGTGAGGAGCATGAAACCCCAGGTCTTGCATGCTTCTACGATCCGGTCACCAAGGGCATTGGGCCAGTCATTTGTTGTTGAAAGATCGATAACTGGGAAGACTTCCGAGCTGCTCATTGTTGCAGTAATCACGCTGTTGTGATAGCTAGTGTCGAGTCGTGGTCGTTGGCAACTTGCAAGTGTGGAGTACCGCGGATTGTCTTACATGGATACGAGACCTTGGAGTGCAGGGATGGCCAGCTCGTTTGTTACAACAGGGGTACTCTTCAAGAATCGACCCCGACACATCGTATTCTAACCTCGCCCGAAGCACCAGTAGTGGTGACCCAAAATGTGCATCAGACCACATCAACAGAGCCAGAGACATCCATCGACATTTTGAAGTGCAAAGCTGTCATGCTAGGAGATTGTAAGTCCTCGGTCATCAGCTCTCGAGAAGTCAAAAGTAGACCGCGCGGAAACGGCGCAAGTGCTCTTCGACTGGACCAGCCATCAGCGAGTGACTGCAACCTCATAGCCATCGACTGCAATCACCACAAGCTGACAGGGTATTGATCGATCACGACTGCCGACGTCGAGTCGACATCCAACGTTCAGCTCATGGACGGCTGATCGTCTTCTATCAGGACAAGAAGACATGCTTTGGGGGTCATATGCGGCCCCCGACGCACGATTTGTCTCCTCGCGTGAGAATTCGTCACATGATCAGAAAGAAGACTCTTACAACCCGGCATCTCCTTTGATCTCCAGTCTCTCCAGACCCTCCACTACAGCCAGCGGATCGCTCTCCTTCGTCGCCTCCCATGGACCCTCGAACCCAGCTGGCGGTAATGCCCACTCCGGCAGCGGCGTCTCGTAACTCCACCTCCCATCCGCGTCCGCGTACTTCTTCGCGTGCAGATAGATACCCAATTCATGCTGCCCAGGGTCGCTGTACAGTGGCGTCTGACACACGTCGCACAGCTCGCCCGTCATCTTCTCTGCCTTCTTCTTGTTATACTGCTCCACCATTTCGTCTTCGTACGCCACTGCCTCAGCATACTCGGACTTGCCCATCCGGCCCAGGCGCGTCATAATGTCTTCGTCGTCAGATTCTGAAGTGCTGGATTTGCCTAGATTGGCGCCGAAAACGCGGCGATTGGCGTAGATGGGATCGTTGGTGATCGGATGACCGAGAAATTGAAGGTGCACACGCAGTTGATGCGTACGACCTGTGAGAGGGAGGCAGCGGACGATGGAGTAGCCAATGCTTTTAGCTTCGCCGTCTGTTGTGGTCTTGGCTGGATAGTATGCGAGTCTTTTGAAAACGGTCTTTGCGTGCTTGCCGTTCGCTCGAACGCGGTTGAGACCGAGCTTGGGAGAGATCTGTAGGATGGGCTGTTCGCAGATGACATCGCCTTCCGGGAACTCGCCCTGGACACGGGCGACGTACTCTTTGCGGACGGTGCGGCCGACGAGTTGTTCGGTCATGGCTTCTGCTGCCCTTTTGTGCTTGCCAATGAACATGACGCCACTGGTGAGTCTGTCGAGGCGGTTGCACGGTAATGGATTCCATTGATGACCCCGTTCCGCACGCATGATTTCAACCACACTGTTGTAGTTGTACCGTCCTGCTGGATGCACTGGCACGCCGGCAGGCTTACTGATGACAACCATGTCATCATCCTCGTGCACAACGCCAATGGGCTGTGCAGTCACGGGCGGCTCATGCCGGTGCAGAGTGTGTGATATGACATCGCCATTTTTGACCTTGAAGTCGGTGGCGGTAGGCTTGCCATTGACCTGGATATTCCCCCGGTCTATGGCATCTTTCTACGTGCATTAGTCAGGCTTCTGGCGGGTTGTCGTTCATTGCGTGGCATACATAATACTCCTCTGGCCGGTCTCGGAACTCATCTCTGAAGATGTCCAACATCGCTCGGCCTCGCCATCTTTCTTTGACGTTGGTGTTGTATGTGTAGTGATATGGTGCGACTCTTCTGAGCCCGCCCCGCAGGTAATACGGTCGCGGCCACGGATCGCATGGGGTAGTGACCACTGCTGGTGGTGCTTGCAAGACTTGGGCGGGTCCCGCGCGCTGCTCGACGCCCGTCATGGCTAATCGAGAAGGTGCGATCCGGCCCCGGCGCAACAGATGCGCAAGGATGCGCGGAGAAGGAGCCAGTGTCGAATATCGCAGCGTCGTTCCTGCCTTGCGCTTTGCGAGTGCGGAATTCTGGCTTATTAGTAATCAGCCCAGCTGGTATTGAATACTTTGCTTTAGGACCCCAATATTATATAAGCATCTATCAAATATTGTTGGGTCCTCGCAAAGCTTCCTGAGAAGCCTGATGGACAGGACGAAGGGGAGTATTGTTGCTAGCTATCGGCTACTTTCTCAACAGCGCTCCGGAGAGTCGGCGGCGGCGAGACAGGTCTTCCCCATGCCGGTGACGGTGTCCTCCACATGCGCGGCAACGGATCTGATACCACCACGAGCTTTCCTCGTGCCTGGCCATACCTACGCAGGTAGATCAACAGCGGAACAGCGCCGCGATTCCAAGCAAGGCACCATGGATCTGCTACGTTCGACACGCCATGACTTGAACACACCGATCCAGAGCAAAGACTTCACGATTCACGAGAACGACATATGAACAAGAATGGCCGACAAACTCAATTTCCTCGCTCTTCCCGTCGACATCCTGCTGCTCATCTTCCCATACCTCAACGCACGCGACTTCCTCACTTTGACATCCACCTGTCAGGCTCTGCACAAAGTCGACTTCTCCCACGATTCGCACTACTGGTCGACCCTCGTGCGCGACACCTTTCGCGTCCCGAACCAGCCAGTTGTTCAGAATGATGGAGCGCGATGGCAGAAGCTGTATCGCCGACTGCTCACCCAGAGCCGCGTGTATACATGGGGCAGCGCGAGCGAAGGATGCTTGGGCCACTCGTATGACTTCCCAGACAGGGGCATGACGCCGCGTGGCGTACGCATGATGCCTCGTCGCGGACGTCAAATGGCTGCAAGCTGGCCAGAGCCGATGCAGGATACGAAGAAGTTGGGCGTGGTATCAGACGTGCAGTGTGGAGGCTGGTCCACGAGTCTGCTCACCGCAAAGGGCGCTGTGTACACTGTGGGCATGCTGGATGCAAGCAGTTGGATGCGACGACAGGAGCCGCACCCCTGGCCTACGGCGCTGCTATACCCGCCTGGTTATGTGCAGCCCCATACGCGCCACGATCCAAGCACGGCGATCAAGCAGTTCTCGTCAGGCAGGGCGCATGTGCTGGGTCTATCTGACAGCGGCCGTATCTGGAGCTGGCAAGATGCAGACCTTGCAGCGTTGCATGTCAGGTTCCTCTATCACGAGACGAAGGAGAACCAGAACTCCGGTCGAGGCAACGTACGGAAGGTCGTGGCAGGATGGAATAAAAGTGCTGCATACATCGATGGCACAGGTATTGTCGTGTGGGACCCATTGAAACGGGAGCCTGACGACGCTGCTATAGAGGATGCTGCTCTGGTCATGGAGACTGCTGTCGTCCCAAAGACCGACTATCGTCAGCTGCGTCCCACAAACCAACGAGTGTCTGAGAATGATGCAACACTGGCAGAGATTGTGGGAGAAGTGCTCAATTTCGTCTTGCTGGAGCATGTGGTGCTCTTCAACACGAGCATCGGCAAGCTTTTTGCAGCCCAGATCTTCTGGGACGATGACAACGCACGCATTGCCGAGCCCGTTGAGCTCACCATGGCCGACGACTCCGAAGATGTAGAGAAGAACTTCGCCACCGATGTGCAAGGCTCGTTCCGCAGATTCGCGGTGTTCACACGTTCCGGCGAAGTACTAACAGGCCATCAAGATAGAATCACGGAGATTATGCAAGGCATCCAGTCTGAGCAACCTTTGTTCAAGCGCATCCCAGCCCTGCAACACAGAGACGTCATCAGTGTTGCCTTTGGCGACTACCACTTCCACGCTCTCCATTCCTCAGGCTACATCACAAGCTACGGCACTGAACCGGACGCGTGCGGTGCTCTAGGACTCGGTGGTCATGGCGACCCTGAAGGTAGACTCAGAGGCATTCGATACCAGAGCGTCAATCGTGACGGTCACCTGGTCCCTCACGCCTATGCCGAAGGACGTCGAGTATGGTTCGAGCAGGAAAAGCGCGACTGGATCAAGTTTCTGACAGCTGGCGGTGCCGAGCCGGAAGAGGCTGCAGAACGCATTAGGATGGCGCTTGGCAGCCCGGATGTCAGATGCCAAGGTGAAGTCAGTGAGTGGGTCGAGCAACAGGGCCGAGAGTGGGAATCCAAATTTGGCGTGCTCAGAGAGGACGACGACGGGCTGAGCGCGTACTTTGCCCTCAGTGTCACGGCAGCTGGCTGGCATTCTGGTGCGCTCATGCTCGTCAACGAAGACTTAGCCACCAGACTCAAAGCCGCCTGCGAGGTACAGGACCCAACTGCACCTGTGGAAGAAGAGCCTGCATCAGTGCCAAGCGAGCAAACAAGATCCTCCAAGTACTCCACAGCACCCAGCGAAGGCTCCACTCTTCTCTCTCGGGTCATCGACACAGCCCTCGACTACGGCCGCTGGTTCCTAGGAGTCGGCCCTTACTCCACGCCTCCGCTGCCTGCACAGCGAAAGGGCACCACTACGACGGGTCACGCTGACGGCGTGCCTGTGCGCACGGAGCAGATTCACGTGCCGCGCAACTATGGCGATTCACCTCGCGAGGGATTCAAGTATGTCTGGAGCCAGGATCACTTTCCGCGATTGAGGTTGAGCGATGGGCAGGAAATGGCGGGCAGTGTCGTGTTTGATGAGTGGAGGTTTCAGAGGCCGGTATTTGACCTGGAGGCTGGGCCATAAATGGGGTTTATAATATGCACTCGAAGTTCAGCGATGACGGTTGAGAGAAAATTCACATAGCGAGGCGTTTGGGAGTCAGCATTCTGAGAGACCTAGGTTCACTCAGGATTCTCGTGGAAGATTAATGCTACACTGAATTAGGAGAAGACTGCCCAGAAATTTCGTGTCTACAACAAACAGCAACGGAACCAAGTCATGAATCATCACACGCAAGTCCATCCGTATCTCTTATATTCATGCGCGCACATCCACCGCATGGCGAAACGCCACAGCCAAAAAAACAGCCATCCAACCTCTCACCCACTTTTCAACCCCACACTCACCACTCCCCCTCCCTCTTCTGATGATGATGGTGATGATGCCCCCCACCCTGCTGCGAATGCTGCCCATACCCACTCCCATACGGCGGCGGTTGTTGCTGCTGCTGGTGCTTCCTGTGGTCCTTGAACTTATCCTCCGCTTTGCTCCCCAAAAACGCACCGGCCAGGGTGCCGAGGATTCCATGCCCGGCTTTATGGCCGAGGAACGCGCCGCCGACTCCGCCCGCGACGGCGCCCATGAAGCCGCGCTCGCCTTCTTGCGGGTTGTTGGGGTCGACGGGGTCGCGGGTGTAGCCGTAAGGGTTGGAGGGGTCGTTGGCGGTCGAGGGTTGTTGGGAGCTGTAGTCTGGTGGGCCGCCGTATTGGTGGTGCGGAGGTTGGGTGTAGGATTGGTTTTGGTTACTGTTGCGGCGGAAGGGAGTCAGTCGGGTGACGGAGTGTGCATACGGGGGATTGGACTTACTATTGATCCTGGTAGCCTCCGGCTTGTTGACCGTGCTGGAAGCCGCCGTGTTGAGGAGCGCCGTAGGCGCCTTGTTGTTGGTATTCTTGTCCTCCGTATTGCGGAGCGGGGGGCGCGCCGTAGCCTTGCTGTTGATCTGGGTAGCCACCGTACCCTGGCTGCTGTGGATATCCGCCTTGTTGTCCGTAGCCCTGGTATTGACCGTACCCGCCTTGCGGCTGACCGTAGCCTTCGTTGCCGTAGTTGTAGCCTGACATTCTTGGTCGATGAGTTGACTTTGGTGTGTTGTTAGTTGTGAGAGGTCTTTGTTAGAGTGAAAAGAGACGAAGGGGCTTGAGAAGAGAGAGATATCCACTCGGCCGTTCCGTGCGCGAGTTATGTACTACCCCTCGATCGTAGCTCGAGGTCATTCAGACCCTTCTGCGGTGGAGGCTGTGCAGGCGCAGGCCTCACCTTACGTACGGTTCAGCTGGCCCCGGAAGGCGCAGACATTTTGGCACCACTTAAGACTCTTGGGCTTCAGCTCAGGTGTGTGTTGATGGAAGAGATGAGCTTCTCACTGGCACCCTACTGGCATTAGGCACGGAGTCATGTCGCTATGCGATTCGTCGCGCGGTTGTTTCAGAACGCACTCTTTCACGTGATCGCGACAACCATGCGCCACCTGACGTCGCCACCTTGCACTACCCAGGTACTGTAGCTTGCTTGCGCCTCCATCCCTCGACAAGCTGTGCCGCATCCCGAGTCTTCGCGAACAGCGACTTCTGGTTAGCCTGCAAATGGCGCTGTGGGTGTGACGCCGACGAGGGTGTTCATTAATATTTGGGGACAGGTATGGAGAGAGCCGCTGAACAGTGATCTGGAGCCGTAACCGTGCCCAATCTTGAAGCTGGGGCGTCAGCAACCGAACAGGACCTGGCCCCGGCTGCCTTGGTTTTCTCTCATTTCCCATCCGATTGCTCGGCTTTTCCAGTCTCATCTTTCTCTTCAGTCTTCACACACCCGGCGATCGATCACAGGGTCCAGCTGCTAGCTGATGACATCAGCCGCGCGAAACGCAGACTGTTCTCGATGAGACGGGATAGCAATCGTCGCGAGGGTCTTTGTCTACGTCGGCAGACACATGCGCAATAGATCAACTTGGAACGATTCCCCAACCACACCGCCAGCGCTGCGCCCACCAGTAGCAGCACGAGATGACGTCGGAGCGATGACTTCGTGACTCATGGCAAATTGGACCATTGCGCTGTATCTCTCGTATTGGAGAAGCGCACGAACACTGCGCTTCCGCCCTCTGCCGTGGCCGTTTCACGAGCAGCACCGACCCCTGCCGTTGCGCGTTTCAGTACCTCAAGACACGCGACGGGCTGACCCGTGTAACACTAAACCCGCCACCGCTGTGACTGGCCACTGCACCTCCTCTGGTTCACTTATCGTCGCCTTTAGGCTTCGCCTGATAGTCGACGACGGGCATGTGCTGCTCTCTGCAATCTCTCCGTCAAGCCTCGCTCTCGTTCAGGAATGCTAGGCCCATCGGGACCAGGATATGCCTGCATATGCTCCACGCCAAAGTCTGCCTTCACGCAGCTGCTTCACTTTTCTCCTGTGGCCGGATCGTGTTCCTGCGACGAGCCTTAGACACGGTCATGTCGTGATACTCTCGTGGCAGACGGTAGACCTTGACGCCACTCGCACCACCAAGCGGCACTCCATAAAGCTCTTGTCGGCAGCCGAGTGGGCATTTTCATGATAGGGTAGCCATTGACACCCTCAGGTCATAGCTGCCACATCTCTTTGCCTTTCTTTCTTGCATATCCGAAGACGCGGGGCGTTCCATTCAACTTCTAACAATCTTTAATACAGCAGCTGGCTACCGCAAGCCCCCTCCACTGATTGGACCTCAGATTCTGGACGCAGACGAACTTCGCATGTCTGTGTGGCCGCGCGCACACTCTATTTCGTTCCATTTGGAGATCTTCCCTGGCAGTGCCCAGACACCTCATGCGCGTCTTGCATTGGATTCCCTGCATACACAAAGCCGGATGGCGACTGCAGCTGCCACATCCTTCGCTACCTCGGCCAGAGGCGCATTATTGTCAACGGCTGTCGCAACTGCATCGGCGCGGATCTCCTCCAGCGAGACTAGCATATTATGGGGCCCTGAAGTCACAGCCTCTTCATTCCATACCACGACCACAATGGACGCCAGCTTACCCCCAACAACATCCTCTACAGCAGTATCGTCGCCCACGTCGACCGCTTCAGCCAGCACATCAAGTCATGGTCTTAGCCACATGCAGAAGGAGGCTACCATTGCCACAGCCGTCATAGGTCAGTGCCATCCGTCGCGATCGCAAACGATTACTCATGTGAGCCGCAGTTGGGACCTTCATCATAACTTTACAATTATATGTACTATTTCGACGACGGCGGGGTGCATCCATCTTCCGACGGTGTGCTCCTAGCACAGATCTAATCACCCTCCCGCCACAAGCAGACCGGATAACGGCTTTGCCTATATATCATGAGACTCGAATCTCGGTCCGATCTTCGATTCATAAATCGCTGGTCAACCTCGAAAGACCATATAAGTCGTCGGTACCACTACCAACTCAGATGGCAAAGCGATTCCATCAGCAGAACCCGTGGATCAAGTCTACGTGGCACACCGAAGAGGCAAGCCAAGAACCGGAAACTTCGCCACCTCCAACTTCCACTAGGCTCGACTCCAACAGGTCTTTCTTGATGGCTGCTGCACCACCAAACCGTGACTCTAGGCTTCAGACGCCTGACAAGGCGCGGACCACGGACAGCTCAATAACTTGCGCAGCGCTGCCAACACGCCACGAACAAGCGGGTGTTCCAAAGGGATTGCGCGCACTGCTCAAACAAGGGTCGGCAAACTTAGCGGATCAACAAAGTGACTCAGAGGGCATGCTAGCGTTGCCTGGAAAGCAGCAAACACCGAATGACGCATGGAGCTTGTCGAATCTGGAAGCGCTGCCGACGCCACGTTATGCGCCCAGCTTACGTTCCTCGATATCTAGCCTAACAGGCCTTCGGACGATCAGAAGCTGGGCTCGGGCTCAGAGCGCACGCGTTCTCCCTGAGCGACTGCCGGAGCGACCTTCGACATCTGCTTCAACGAGGACGCTTTTATTGAAGAACCAAGCATCCATACCACAATTGGCACCAGTCGCAACCGACCACATCGGTCACCAAAGGGTAGGGAGCATCTCGTCGATCTTCCAACCGCATCCGAGCAACACTGTGCCACCGACAAGCTCACATGAAATTCCGAACCAATATCACGCAAATGCTACTCCACCTCTAGAAATAACACAGCAGCGACCAGCGTGAAGTCGCGAAACACAGCTCAGCCCGACGAAGTCGACGCTAGTCGCCAGATGAAACAGATTCGCGGAGTGATAACAGCACAAGGCCATACCTGAGACAATGGAGACGGATATGCCAGCGCATACCCAGCAGCCTTGGAGGAACAATCAAGAGTTGAGATGATCAAAGATATGCCAGATACACACAGACCGCCTTTCTGCACGTTGCCCGAGCAAGCAAGATGAAATGTCTCGGAGTCGCAGAGTCATGGACATGCTTTGCACACCTGCCTTACATGCCCGAGGGGCTGGAGACTCCAAATGTACGATAGCACTCTCCAGCCTTCTGATCTGTTGAGACGATACTCTATCTATGTACGCTTTGGAGCACGGACTCCATGATCGACTCATACCCCCGCAGCGCCTCTCGCGTAGTATGGACTGCACAGTCCACCCCGACCACGTGCGCGTGCGGCTTCGATACCAAGTTTGCTGCAGCATGCCGAGCCGTTTGTCTTTGCCCTGGCCGGGCCCGATGGCGGGTGACCACCTAGACGTGCGTTTTGCAATGGTTCGACGACGAAACCCTCGTGGCGGGTGACCTATACGTGCGTCGCGCAATGGTTCGGGCGAGAATCCGAAACGGCCTCGGGCGGTGTGTTGACGTTCGGTGACGTCGTTGCTCGATAGTCAGCTGCCACTCTCTCGGCTTTCGTGCGATGCGTGACCCGGTTCCTGGGGTGCACGCGCTTGGCGGGGGGGGACGAGAAGTCAAAAGCGCGCCTGGCGTTTCAGGATTACCGAGGGAAGGAGGTGTGGGGATGGACGGATAGAGACGGGTAGATGGCGTGACATCCCTCCGACGCGTGTGTGTCGCGCATCGCGCTGCTGCCTGGTGACTCCTCAGGCTGCAGAAGTTGACAGTAGGCTGCCGTTGTGGGAAACTGGTGGATGATCGAACACTTCTGAAACGCCGCGCGTCGTAGCAGAGCGGTATACCTCGATGCACCCTTCGAGAGTATGTCTGCTGTGATCTGCACGCGCGTCTTCTGAGCCGTGTCGAGTCGCCACTCTTTCCTCAACATGGTCGGCGTAGTATCATTACAACTATGTACATTCGTCACCGCCGTCGGTGTGAGTAGTCCGGCAGCGTCTGACACACACTGAGAGTCAAGCGACTACTCTACGGCAGTGCCATGAACACATCCAACAGAGCAGGGTAGTTCGGAGTACCCAGACCCGTTACCGGGTCCCAGCCAGGCGCGGCGTAGAAGCCAGGAGTGCCACAGCCAGAGTTGTTGCCGACTGTGATGTCGTGCATAGCGCCCGGGTGGGCATAGAGAGTTGGGTTGGGGAAGCCGATGGTGGACTTGCCAGCAGCGATCCGCTCCTCATTGATGCGGTTGAGGATTGCACCCCAGACAGGAGCAGCAGCGGAGGTACCACCGATGAGCATGGGGGTGCCGTCGAGGAAAATGACGACATTGTCGCCAATTGCGCTGACGTCGGGGTAGCCACGACCGCCAATGTTGTACAGACCGCCGTTCGTGACGCTCTCCGGCGGGTTGTTCATGCCGGAGGTGTTGTAAGTCTTGTAAGTTGGCGTGTGCTGGGTCAAATAGGTGCTGACGGCGGAGCTTTGGTAAGATGGACGAGAGTAGATGTTGGAGAAGCCTCCACCGGATGGGAAGCGGGTGACGGCGACCTCCGCGTCAGACTTGGCGCTGGCACCTGGAGGTAGGTAGGTCGCACCGGCTGCGAGGACATAGGGGCAGGAGGCTGGGAAGTCTGGGTTGAAGACCTCGCCGTTACCCAAGCAGCCTGGTGGCAAGGTTAGCGGGACTCTTATGAAGCCTATGCGAGTAAGTCGGACTGACCATCGGAGTTGCCATCGTCGGTGCTGCGAGCAGCGACACCAGAGTCTCCAGAGGCAAGGATGATGGACACACCCTGCATACCAAGCTTCATCATCTCGCTGCACTGGCGCTGCTGGTAATTCGTCGGCAGGTCGTCTTCCTGCTCACCATACGAAATAGAGATCACATGCGTCGGCTTGTAGACACCGCACTGCAGCTGACCTTGGTATCCGAGTGGGTTCGGGTCTGGGTAGACAGGGTCAATGGAGGCATCGCCAGTCTCGCCGTATGCGCTGTAGGTGCAGTAAGAGCCGTCGATGGCATCGAAGAAGGTGTTCAGGAAACCTCCTCCGCCCTCGACACCCGTGGCGTAGAAGATGTCGTCGGTCTGGAACAGGATGCTGTTCTGAGGGTAGATGATCCTGCAAAATGGTGGGTCAGAGGCCAGTCAATGTCTCAGGCGCACCGTTGACCGATAATATACGTACGGATAGGTGATCTGGAAGTCAAGGTCTGATTCACCAGTCGCGACGACGCCAGGAGCGTAGCCACCATCGATGCCCTCAAGCTGAGGTCTTGTCGTGAGTGGAATGTTCGGAGCAAGAGTAGCGAAAAACTCGACAAGGTCTTCCGGCGCGTAATAGTCGCCTTCCTCGAAGATACCGAGTTGATTGCCTGCCGCTGCCTTGCTGGCTTGAGAGATATTGTACATCTCAGCGATACACGGCGGAGTAATATACTGGTCACAATTGGCGAGCTCGAAACCCGTAGCGTTCAGTGCTTCCGGGCTGATTGGAAGCGTACCGTTCATGATGGGTCCGGAGAACTTGGAATTACCGTTGGTCCTGAAACCGCGCTCTTCAATTGATCGCTTAGATGCGTCCAACTCTCTACCGTTAGAGGCCTTGCCACCAGCCAGAAGCTTGAGGCCAGGAGTAACATAGTCGACGTGCTTGGAGATGTGCTCGGGCAGGAAGTACTCATCGCAAGCAACGTGAGTCTTGCCAGTCTTGGTGTGCTCGTACCGGTGGTACCTAGTCTTCAGAAGGCGTTCGGCCTCATAGGCCTTCAGGTCCATCTGGACCCATTGCTTGTTGACAGAGTGGCCAACGCGCTCAGCAGCAATGCCAGCGTCAGCGATCCAAGCCTTGACTGCGTCGACGGCCTCCGTCGGTGGTGCGAAGATCTCAACGATCTCCTCTGGGGAATACCACTGCCCAAACCGGGGAGAATCTGGGTGGGACCTGGCGGACGTCAACAGTGAGAATTGTGGAAAATGGCTTCGACATACACTTCTTCCATCAATGCGTGGCCCCGGCCATTCTCCAGATTCGGCTGCCTCAATCCAATACGCATCGGCAGGACCGCACCGCTGGGGACCGCATCCTGGCGAGTCCATTGCTTCAGCGGTGCTGATCTCTTTTCGTGGCTCACATAATTCGATGGAGCAGATACAGCATGGGCAGACGCCGTCAATGCAGCAATCACTGCAGAAAGTATGACCTTCATCTTCACCCTCAAAAGAAAAGCTCGAGCTGGCACTTACACGATCGACGCAAGCAATGGCTGCTTCTTATGCTCTGCCCGTGGCGCTGTTCACCGCGGAGCTGGTTGCTCGTTCATCGTCAGTCTTCAGCCTCAGCCTGCTTGATGAGGACATGACCACCAATCACGTCCACCTCAAAGAAATCCTGTACCCTCGTAGTCTGGGGTCAGGTACCTCACAGAGCCACCTCGGCATTGATCAAGCATAAATTAGGCTCATCTAGTCGCACATGGTGCTTCTGGATTTTACCCGAATAGGAAGGACATCTCGAGACAGGCTCGACGCCGTTGAGTGCCCGTACAATTGTGCTGTTGATCCAGCACATGTTTTCTTGTACTTCGAGGTTGACCTCGGTGGTATGTCATCATAAGATGTCAGTCATATGGGAGTTTTGCTGTACCCCGCCAGGAGGGAATCGACCGCCCGAACAAGCCTAGACCTGTGTTCTAGTCGTCGTTGTGACGAAAGCAAAGGTAAGAGATCTGCATTCGACTCCACGCTCATCCAGACACCAGAGCTGAGGTACCGGAGTCTGGAACGCTGTGGTCGACAATGCCTGCTGTCTCCAAAGCATCGTATTACTGAGATTGGAGACGAAGTTGGTCTATCCCAACATTGTTCATTTCCGTCACGCATCGAGTTCACGAGAGTGACCTCCCAAGTCAGGTCTTGCCCGTTCTTTGGCGAACCACTTGTGCCAATATAAGTTGCAGCATAACCAACTCTTTCAAGGTCTCTTAATACACTCATATGTACATCAACCGCCATGCCGCCTGCCTGAACAACTTTCAGTTCGTTCACATGCCAACGCCGGTACAAACCACTCATCTAGGCCGATTACAATTCTGGACCTGCTTTCATTTCTGCGGCCTGTTCGGATCGACGGTTCCGACGGTCTTCGCAGTATCTGGGCCACCTTCAGGCTTTTTTGACTTCTCCGGGTCCTCGTCGATCTTGTGCGAGTGTTTCGTTGCGGTGTTAGACAATCCGGCTTGCTTGGCCTCCATACTGCCTTGGCCCTTGCTCCTGTCTGGCTGCTTGCCGGGAGAAGGCTAGATAACCACATTAGTGCCATACCCAGATTGTCCGCCTTACTTTCTTGTTGACTCACCGCTTCCTTCTCCGCATATGCGCCCTCCTTCTGGTGGGCCTCTTCGCCAAGGTTAACAGCGTTCTTCGAATCGATCCGCTTCTTGTAGCCACCCTTGTCGTCTGGCTCGACCTTGCGGTCATCATCCGTCGCAGCAGAGCCCTCCTTTGCCGGGCCCTTGAAGTTGACATCATCGGTGTCGCCGGCCGAAGCAGGAGTCTCCTTCTTCTCAGCGCCCTCGACATCCTTCGGCTCAGAAGCCTTGTTAGCGTCGGAAGACTTGGGCTGCGACTCGCCCTCGCTGCCGGAAGGCTTGCTGTCCTGCTCGCTCTCCTTCGCCTGCTCCTGCTCGTCGGATGTGTCTTTCTCCTCAGTTGCTGGCTTCTCACCCTCGTCTGATGCTGGTTTATCTTCCTCCTCGGCGGGCGCCTCCTCTGCTTGCTTCTCCTCGGATGCGTCGTCGTGTGCGTCGTCGGGTGCGTCTTCGTGATGCTCGTTGTGTCCGCCGTGGTGCTCAGCCTTAGTGGAGTCGGGCCACAGGAACCAGACCGACGGAACTGTTACCGCAACCGCGCCGAGGGCCCTGCTCTATGTCAGATCATGCAAAGGTTCGCCGATACAGTATGTCGTACTAAGACTCACCAAGGCAGGTCCGAAGATGGCTCGGCGTGGCTATGTCCACCACCGCTGGCATAACGTCTGCCAACAGCCAGTTGTGTCCGCGCTGGAGCCGTAACACGTGCGCTGGATTGTTTACAGGCCGTCTGTATGCTCCGCAGAGCTCTCGCGCGGGCAAATGCCATGTTTCGAAGTTCCAATGGTTTGCTATTGCTGCGGAATCACAGCTCAAATGAGTGCTCATAGCTCCGTGTCCGGAGGCTGGCACGCCGGCTTTTGCCGAGCTCACGTTAGCATGACGTGACCAGATCTTCGCTGCTGCACGGATCGAATGTGGAAGGCACGGAATATCGGCCATTATACGAGTATGCATTAACATTGAACTTGGCGCGATGAGAAGGTGATGTGTATCCAGGTCCGATGAACGTATAGACGGAGCGTCGACGAGATGGCATCATGGGATAGCTGCCTGCCACCGGCACTTCTACGAAATACCTGAAGATCCCAAGTCACGCCCGCCACGATCCAAGATAAGGTATCTGCGGTCCCATGAAAATGCTCGGATAACACTCGAGAGGCTCTCAGTCTTCATCCCCAGGACGACTCAATCCTCAATGACTAAGCTCATCCGCCTCCCCTTTCCGCCCTTCGAACGCCCGACGATCTTGACCTCCGTTCCATCAGCCGTCTTGACTGACATGGTAGACATTCCCGCTGCCAAGTCTCCTCCAATCTCCGCCGAACCAGTCTGCTGACTAGCAATGTGGGACAGCACACTGTCTGCGGTGATGCTCTGCGCGGGCGGCGCTGGTTGAGCGTGCGCGTGATGGTCGGTGAGGTGCGTATATTGCTGCTGAGGTGGTATGCTGGGTGCCGCGGATCCGTAGCTTTGAGTAGGGACAGTCGATCGCGGAGTTGACCGCGCAGATGTAGTTCGTAAGCCGTTCTCCACAGTCTGGCTGTGGCACCGACAATTGGATTCCGTCGCGCGAGTGTCAGCCACACTGGGCGGAGCGGAGATGTAACCATTGCGGTTTTGCCGGCTTGGCGTAGGCGCACGGCGACCTGCTCCTGCTCCTGGAGATGCTGGAGGATATGCTTGAGCAGGAGCGTTATAGGAGAACCTACGCGCATTCTTTGTGCTTTGTGCATACTGACTTGGTGCCACACCTCGATGGAGTCCCGATTCTTCTCCACCAGTGCGTTGCGTTCCGCCGTATGTTGAGTTTGTGCGACTCAACAAAGTGCCCGAGCGCACACTATTGGCTGCAGAATGCATCGAGTTGATAGACCGCCTGCGATCATGCTTCAGCTCGGCTGATGGTGTTTGGGCTGTCGATGGCCCTGCTGAGTGCATGCTCTTGAAGCCTGGATGCGTTATTGAAACTGATGGTCTTCGCCCATCATGACTGCCGCGGATCGCGGTCTGCTCGCCTTGAGAGGCCAAGGACTGTCTACCAATCGTAGGGGTGCTTGAGGACGAGGTTGAGGACTCACGCGACCAATGCTGAGCCTGATGCGATGCATTGGTCGGGGCTAGGCCATGGAAAGTCTCACGATAGTGCGGCTCTTGGTGCGACAGTCGTTCTCCCAGGCCATTCAAGGAACGAACATGTAGGATATGCATGGGGCCCTGGTTGGCGAGACCAGCCATTGATGACCCTGACATGCTTGCCGGGCGTCGATGACGGCTGTTGGCTGAATTTTGAGCTTGTGACTCCGGCTGGGACGTGTCATGAACGCGTAAGGTCATCTTCCTGATCTCTCCATCGTCTGTGGACGATACACGAGACGGCGCCTGCTGCGCACTGCCCCTGTGGTCCTTCCCTCTCTCCCTCGGCTCTGCCATACCGCTGATACTTCCCGCTGATGACAGCTTGTAACCACCGACATGCGTCTGCCTGGTAGAAAGCATGGAAAGCATAGATTGCGATTGTCCAGAAGTGACAGAGCTTGCTGCAGCTCCATGGAATGGATACTGGTGGCCGCTCAGGTATGAGACTTGAGATCCCGCAAAGGAGGAGTGGTCTGAGGCAGGATAGTTGAACTCAGTTGGTGGTCTAGTCAAGGCCTGAGACAACACCGAGCCTCGACGTGACGGCAACACTCGCTGAGAAGATTCAGATGTCTGATATGGAAGAACAGGCACGCTGGGCCCAGCGGGAGCATGACTCGGCGTGGCTCGTCTGGTCGATGCGCGCGAAGACATCGAATCTCTGCGAGTTCCAGAGAATCTATCAGAGCTGTCCGTTGGAGGCGTTTGTCTTCGTTCGCGAGCTGATGTCTCGCCACGCGCAGCTCCGCAAGTCTTGCAGGTCCCCTTTGGATAACCAAACGGCACTGGAAGATCGTCCTCGTTGATGCCATTGCCCCAAATGCACTCGCGGCAATACTCCATTGCTGCAAATAGACGGCAATATCGGAAGCTGAGTAGTTTGCGACTCGAATGTGACTGGCGGTACCAGGTGTGTTTAGGCGTGTGGGCTTTGTTGAATGGTTGATGTGCCTTGGTGAGTTCGAGGACGCTGTAAGTCTGACAAGTTCTTGCGCAACGTTACGTCCTGGAGAGAGAAGTCCAGCAGCGTGTCAAAAGTGCATGTCTGGTTTAAGAAAATGATTGATAAGGTAATCCGAAACGACTTTCACGTTATGCGTGTACGCTTTTCCACGTGAATGTGCCCTAACGTGAGTGCGCTCGGCTTTCTCCCAAATCGTCACATGAAAAAACCCGAGGTCAGAAGGAAATGATTGAAAGCGTGAAGCCTGGGCAGTTGCCCCATCTATCTTTTTACCAGGCGATGTTCTGCGCCATATTGCTCGTCGGCACCACTGAAAGCTGAAAGCTAGCACGACTACCAATGCGAAAAGATCCTGGAAGACTGATTTCACCAACGAACAGAGTCCGGATCTGGATGACGAGTCTGCAACGACTTTCGTGCTTGGTAGAAGATGGCGGTGATCTGCCGACGGTCACAAGAGACCATATGGACCTCTCAAATTGCTGCAGATGCAAGGCATGCAGTATTGCTTCTGCTAAACATCCCGGCTGTCTTTCTGAACTCTGAACATCCCACTAAAGAGGAGCCATCTGCCCTTAAATAGCTAGAGTGTTTTCGTCAGCCAAGTGACGAGCTGACTGGTTGATCTGGTTAACTGCCTGCTAACGTAAATGAGTGTTTCGTCAAACGATTGACTGTTTCTCGACATGGCTGACTAGTCCTTGATGTGGTTGACTGCCTGCTGATTCAAGGAAGAGAGCTCATGTCAAAATTTAAATCCACTTTGATGTGGTTGACTGCCTGATGATACGATTGCATGCTTTGTCACACAGTTGACTGCTCCTTGACTGGCTATGTCATCAGTTTTGACCACAGATTACGCACGCGTAAGGTGCGTCCAGCTAGCTGGGGGGATTTTTAGACTGTCGAGCAATAGGTATGCAGCATGCGAGCATCACACGGCCTATCGTGGGCCGCTTGAGCAATTCTTCCGCTTGATGCGACTCTTGAAATCAGAAAGCGTGAAGTCCAAAGCGGACGAAGCTGAGCCGACCTCTCCGTTACCTCCTAGTGCCAAGCAACTCGAAGCGGACCAAGTTTAGCCGCTCGAGCCTATCTCTGCCGGGCGTGCATGTCACCATGTCCCGCATACCTCACTGGATGGTCCGAAACCCGCTCTGCCATACAACGAGTCTCGCCAAAGAAGCAATAACAGACGAAGTCGTGGTTTCCAAATCATGGACCCAGCAAAGCGCGATCCGCCACTGCCATCCCTCTTCCTCCGTACCCTCTGGATCTGGCAGGCCATAGTCGCTAGCCCAATCTTGATCTGCCTGGGTATTCTGGTGATTCTGAATCTCTTAAACACTGTCGATGGATCGATCTATGACTTCGTGACCCGCCTCTTCACGGCAATTATGGCAGCCGCCACCATCACAGTGGTCTCAGTCCAGCGACAAATTGCACGCGAAGAGACCGATAAGCAGTTTACCCTCCGCTGCGAAATCGTCAAATCATTGCTCGCTACTGCTCTATGGGCGTGGTGCTTGTTCGACGCAATTGCTGCGGCTTCGTCTTATGACGAAAGAGGCACCATGCAGAATCAGCGAGTGGTCGCTGCAATGATCTCCGTCGTACTGTTGATGTGAGTAGCTCGGCTTGCGCGTCTCATGGAAGAAAGGCTAATGATTGCTGAAGCCTTCCTTTCTATCCCGCGATACTGTTTGCCATGGAGGACCTCAAGAAACAGCGGCATTATGAGGCGCAGCTGCATCGCTCTGGTGAAAGCAATTCGCTTTTGGATGAATAACTCAAGGAGTTGAACGCTTTCACATGCCCACCGAATCTCGATAGGCTGATGGGGCATTCAGGTGATGCTTTTCTTCTCCTGGTCTGCGGAAGCAGCAGAAGACTGGTCGTCCTCTGTCTCCTGTTGTTTCTGCAGGGCAGCAATCTTATCATTCAGCATAGCAATCTCGACGTTCACCTTCAACATCTTCTCTCTGAGTAGCTCCGCGTATTCTTGATTACTCATGACTTTGACCGGGCTCCAAGACTGGCTTGTGATTTGCTTCCAGAAAGTCTCCTTTAGCGGCTGTTGGGCTGTTTGTGGCCGGATCGATATCGTGTTGTACGCCATTTGACCACTGCCAGCTATCAACGACCACATGAGCGTAGCAGGTATGACGTTGCGCCGTCCTCGTGTTGCAAAAGCCACAAGGCCTCCCGACAAGGCTCCCGAGGCCGCACTGGCTATGGTGTAATCATGGGGTCCGAGGTCACCGACGTCTTGCATTCGCAAGTAAGTGGCACGGCATGCCCAGAAAGTGGTACCCAGTGCATATGTCTGGAGCCCGGACACTGAGGCGAATATGAAGGGTGTCGTGGCTTTGACAATGCCTGCAGCGCCTCCAAGCAAGAAACCTGCCGTCCCTGAACGAGATGTCAACCTTGATTCCACTATGCAGGTACCGTGCTGCAGGGTGTCTCGAGGTGACAGCAATCCTGCTCTGCTTCAAGGGGTGCAATGACCAGGACGGACTTCATCCAAAGATTTCATGTTCAAGCTGACGATCAAGACTGTTCGCCATGTTCAGGCTCGCATGGCATAGAGAAATCTAGGGAATGGTCTATGCCAAGAATGATGCACTCGTATACCCGAGGCCCAGCCGCATGTGAAAAGAGGCACGTACCGCATGCAAGGCCAACTTTCAGCGCTGGCTCGATGACAGCGGCAACTGGATGATCATCCCTCGTCGGCCGTTCTGGCTGTGCCATGTTTGCTTTCATCGAAGAGGCATCTGGTCGCGTGATCTAAGGATGTGCGTGTGAAAAGGAGAGAATCGCCAGGCCTGAAAATATCGAACGTCCCCCTGTTCGGCCTGGCCCGCACTTCCGCGAAGGCGAGACCACCACTACCAAACTCCAGAATTAGACATCGACACCGAGAATCTGAGACAGACACAGAGAGCGCATTTCACGGCGCTCACCCAGAGAGGGATATTACCAGGAAGAGCCACACGGACATTTCGTGAGGCTCGCACATCACTAAAACCCGCAATCATGGGTTCGTACATCCTCCAGGCTCCGGGCGCGCACACTTCCACAAATGGAAGGCACGCGCAGTCATGTGGGAATATAGACTGATACATGATGCGCAGCTCCGAAGAAGAAGCAGGAGAAGATGAATCTGGGCGCGTTCCTCACGGATCAGTCGCTCGGGTCATGGGCCGACGAAATGGAGACGCAGCCTCTCCCAGCCGCGCCGTCCGGATACAGCTCAAGAGATCGAGGTGACAGAGACGGAGGCGAGAAGCGCGCGTTCACGCAGCCAACATGGGAGCGTTCTGGCAGCGGAATGGGGGGCGGCATGGGTGGACGGGGCGCAAGCTATGGTACGGTCTTCGAAGAGCAGAGACACGCGGAAGTGGAGACAGACTGACTGACAGCTGCATCAGACCGTCCGCAATACGCTGTGCGTGAGCAGCTCCCGCTTCCTGACAAGCCACCATACACCGCGCATCTGGGTAACCTGGCCTATGACGTCTCACAGGCAGACATTGAGGGCTTCCTCGAAGGGTGCCAAGTGACCAGCGTGCGGATAGTCGAAGATAAGGTGGATCGCAAGCCAAAGGGCTTTGGCTATGTCGAGTTCGGCACACTTGATGGGCTTAAGATCGCCCTGACCAAGTCCGAGACTAACTTCATGGGCCGAAACATCAAGATCTCTGTCGCTGAGCCTCGTAAGTCAATTTTGTGCACATAACTCATCAGTCCGCGATACTGACTGTAAACAGCCAAGGATCGTGCAGAGTCAACTCGCGATTTCTCGGATTGGTCGCGCAAAGGCCCACTCCCAGAGCTTCCACAAAACACTCGTCAGCCATCGAATCGTGGCTTCAGCAGAAACTTGGACGACGCCCGTTCAGATGGGGGCAGCGAGCGTGGCGGCAGCCGCAGGCCAGGCTTCTTCGAAAATGATGCCAAGGTGCGCGACTTTGGCAACTGGGAGCGAAAGGGACCCTTGTCACCAACCCCGACTGCTGGCCCACCGATCCGGGAAGGCGGCCGTTTGAGAGAAGCCGGTGGAACGCGCGACAGAAGCACAGGTCCATCTTGGGGTGAGGGCAGGTCAGACACTGGATCACGGCCGCCAAGACCTACGGCTGAGCGTGTCCCTACCGCTGCTGAGCAAGATAACCAGTGGCGATCGAAAATGCGCCCTGACCCATCCCCAGCACCCACACCAGACGCCTCAGCACCTACGTCACCGTCCACACGAGACGTGCCAAAAGAACGCCCTCGGCTGAACCTGGCCAAGCGCACCGTTTCAGAGGCGCCAACAGACGCGGCTGCATCTGCAGACGAATCGAAGGCATCTCCGTTCGGTGCCGCAAAGCCCGTTGATAGTGCAGCTCGCGAGCGCGCTATAGAAGAGAAGCGCCAACTCGCCGTTCGCCAGAAGCAGGAGGAAGATGCCAAGGCAAAGGAGGAGAAGACGAAGCAGGACGCCGAGGCCAGAGCTGCCCGCGCCGAACGTGCAGACCGCGGTCAGGCCGAAGAGGAACAGGTGACCACTCCAACGGGTCGTGCACCGCCGACCGGCCCACGTGATGGAACACGCCGCCATTCGCGTCAGCAGCAAAATGGTCCTCGCGCAGCAAAGGAAAACTGCGAGGCAGCACAGAAGGAGCGTCCGAAGTTCACTGTCCTCAGCCGTGATGCTGACGGCGATGCTGCAGCGGCGGAGGAGGCCGAAGGTGCCGCTGATGTACCAGATGCGCCTGCCAATGGGACGATTATCGGCGACAAGGAGACTAAGCCACAGGAGATTGTTCAGGAAAAGAATGCTGGTGAGGGTGCGACCGCCGAGTCTACAGCCGAGGCCATGGAAGACGAGGGCTGGAGCACTGTCGGTGCGAAGACCAAGAGCAGTCGCCGTGGCGGTCAGCGGGCTTTGGCTTCCTAGGGGCGAGCCGAGGCGAGTCACGCTGAGCGCAAGAGGATGGATGCTCACGAGTCTCCCGCGACGGCAGCTGCGAACGGTGACTTCAATGACTGGAAGGTGGCTGTGACTGTGGGTGTCGAAAAGCCTGAAGGTGAACGCAAGCATAATCGCGGCGGTTTCGGTGGCGTTGGGGGCCGTGGACGTCGGCGTGCTGGCGACCGTTCCTTTTCTGCCTCTCATCGTCCGAAGCAGTCCTCCAGTTTGTCCAGACCGCCGTTCACGCTTGGATGAGAGAGTACAATGTGAACAAGAATGAGAGCATAGCGAATGGCGTGTGGGAATAACGATTGTTGTTGGGCTCCTTTAAGAAAAAGCATGGTTACTACCTTTACACCGCTGCTCTCTGGGCCACCGAGTCGCGACAGCACAACCCGACGTCCGCATTTTCTCTCTACATGGGATGAGGTGATCCAATCCTTTGGTGCACTTGAAGGTCATGTTTGGGCGTGGCGGCATTGTTCGGACTTACTGGGTGGTGGCGGCAACAGCTCGTGCTCTTTCCTCTCTCTTCGACTGCGGCTACAATCATACTTTTTCTGTAACATACTCTATTCTGAACCCTCCTCTCACACTTGGCGAGTAATGTGCGGTGTGCTTTCTCGAGAATGAGAAGTCGAAATTGACGTTTGTGCTTGACGATGAATTGTGGGACTGTCTAACAATGTTGTCGTGTGCACTCTCAACTTGTTCCGAGGACTGTGACCTGCTAGAAGAGGGCCTTCGGCCTGGTCGCGACCTTGCAAGACGGGCGAGCCACGGTTTGAGCGCAACAGCATGCGCTGTGAGGTTCTGTGCTTTGATCATGGTCGTCCTGCCTGCCTAAGCAAGCCCGCAATTTCATCGACTTGCTCATCAGCGACCCTGATACTGATCAACAATCCGACCACGCCGATTCCATCCACTCGCACAATCACCCGCTTGGGCTGAGTCAAAGTCTCTTCCACCGTCACCTGGCTGACTCCACGATCGACCAGAGGCACGTCCAATACGACCGGCCATCGTGCAGAGCCGAGCCTAAAGAGCGCGACTTTGTCGCCTGCAGCACTCGACCACATCACCGCAGGCCTCAGCGCGGCAATCATCGGCATCCTCCACGATGCTCTTCGCTCGCGAGCCCGAGCGGTTTCAAATCCCTTCAGATTGATTCGGATCAAGTGAGATATCAAGCAAGACGACCTGGTGAGCTAAGGCGCTTGCACGGCTTCCTCCATTGCAGCGGTCCCTCGCTAGGGACACTTGGCGGCTTATTGGAGGCTATGATGACTACTGTCATTGACTTGAGGGGCGGAAGTGGTGTGTACGTACCGTATGTGCTGGGGTACACTGCACAGCTTTAGAAGTCATCAGAGTTCCGTCAGAAGCTGGGAGAGATGGATGAGTTGGATCTGCATTCAAGTTCATAGCATTACAACAGTACTTGCGATCAGCATTCTGCATTCGTGATGGGGCCCGATGCAGGGCCGTCACTTCTTTAATCGAGCCTGAGATCAGCCCATTCACGTGACGCATATGAGGAGGTATGCAGGGGAAGCTCGCAATATCGCGCAACGCGTCAGCGAGATCACGCACTACATGACTGAGATGGCGAAATGCTAATCAAGAATGACCCGACACGTCCACAGTATATGGGTGTCATATGAGTGTCATATGTATATAGGTAGCTCTCCACCTGTGCCATCAATGTTTCGCATGTCCTTGGTACGGTCGGCCGCTCAAACGCTTCAATAATTCGAAAGGTTTATCACTCCAGAATGCCCATCATCAGGGATCCTTCCTATCGTATCAAAAATATTTTCTTGCTTCGTCGCTGCTAAATACGTATCAATAAGCGCTCACACCCGTCCAACGGGGCGGTATCCTACGGTCGCCGGCCGAGGTGTCTATGTTGACCACCTGGCGTGGTGGCAGCCAGATCCTCGCCCGTCCAGATTCCAGCTTGCCTTCGCGGCGCATGTTCATCTCCAGGACTACTACGCGGAGGAAGTCGCTGTTCTCACGAGGCTCGCGTTGACGGACTCCAGAAAGCGCCCTGCCGGCTTCTGAGCTTGGATCCGAGCTCGCCGAACGGCCGGATCTGGCTCGCCTTCGACCACGACTGTACGTCTGCATCTGGATTTGTGGGGCATGTTGGATCGTCTCGGCCAAGTACGGAGCATGCAGAGCTTGCTGGAATGGCGCTTCTTGCTCCTCGAATGTGAGCGGTACCGGATTAAGATACCGTCGATCAGCCTGACTTGGCAAACCTTCAATGGTCGGCCTGATCTCATTGCTCAGCCGTGGAAATAGGAATGGATGTGACCAGAGTATGTCGTCTGAGAAAGCGGACGAGGACTGTCGTTGCGAGGGGGCCGTTGCGTTGCTGAGTGTGAAGGCTTGGATAGAGATGATGGTGCGCTGCTTTAGCGCTTTGAGAGAAGTTGTGAGGTTGGAGGTGAAGGACGACTTTGGCTTGGGGATGTTCTTGGCCTTGGGTGTAAGGACAAGCTCGTCCACTTCGTCCAGGGAACTCGACTCGACCAAGGGATGATCTGTGGTCGTGTCTTCAGTGGACAGCGACAAACGCAGCTTTTCGCGTCTCAAATCTCTGCTCGATTTGCGGCTTCGCAGCGAATTTGGGGTTGACGGACTGCCAAGTGACAAAACCGACCGATCGTCCGCCTCCAATGACGGCATGCTCTCGTTGGAGGACGACCTGACAGACAGCATTTTCTGACCTGCGCTAGATGGGGTGTACTGATCTTCAGTCATCTCACCATCCTCGAGTAGAATGCTGAGGGCCGCGCTGCTACTCAGACCCAGCTGAAGAGAATCATCGCTCTTCCAATCATTAACCAGCTCATCAATGGAGATACGACGCTGGTCGCGTGACCTTCTTCGAAATTGGCTGGCCTTCGGCGGTGGAATCGTGGTCATCGCCAGCAGCGCGGCGATTGCTGGAGGCAATTCATTGGAGTCATGGCTTGCGGGTGATCGCCTGACGCCTCGTGCAGACGTTCTTGGGTGACGAGTCGGCATTGCCTGTGATGATCCCGTGTATTTGCTTCGCTCTGTCGTTGGCACTGCCATGGGCTGTGTCACGGGTTTGGTCGGCTCGGTTTGTGTGCGCTGCGGTGATCGTGGCCTCTCTGCCTCTTTCTGTTGCGTCCTTGGTGACGCCTGTGCATTCTTCTTGCCGCTGCTACTCCTCCGCCCTGTTTTTTCATCATATATCTGGTTCGGCGACGAGGAAGAATAGCGATAACTCCTGGGCACCATCATGATCGCGATGTGTCACAAGCCTCATAGAGGGAAGGCGCAGATGGTTCCTTAACGCGGAAGAAGGAAAGAACGGTTCTCGTGTGTCACAGAAGAGTCTCTGCGATCGACCCGTCCTGTCTGAAGTCTCCACGCGACGATGCGTAATAAGGTCGTACCGGACGCTCCTCGTTCCTGGTTCGCGCCAGCGTGCCTGGCACGGCGTTGGCTGCGCTGGCCTATGACGATCTTGGTATAACGTAATTGGCGCAAGTAGGACCCGGAATGCTAGGTGAGGTCGCAAAGCTTTGTCGCAGCAGGTAACCTACACCAGCACAATGAAGTGTTCTATGGTGATGAGTACAGCTGGAAGCTGTGAGGAGGCAGTAGCAGTGCACGAGGATGAGGACGAGGGTGCCCAGTGACTGCTACAGCCCGATGAGGCCGACCGGCGTGGGACGGTGGGATGCGGGAGGTGCATGTAAGATAACGGAAAGTCTAATGACTGGGCGATAAATGGTTTGCTCGTGTGAGCATTTAGCGACTCATATCGTATCTTACAAAGCGTGCCTGCCTAACTTCCTGCGAGTCTGCTTTGTCTCGCCAGAGATCCCAGTCTTGCATACTGGGCTTCTTTCCCTGATTCGTCTCGTGCACATTGTCTACCACGGACAGACCGGTCACCGGGATGCGGGGGCCCTTGATTGGCTGTCTTCAAGACTGCCCGACGGCCGTGCTAAGGCAGTAGAACATTTGCTAGGGCTTCTGACTGATATAATAAAACAACCGAAAATGCTTGTCGAGCTTGGCATAAGCTCTTGGCTTCCGTTATCGCGACCTCGGCGTCGAAATAGGCAGGCACGATATTTCCTCCACATTGGTAGCAACAGATCGCAAGATCAGTCACGAGAGCGCCATGCATCATGCGAGCGTCTCTATTTCGGAATCGTATGTACGATTTGGTCCACTTTAGCGTCTTTCCAGAATATGTACCCCGCAGGTGGGCCGCAAGCCAGCCGCGCATCATGATTGCTTGTCTCCGGTATAGGCAGGTGAGTGCAGGCATTTCAGGATTTGCTGGTAACGAAGCAGAAAGGCCCGAGATAAGCTTGCGGGCGGAATACGTGATACGTTCCCAGCAAATCAAAATGTCTCCCAGGCGTGGTCCTGAGCACGAAACCCACCTCTTACCGCTCCCCCCTAAACCCCATGTCTGCCTGCCGATCTACGCATGAGGGTAAACATTCGATATACGATTTGGTCGCCTTGGCTGTCTCGGCTACGCGTCAGCTTGCTTATCAGCGCGTTCGAGTGGGCGACCTCTGCTTACTCTGTACGTCGTTCACAGGCGCGTGATGGCAGACGTCGTCACGGGTACAGGCCATGAGTTGCCGATGTCTACCAAGACGAGAAGACTCAGGACGGTGAAGAGAGAATTGAAAACCCGGCATTTGCACACCATCTTCTCAACGAGTGACGGCCGTCTTCTCAACGAGTGATAGGCGCAGAAGACAACGCATTCCATCGCGAATTTGCTGGTGCAGCGTTACCAACAGCGTTGTGGATCCCGCCAATCAACGATAGGCGAGCTGCACTGTAGTCGCCTGAAATCCACCAGAAGGCGCACTCGCGAAAGCGCGTGGCTCTATACTGACAATATCGCTTGCAGCTGTGCGATGGTTTCGATGCGTGGGTGCAGAGGCCAGCGTCGCACGTTGATTGAGCTAGTTTGATCTCGCATTACTGTCAGGACGCTACACGATGCCGAGGCTGTGTTGTGTTGTGGGACTTGCTTCAACTCCATAGGCAAGTATCATCATCCGTCTCAACATCTGCGTTGATATGCTTCGGGCGTTCAAAGCTGTCTAAACACAGCGCGGCCGCGCCGTGAGAGGCAATTTGGGTCCCACAGACAGCGTCCAGCGACTCTATGACTTCAAGTGTTGTTGCAATTGGTTCGGGAAGACTTTGTAAGCGCAATGTCTACCATGAGCTGGAAGCCTGTTGCGAGCGGAGAAATTTCATTCAAAAGCGCTCTTTGGCTCAGGCGCCGTATACCCTCTTTTCAAGAGTAAGCTCGAGACGCCCTTCTCCACCCGGGAAAGCTATGCCTTCAGATCAGTGGATCTCTTCGCAATCAAGGAAATTGAACGACTTACCAGACCGTGGTCCTCGACCACTCCGTCCTTGACCCACACAGCCCTCGCACCCATCATATTCGCCATCAAGACATCAGTGAACAATCGATCGCCTATGACTGCCACCTGATTCGCCTCTGTGACTCCAGCATCGGTCTCGCTGGAGAAATACTTCATGATCTCATCATGGCAACCAGGTTTTTTCGTACTATGCCGCAAGACATGGACGCCCGTGTTACGCTCAAGGACCTCCGCATCAGGGCAACTTGAATTTGAGCCAGTGCCAGAGGAGTTGGAGACAATGAGAAGCTTAGAGCCAGGGTACACTGAGCGGAGTTCTTCAAACTTCTGCCGATAGGCTGGGTAGATCTGATTCTGCTTTGGAATGGCGAAGCAGTTGTCTTTGTCGAGGACTATCGCCCTGATATCGGGCCTCTTCTCTCCATTCTTGCTGGCGAAAGCTGAGGAGAGTGGGATCGGTAGCTTGTCGAATGTGCTGACGGTGTGGTGCGGGAGACACAGAGACGGATTGACCAGCAGGCGTAAGACGTTAATAGTAGCCGAGACATTCATCGATCGTTTGAATGGTAGAAAGGTCCAAATTTCGAGATGGGACTTGTGATGGGACAGTTTCCTCGTTCACGACTCTGCTCCGGAAGATCCCGTTGTCTCATGATTCGACATTTAGTGCTTCCTATATGGATCTCTACGCGCATGAGCAGCTACCTCTTCACGCTGTGCCTACCACTACCCCAGCACTCTGCCGCAGACGACGCATTTTCTGTCGCTGAATCTGCTGCGCCGCAATCATGACTTCCACAATCGGCATTCCGATCAAGCTGCTCAACGAAGCAACTGTAAGTGGCCCTCTCCCCTTTGTTGCGCAAAGAACCTGCGCTTACTATATTCAGAAACCTGACTGATCTCGGTTTAGGGCCATCAAGTCACAGTCGAGATTGACTCCGGTCAGACCTACCGCGGCAAGCTCATCGAGGCGGAGGACAATATGAACTGCCAGCTGGAGAACATTAACGTAACGCAACGCGACGGTCGAGTCACGCATCTGGATCGAGTGTACATCAGAGGCAGCCATGTCAGGCTGTTCATTGTGCCGGATATGTTGAGAAATGCGCCGATGTTCCGAGCACGGGGAACAAGGGGGCGTGGTGTGGGTTTGGCTCGGGGTAGGGCTACTGTGAATAGGGCGAGAGGTGGTGGACCGAGAGGACGGGGCTGAAGAGTTGGCAGGGTTCAAGTTGTGGGCATATGCTGTTATAAAGCAGGAGAGTTGGGCATCGCAAGAAGCGCGAGCGCGAGCGCAGCACCAGGCGTTGCTGCAATGCGAAGATTGGAAAGACCGCGATTTCAGCAATGGGCCGTCCTATGCATGTATAGGGCATTGTGAGTCTTGCCAGCCTACATTGCTGTCTGAGATATGCTATCTGCGCATTTGCGCAATGGTGTACCAAAATTACCAAACCGAGCCATGTGGTGTTCCCTCGTCTTGAATCCATCCATCTTACAAGTTCTACCTTTTCTCCACATCATTCAACATGTAATAATTCCGCCCACATCCACAATAAGATGAACAATGAAATCAAAGCACCTCTGCGCATACTCGCTGTAGGAGCGCCCGGAAGTCGCATTCTCGACCTCGTCAAAGACCTCACTGGCGAATCTCCAGCTTTGAACTCGGGTGGCACCACTGCCGGCTTGATACACCCCTGGGAAGTCAAGACTCCATACTACACCGCTACAATACCTATCTGGCTCGATGAGATTGCGGACGCTGAAGCATGGAAGCAAGAGTTCCTGAAACCTGAAGCGAAAGAGGTGGTCCAGGCAGTCGGCGCATGGGTATACTGCTGCGAAGCCAACGAGGATGGCAGCGTCAGCGAGAGGGTGGCGAGCACGATGCGAGGCATCAAGGAGGTAGTGGAAGAACACGGCGGGCTTGGCGGTGATGGCGCAAGGCTTGTGGTGTGCATGCCACGGGATAAGGTCGAGGCCAAAGCAGACGTTTGGGAAGATGTGTGCATGGACCTCGGCTTCGAGTTCGTAAGCTACGGTGCGGTAGGCAAGAATGAGTTTGGAGAGAATGTGGGGTTTGAGCGATTGAAAGAAGCACTGGAAGCGAATGAGTGGACTGCGGCTGGAGACGGAGACGACGAGCTTGGGTTTGAGGGTCTCGATGGCTTTGAGGACATGGACGACTTTGGCGTGTCAGGTCGAGAAGTGATGGAGTGGACAAGAGAGATCTTTGGCGTGAAGGCGGCGCTTGCAAGTCGGCAAAAGGAAGGGGAAGAGGACGAGGTGGAGGATGTGAGAGGCATGAGTGGGCAACCAGATCAAGTGGATAATTTGGACAGACTGATGAGCAAGTTGTTGGCTGTCAGATCGCAGAGTGAAAGTTTACCTGAGGCGCAGAGGAAGAGGATGGCTGCGCGAGCTGTGATGGAGGTGATAGGCCAAGAGCCGAGCAATGTCTGATTATCGAGCCGGCCGACCAACACAATGCTCGTACGATTGCCAGTACGACTGTCAGCCGGGCCACATAGACCAGAGTCAGCCACTTCTGTTCGGCTATCCTCATCCAGTATCCACTTGCTACCGCGTACGCCGAATCTTCCTCCAGGCAGTCTAACATCATCAGTCCGACTGATGAAGAGTCGCCTTACACGCGGCCACAGACACGCGCTCCAGATAGCCAACGAAGGGTAAGCTACGCTAGGATGACTGGTAAGCTTTCAAGATGCGTAGACGACTACAGCTCGTCCCGTCCTGGTCTCGTCCCACATTACACCTTGACCCGGCGCCTCTGTCCCGCTTGGTCCGTGGCCGGAACCGTCAGATCTCACCCGTACTGCTTCCATCAGTCGACCAAGTACGCAAAGGTTGATAAGTCGAATCAAAGCGTGTCGCAGAGCAGTCAACCATAATGATCACATCGGTTGCCCAAGCTGTCAACCTGATGAAAGGTAGACATGATCAACACTTCATGGCCGGGTCGATGCTACAGACACTCGAAAGCGTCGTCAGTCAATACCGCTTTGTCCACGATAGGGCGACCCGTGAATAAGCAGTTGATTCTTTCAAGAAGCAGTCAGCCACGCCACCAAAGCAGCGGCTGCTTGACTGATAGATGCGCGAGTCAACCGATAGAAAAGCCATCAATCGCGCCAGCGAGCGGTCCACCGTGTCGACTTGGCAAGCGGCTGATTGATAGATGGCATCACTGCTCACCGGCCTTAAGGACCCACTATCAGCCATCAAGCTTGGCTTACCTGACCTACTACAAAGAATTCCATATGTGAGAAGTCTGTTGTGTTTACCCAAGCAGCCATTGGCCCAATCTGACGAACGAGACCTGTGGCGCCCAGCATGGCTCGAGCGACGTCAGGTTCATAGCAGTGACATTGACGCCTGTATTGAACAGGTCATTCGGTGGCATCTCGAAGGGAGAGTGCAATTTGATATGCTTTCATTGCGATGTCCAGGGCATGGGAACGTCTCTCAAGAGTTGTGACGCAAATCTCGTGGCAACAAGTGGTCGTTGGCTTGGCCGTCAAGCCCTTCGACTTGGTGATTAGGGTTGACTGGGTCAAGAGATAGAACGATGGCTTCATGGCATTGGAGCATCATTGATCTCTTACACAACCCACCTACTAGACCTGCCACCTCACTCCGACCGCCTGCCCCTCCTCTTCACCACTCCTCACCATCGCCTCCACCACCTCTAGATCCGCCAACGCCTCCTCAGCACTCTGCCTCTTATCCTCCTCCCCTCCCATCAACCCCTTCGCCCAAGCGAAAACCTCCTGCTTTACCACCCCAGATTCATCAGCCTTCTCCACAACCTCTTCCTCGCCACCAAGCGGCTGTACACGGACAGTGGACCCAGAGATCGAAAGACTGCCCTTCTCGCACGCGATGCTCCATTCCGCCGGGGTCGTGAATGTCGTCCCAAAGGAAACGCTAAAATGGCCCGTTGCTCCGTTTGCGAGCTTGATGGTGGCGTCGACGGTGTCCATGGGTGGGAGGTGAGGTTGCAGTTGCGTGGTGAAAGCGCTGACTTTTGCGACTTTGGCTTGTTGGCCTAGCAGCATGCGCATGCCAGCCACGAAATGGACGCCTCCGTCGAGAACGAAACCACCCTGATATTCTGGTGTCTTTCGCCAGGAAGTCTCAAAGTATTGATTCCCTTCCTTGACATTGGCATTCATTCGATGCCTGAATCCCAGCACTCTGCCAAACTCCCGTGCTCTGGCTGCGCCGAATTGGAAGGCAGAGAGGTACCGGAACTGCTCTGCCACAGCAAACGTGGCATTCTTCCTCGCTCTCAAATAGTCATAGAAATCAATCAGCTCTCTCCCCGTCTCGACATCTTTCGCCAAAGGCTTCTCGGCTAGCACATGTTTCCCAGCTTCCAGAGCCTGCTTGATGAAACTCGTTTGCACCAGGATTGGCAGTGCGACTATCACCGCTCCTACGTCTGACCGGGCAAGGAGAGCCTCATAGCCTCTTTTCTCGTCACCTGGCAAGTCCGAGGAATAGACATCAACGTTCGGTTGTTGTTCTGGTGATAACGTGGCGAAGAGAGCTTGAGCGGACTTAAGAGTGCGCGAGTAAATGGCCTTGAGTTCCAATTGCTCGCTCGCAAGTACTGCTGGGAGGTGTTCTGCTTTGACAAAGATGCCCAGCATGCCATGTGCGTTATCTATGAATTTTGAAATTGCTGTTGGCGGACTTACCACTGCCGATTATGGCCGCCCCGATCTTGCCACTCATGATGCTTCACGAGGTTGCTCTATTGAATGACGCTGCTCATCTAGGGCTCAGCTTATATCCGCGAAAAGGTGTGACATCTTTATAGAGTGGGCCCACATTGACGCGCCATGACATACACAAAGGAAGATCCATGACAATCAGCTCGTGTCAAGATTCGGTACCTGCATATGATTGCTCCGGGAGGTAAAGCACATGCATCAATGCTGTGATGCCTGAATGGTTCTCAAGTACTGACACGATAGTGGATCACGGTGCAATGGTAAAGGCTGTGACTAAGCTTGCCAGCAGGCATGCAAGTGAAGCCCGGTATGAGTGTTGGTCTATGTCGATACAAAGGCAGCATGCTGTAGAACGCCTCGCAGAAAAGCGTTCCGACGCCGCCTGCCACCTGGGTAGCATCATGTCGTCTTCTGCGCACTCATTAAAAGGCACCGATCCTGACAGTTTTCACCGCCCTAATATCCGTGCCATGCATCTCAGGCGCGAAGCGGCAGTTGGCGCCATTCAGGCAAGACTCACTACCTCGCATGCCGCCCTCGGTCGCAGTAGGGAACGGGCAACGATGACCGTAGATGCAAGCGGGATCCTCGCAATCCGTCTTTTTCTTGCAAGGAGTCTCGCGCGCTACTATGCGCAGGCAGTGCAACTCGTGCTTGGTCATCTTTCTATCGTGCCTGTGTGGACATTTATCTGCCTTACCGGCCAGGTAGTGACAGCATCCATTGGGGCCAATATAGTGCTGGTTGCAGAGCTTGATCTTCTTCAGACGCTGCACCTCCTCCCTGTCATACTCCAACGGCGGATCGATGCGCTGGCCCTTGATGTTTCTAAGAATCTCCAACTGTGTGCTAGCTGAATTGGAAGCTGTACGCGGCTTGATGTCGATGAAAGGCTTGCTGGCAGAAGCCTTGGCGATGTTGGACCACGAGCCGATACCGCTGGTCACTGGAGTATCCGGCTCAGAGGAGTTGAGGGAAGATGTGATAGAAGCAGCACGCAAATGCGAGTTGCGTTTGATGACAGACGCCGGCGCATCGAGTTGCGGCAACGCACTGCCTGGACTATAAGCAGGGCTGTAGGGGGTACCAGTCCTTGGCGTAAAGACAGCGCTGTCCGCGTTGAGCCCACTAGAATCGACACGAGGCCGATATGCAGCAGCTGTGCCAGTCAAGGTATCGGGCATGCCATTGACAAGCTTGCTATTCCTGAATATATCGCCAAACTTTACTGTCCGGAAGGGAAGTACAGTGAGTTCCCTCTCGAATGGTACACCTTCAAGTAGAGTCACCCGCTGATTCGCCCCCGGGTCATTGACGTATTGCTCAAGCAGGCGAGCGTAGCCAATCTCGTTCGAGCAGCCAAGAACGATCTGACGACAATGGTAGTCGGTCAGGAAGAGCCTGAATGTCTCAGAGACCTTGCTGTCAGCACGATCCTTGCCGTAGCCGACGTCCACGAAGTCGAAGAGATTAATGCCGAGAGTGAAGCCACGAGCAAATTGCTCGAGCAGATCGGGCGATTCGATAAGGCCAGCGTTGGTGCAAACAGTGGCAAGGCCCTTCACGTTTGCGAACACCCGAACCACAACCTTGACATCCAGCGACTTGCAGTCTTCGACATTTTCATTTGTCCACTTCTTTACAGCACGGTTGAGAGCGTCCGCAGCTTGACGACCGCCGCTTTCGCCACCACGGAGAAAGCTGCTGCGGAAGATCAGCCCATCGCCATCGATGAGCAAAAGCACGAAAGGATCACGATTCTGCGCGTCAGGTCAGTATGATAGGTGACCAATTTTCAAGGACAACATCACTCACCAGAAGTCCTTGCAAGTGCTCTAACAACCCTTTGTAGTGAGCCTCAGTTTCGACAAAGTTTGTCGCAAGTTCGCGCTCTCGATGGTGGTCTTTGACATATTGATTGTGCTTGATGACCAGGTTCTCGTAGCGCGTGATCACGTCCTAGTCGTCCGTCAGTGGTTGCCACTACCAGCATGGTGTTGATCGAATCTACCTCCAGCAGTACGTTCTTGACTAGTTCATTCAGCCTGGCAGCTTCGTACCGGGACCAGAAGCTGGTAACGTGCTCCTCGCCCTCCATAATCCGGTTGCCGTTCATGCTTTGTGGTCTTTGAAGGCCATTGAAGCTGTTGACTGGGGTGACGCGACCCAGTCCAGTATCCGGCGATCCATTCGATGATGCCGCGAATGCCATCTTGCCGCTTTCCACAAACGGCATCAAGGTCTTAGCTGGGCGCTTCAGTGTCTGGTTGAAAATGGCAAGAAAACTCTGCCGAGTGTTCGGCCGCACTTTCACCGTTGATGCGCTCGATGAGTTAGTTTTCACCGCGGAGCGTGAGGTAAAAGTCTGGCGATGGCGTTCGTGCGGTGAAGTTAAGGAGTCATTGTCGCCGTTTGAGATGCAGGTGACGTTCGGTGGTTCAAGATCTTTCCTTTGATGTAGGTCAGTGCACGCTGTATATGCAGGCAAGCGCGGGCCGCCAAGCACCGGGCTCCTTCCGACAACAACCCTGTCGTTCGCCAGTCAACTTTTGGTTAGAAGCTGCGATGGCGTCAAACAAGATGCCAGGTCGAATAGTTGCGATGTGGTCAGTGTAAAGACTTGTGAATAAGAAGGCGGTCGCAAATGCGAAATACTTTCCCGAAACCCAGAACTTCGAGGCTCGCATTCTATAACAGCTCACAAAGTCGGATGCAGTGGAACAAGGACCCCTCAACAGCGGCATAAAAGCGGACAATGTGTCTGAGACGTCTCTCGGGTCCTCAGCAGGTAGCAGAGCCCTGCAGTGATCAAGCTTTACCGGAGGTCTATCTGTCACCTTTTGAATCATCAGTTCCGCTCGCTTCGAGAAGACATGAGGAAGACATGGTGCGAGCTTACTGTGTGAGACATGGCTCATATGTGCTCTTTGAAGCAACACATGGCGTCCGCCATAAATCACGACCAATGCCGCTTTACGTAAATGCGCATCTGCTTTGCCTTCAAGCGGCATCTGTCCTCAAACCACTTCGAGTGAGAAAGTCGCTGATGTGACCAAAGAGTGGCGTCATAGATGACGATGCGATCCTGGAATCAACTCGAGTATACGACAGCACGTTGCCGTGGCTTTTTGGTGACCATTGGCATTCGATACGTGAGTCACCACAGTGCTTCATCCGTGGTCCACGATCATAATGCCCGAGGGCCTGGCAGCTCAGCCTCATAGACAGCCATGTCTTTGCCGTTGCCAGGATGCGTCACTCCTTCACCCAAGCCTTCAACTCATTGTCCAAATGCTCCTTCAACTTCGTCATTTTGTTCTCGAAGTTCTTCCCACATCTCCAGCAGATCATGTCGTTCGGAAACTTGCCATAGTGCCTCCTGTGATCATCCTCTGCCAACGGAAAGCACTCAAGTCCAACGAAGAAGTCCGTGTTAAACGACAGGTAATGGTTCGACTTCTTCATGCTCTCGCTCACCATATCCCTGCTCATGATATGAATGTGCAAGTGTGCCATACTTGGGTTGGCGTGTATCCCAGACATAACATCCTTCTCCCAACCGCGACCTGGTGGCAGCTTCTGAGGCGGCTCGTCCGACTCTATGGCTTCTATACGTGCCTTGTCTTGCTTGCTGTGCCTCCCAAACTTCCGTCTGAGCTCGCTAGCGACAATCACACGGACCTTCTTCTCTTCTTGCCTACACTCGTCCAGGAATGCTGTGTCATCGAAAGCATCTTGCGGCGCAAGAACGTTCTTCTGCGGATCGCGAGGCAACAAAAGTAGATGGACGGATGCTTTGGGGTACAAGTCGTTAATAACCGTGAATTTGTCGTTGTAGTATACCACTCGGCTGGAAGGGAACGACGCTGGGTCTTTCGTGTACGCTGCTAGTCCGTCACGACCGGCAAATACAGTCCGGGCAGAGGCCTCGTCAGTACCGTGTCGGGGAGGCCGTGGCTGTTTTGGCGGCTTTCGCGACATCAACTCTGTGACTAATCGGTCAACAGGTCAGACTCGTGTATGCAGACCGTCTGTTTCAACAGTGTTCACGTACAAGCGTTTGGGTTCTGACCAGCAGGAAACTCCTTTGTGGACTGCTGTCCTGGGACCGCAGTACTCGAGACCTGCTCCACGTCATCCGGGAAAGCTCGTTCGGACGCCATCTTGGTATGGACGCGGACGTGTCTCCTGAGATGTGTCCGCTTCACACAATTCTTCGTTGGTTTGCCGAAGGCATTGAGTGACAAAGAACGCATGCATTCGTACACTACAGTGTATTGTTCATGGGCACCGAGGTCCAAGGGTCCGGAGGCTGCGAGTTGCCCCACCATTTGTTGTGGCTTCCACATCTTTCGATGAAATCTCTCTGCTTTGCTACTCTCAGTCCAGCATAAATTGAATCGATTGGAACGGAAATGTTCATAGCTGCTATCTATCAAGGCACCACGGATGCCCGGTAAGATATCAAGTTGGCGCGATTCATCACGGAATTCCCGCGGTGAAACCGATGACGACACGCAATTATCTGACATTGTACTCCGCAAGTTCAAGTACAGCTCGAATTGGCTGTCATACACGTTACTGCTGATGACACTAAATTGAGCCGCGGTAATTCTCATGGATCTTAAGCACGCTGGGTGGCATGTCTATTACACCGGCATCTGTTCTTCATCGACCCTGTCGGTAAGGCAGCCTGTCGGTCATTGTACTTGAGTTCACATTGCTCAAACCTGTCCGGTCTCTTTGGTCTGCACCACCTCAGAGCGGACAGGGCTATGCTCATCATCTAGCTTCTTCTCCAGACCCTCGCCATGCTCCAGCCTGGCCGTGGTACTGTAGTAGTTCTTCGTCTTCCAGGCTGGCGTGCCGATGTACTTGATTCCGTTTGGATCCTCAAACATTTCCTAAATGGACCGTCAGAACCCTTGATGTCTCACACACGGTTTCAAAGATCGATTCACTTACGGTGACCTCTTCGAGTGGCTTCCCGGCCGTCTCGGGGAACATGAAGTAGACATGGATTGTCATTGCAACGCAGAAAACGGCGAACAGGACGTAGGTCTTCCATGTAATGTTGGCAAAGGCCGGCGGCACGAAGTACCCAAGAGCAAAATTGAATATCCAGTTGCCGCTGGTGGTGAACGCGACAGCCTTGCCACGCAGTTGATTCGGGAACAGCTCGGGCGGATAAATCCAGGAGACCGGACCCCAAGTGGGAGCATAGCTGGCAACGAACAAGTAGGAGCATGCAATGACTGCTTTGGAGGCCGAGCCCGAGACTAGGATCTTGGCCTCCTTGATGCCTTGTACGCCGTCCGGAACGTACTCGCCCATACCGCCGAGGACACCAGCATTGATGGCAAGCCAAATTGCCATGAGAGAAGAGCCGACCAGGAGAGTGGGCCGGCGTCCGATGCGGTCGATCCAGATCAGAGCCGGAATTGTCATAACTACGTTGATTATATACTGAATGCTCGAGGAAACCAGTAGATTGTTGCCCTTCATGCCGGCCATCTTAAAACAATCGTCAGGACCCTTCTGCGTCTCACATCTGGTTCATAGGATCAAGATACTCACGGTAAAGACGTACGTTATATAGTACATCATAACGTTCATTCCAGTCAGCTGGCTCCAGATCTGGGTGAACAGACCGATATGTGTGCGGTTGATGTATCTCGGAGTGAATAGCGTGAGGTAGCTGATCTGCTTGCTTTGCCTTTCGATCTCGAGCCACTCCTTGATCTCCTCAACTGGAAGCAGTGAGTGGCAGGTCAGCCAATGTTTCATGTATCAAGCAATCATTTGATTGAGCGGAGTTGTCACTGGCCGAGTTCTGCGCTCGGATTCACTTACACTCGCGAGCGACCCATGGACTGCCTGGATCGCCTTTACCATGCGTCAAGATCAGTACCCGCTCGCAGTCGTCCCAGCGGTCCTTTGAAGCCAGCCATCTTGGTGACTCCGGAAGAATAGTCATGCCGAAGAACAGGATGATGGCCGGGATCATCTGTAGCGCCCACGGGATTCTAAAGGCGGCTGGACCGTTAATGAAGGAGCAGCCGTAGCTGATATCTGTTGACGAAGGACATTCGATCATTAGCGAGTGTCTCAATATAGCCACGTTCGATGCTGTTGCTGAAGGTAGCACAGCCTCAAGCTTACTGCTGGAACTGTTGGACTTACAAAACATGATCATGATGCCCCATGTGATGGCCCACTGTTGCATTCCGACGAGACGTCCACGCTTCGTTGGAGGTGCGACTTCTGAGATGTACACTGGTACTTGAGCCGAGCATATACCTGTCATTTGACCGTCAAAACCATTCTCTCCTCGCCGCAAAGGTTGCGTGAGCCGGCCATTGGGAGAGTAGCGATTGGCCACAAGTCAGATGGGATAGGACCTTACCGACACAGAAACCATTGATAATACGGCCGACGATAAGCATAGGGATATCTTGCGCAGCAGAGACGATGATGCAGCCGATGACCCAGATGACGGATCCGACCATGATGGCCTTCTTGCGGCCGATGGCGTCGGACAGGAAGCCAGAGAAGAGAGACGCGAGCCAAGAGCCGCCTGCCATTGAAGCCGTGATCCCGCTAGAAATGTAGTCAGCAGACGATTAAAACGGTGGAGTGTCGACTGTAACTAGCCCTTGGACGTCGGCGGTTGGGCCGGAGCACGGCGCGGAACCTTGGTTGAAGTAGCATAGGTAGCCTTTGCCGGCGATGATGGCGCTCATCGAAGATATGTCGAAGCCGAACAGGCCACCGCCGATGCTGCCTTCTTGTCAACTACATTCATTGTCGCCACCTTTACAATGTTGACAGTTGAGCACGTCCTCGCTCGTGCTATAAGGTCAGCTACGACTTACACGGAGATGGCCGCAATGAGGTAGATGTTGCCAAATTGCTTCATGTTGGCACCTGTAGCAGGTCGAGAAGATAAGAGGTCGCCAGCAGGTTGTCCACGTTGTCGTCGCGCAAATCGAGGCAGTCAATTCAGTTCGAAGCTGAGTGTTAGAGCGGAAAGAAGCTTTGACAACATTTGCAACCAACAGCAGGAAGTCACACCTCAGGATCGATCATGCGACTAACGCGCAGGATTCGTGAGGCATACATGTACCGTCTCAAAGCGCGCAGGATTGCAGGACGCAATGCAACAGGCGCATATACAAGGCATTTGACCAATTGAATCGATTGGTATACCGAGTCCGTATTACTGCTCGGTGGACAAGCGATGATCCCTGTACTCAGCCTCCCTGAATAACACGACATGATTTGATCCCCCGCATCGCCTACACGCTTTTTGTGCCGCATGTGGACCGCTGAGACGGTATGTGTGTCGCGTGCGTCGACATTGTATCGTCTTTGTGACTCCGTTACTTTTCCTCTCGAACACTCAGGTGTGTGCTCATTATATCGAGCTGTCGTCAAGATGCACCGAGCTAGCGGCCTAATTGACACATAATGAACTCCCTTGATGAGTTCCGCCGTTGGACTGAATCTTATCCCAGACATATCCTGTGTAATCGAACGGCACTTTTGCACGACTAACTCACGTGCGGCATCAATTCAAGCCTTCGACAATCTTTGTCGAATCGTCCAAACAGCTTGCAGCGTGGTGACTATTACCAAGAGAGCAGCGTGCAAAAGACCAATGCAGACCAGAAGGCGGAAGCGATCGATGTTGCGGCACGCCACGGTCTTGGTGACGACTTCTGCAGCCGCAAGAATGGCCAGGACTCCAAGAGCCTTGTTGCTCTGAACCCTGATCTTCCGTAGAAATCCATCCTAAGCACGCATTCCGGCTGCTCCGCCTTTGTGCTATTGCAAGCAAGGCGCTCTTTAAGGTAGCAGCTACGATAGTCGGCGCTGCCTTCAGTCTAGTGTCGGCATGCTCGCGAGCGGTTGCAATTTGCCGTTGGGCTTACAGGCCTTTAGAATGCACTGTTCCAGCGAGGCAGGTACAAGATCATAGGAGAGCTCAGGTGAGCCGCAAATGTGGCAACCGAATTCGTGCCCAAGGCAAATCCAATGCTGCTGCCTGCATTTTGAACTCCAGAGTCCAAATCGCCGGCTCTGGAACTCGTCACGGTCGAGCGCCAGGAAGATGTGTGTCTCTGGTAGCCGGTGGTCTCTTCGAATTCTCTGGTCATATGGTTAATGATGAGCTGATACGCTGAAATAGTCTTACCACTGCTGCTCCACGAGCCTCATGACACCCACGGCTGTGATATCTGCTTGGTCGTTGACATGACGAGCACGGACAAGATAGCAGACTGAAGCGCATTCGCTGTCTGCAGTTCAGGTGAGTGTAGAATGCAGAGGACAACCTTTTGATATGTGACTCTGGTATGTGATGAAGGCCCGAAACCTATTTCTCATACCCATCAAAAGGTGTCATCGTTGAGGATTTGTAGATTCGAATCACATGGCCAGTATCATGGCAAGCAGCTTCGTTCGATGACCGTGGTGAAAGAAGGTGCCTGGTGGTCGTGCGAAGCTTACAGGTGCTAAGGGTATTGGTTGAGCCACATGTCTCAGCCAACCTAATGACGTTTCGGCCTACCTGACTATTTGTAGGCACAAGCATTGCTTTTCCTCCCATTGCGCTTGGCGTCCATCCTGCTGTTTGTGGGACGCTCTGGATGGCACACCCATCATCGAGCTATGCTGTGAACGAATAGAGCTCAAAAGTCCGCCAACATCGCCCAGCGATGGCCGCCACCCACGCCTCTGTCCTCCCCCACCGCGGAGGCCCTTCATTCGCCCGCTCTTCTGCGCCTCCGTCTCAACCTGCCGGAACGTTTCTGCCAGGCACCAAAGTCCAAGTCGGGAACCATAGGGTCGCGATTGAGAAATACCTTTCTGAAGGAGGCTTTGCGCACGTCTACGTCGTCCGAGTCCCTCGAGACAACAATAAGCATGAGCTCGCCGTCCTCAAGCGAGTCGCGGTGCCCGACCGGGACCATCTGGCGAACATGCGGACCGAGGTCGAGACGATGAAGAAGCTGAAAGGGCATACCAAGGTGGTCACGTACATCGACTCGCATGCGAGCCAATTGAAAGGAGGTGGATATGAGGTCTTCCTGCTCATGGAGTTCTGCGCCGGAGGAGGCCTGATTGACTTCATGAACACACGGCTACAGCACAGGTTGACGGAGCCGGAGATATTGAAGATATTTGGAGATGTCGCAGAGGGCGTCGCTTGCATGCACTATTTGAAGCCACCCCTATTACACCGGGATCTGAAAGTTGAGAACGTCTTGATATCAAAGTCCGCATCGGGTACGCCGACCTACAAATTGTGCGACTTTGGGTCCACAGCACCACCAAGACCCGCAGCGGAGACGGCAGAAGAAGGCAGGCAGATCGAGGAGGATGTGCAGAAGCATACAACGATGCAGTACCGAAGCCCGGAGATGATAGACGTCTGGCGGAAACAACCTATTGATGAGAAGGCAGACATATGGGCGCTTGGTGTGCTGCTGTACAAGCTGTGCTACTACACCACACCGTTCGAAGATGTTGGACAAATGGCTATATTGAACGCTAGCTACAAATGCCCGCAATATCCTTCATTCTCTGGGAGGCTCAAAGAGCTGATCGCGTGGATGCTGAAGGAGAATCCTCAGCAAAGGCCAAACATCTACCAGGTGATCAAAGAGCTGTGCAGTATGCGCAGGACTGAGGTACCGATCAAGGACATCTATGCGAATCGCACGCGTTCTGAGGCCCGTCGGAACGAGTCGCTGCCATTGCAGGACACACCTGCAGCGCCAATTGGGCTTCAAAAGGCCGAGCCGCGAGTACAGACACAGAGTATTCCCGACATTGCACCCATGCGGCGCGGCAGGCCTCAGGCAGTGCCACAAGCTGGCGCACGCCTTCAGCAGAACGCATCGCCAGCCAGAGGCGATCCTTTTGCGGCCCTCGATTCAAAAAGCTACGATGTGCGGGCAGGAGCCGTTGATGAGTTGTCCAAGAAATTCCCGTCTCTGAACGAATTCTCAATTGCCCATGAGAAGAGTGGCAATTTCCAGTTTGGTGCGAAGCCATCGCCAATACCCACGCCAAGCCCGCGAGCGGCTGACGAGCTGCATGAGAGGCTGACGAACGTGCTCGCCGATGAGGTGTTCAGCCAGACGAAGCCATCGAAGATGGATGTACCGAGTGCGCAGAGCACGACTCAATTGCAACACCCCGATGAGGTGGAGACGCAGGTTGCGAGGGCTGCAGAAAAGCGACATGAGGTTCCAGGAGCGAGGCCGGTGGTGCAACAGCCAACGCCTGTCCGACCTGGGGTGAAGTACACGTCGACTGGCACTAATCCATCTCCGCCCCCAACGAAACCACCAAAGCCACAGCAGAAAATGCCTGAGATCAGTAACCGGCCTATCTGGCGAGTACCTACCGAGCATGAGCGCCCGTGCAGCCAGCCCAGAGCGTCCGAAGCGGCAAAGGCGGCGGCTTCTGCCCTTCAGCCAAGTCTGCCGCCTGCGCAGCGCCCTGCCCTTCTTGATATTCACCGCTCGAAGTCGCAGACTGCAACTGCAACAGCCGCGTCGGCAAAGTCATTGCGCCCGTCGCTGGAAGTCACACGACCATCAGAGCTTGAGCTAAACGGCGATTCTGGACTCAACAGGACCAGATCTGTCCAAACACGGCAGCGACCATCCAGCGTCTACCTCGACTCCAATCTGGACTTCCTGCGTGATCAAGAATCAGCACGAAAACGACCAAGTCTGGAAGTGCGGCGGCCTAGTAGACAGCCATCACGGGATCGTGATGTGGCTACTAACGAGGTGCCCATTGTCGACGACATGGACTTCTTGCGCAGCAATGAGGATGGCGATGGTGTGCAACGCAAAGTGAGTCGCAAGGACTGGGGAAGCGGCCACAGGAAACGGTCAAGTCTGGGCGAGTCAATATCTGGCGCTAAAGGCATCTTTGCGGGCAAGTTCAACGACGCTTTCAAGCGGTTTGAGCGCGATCCAGGAGACGCTAAGAATGAGCATGCCGTGGCTGAGATTGGTTCCACTCAGTCACGACCGAGTGATGATGAGCCAGCCCTGCTGTCGCCCATCACAGGCTCTGACGCAACGTTCAGCAGCCATGCCGACAACGAGTCCGTCCTAGAAGTGACGGAAGACTTGCCACCTGATGTGCGGCGAGAGCTTGAACGACAAAGACTCAGTCAAGAGGAGAAGCGAGTTGCCGAGGCAGCTGCGCAATATCGCGCAATGGTGTCTGCGCAAGGTACTGGTAGCATGCCACCTTCTTCCAAAGCTAGTACGATACAAAAGCGTGTGCAGTCGCTGCTGGACGAAGGAGGTGGAAGTCCGGTGAAGAGGACCGCAGAGGTATATGGCCAATATACTAATGTCCCAGCCTCGCCGGATGCTGCACAATTGTCGACCCAGCGCGCTGATGTCCAGCCTGCGAAGTTACAGCCGCCGCTTGTAGCCAAGAAGTCTGCCGCAACGGGTCCTGGTGGAATGTACCAGTACCCGAAACTGAGACAGCAACCGGTTGAATCACCTCAGATAAGCCCGCAACCACCTGCACAACAACAAGAGGCAGCTCGCATCGTATCGAGGCCAAGCGTGCCGCCAAAGGCTCAAGCTTTGCGGACCGGACAGCGTACAGGGCAGTGGCCGCCACCACAGGCACATGATTCCGACGTCAATAGACTTTCTCACCCGAGACCATCTGGTCTGGCTGCCCTGCTTGCAAAAGATCTCGAAGGCGTGCCTGATTATCCGCCCCGAGGCTCCTCGATGACGACGAGTCCCGTTCATACCGCAACTCCTAGCATACCAGCGACGGCTCTGGAGCCGATTGATACTGATGTCGAAGCTGATTTCAGCAAAAGGTATCCCAGCTTAAGTGGCATAGAGATGGTTGAGACGGACATCGGAGGAGGCGGTGGCGAGCGACGATTGAGGGTGAGGGACATATAGGTAGTCTCGACGAAATGACTTTGACCACTGATTACCACAGAAAACGAGCTATGTAATGCATGCAAGTCTGCCATGGTGAAAAGTCACTCGAGGACCTTGCAAGCTCGACTCACGCCCACACTGTGTCTTCCATTTCTAGCATCCATACGGTCTTGGCATTTCTGCTTGAGTGACGACAAGGGTCGCAAAGACCATGACGACATTTTAGTTGACAGATTGCAGACCGAGAGCCTTTGTGCGACCTTGGGAGCGTAAGTCGCCACGAGGCGGTGCTGGATAGAGAGTCGCTTTTATCTCAAACGACTATGCCTCTCATTGCATCCACGAGCAGCTTGAGAAATTCGGGCTGAAACATCGTGCTGACCGCCGCATCTTCATCCGCATCGGGCCTGATGCCAAAAGCCTGAGGACCTCGGATGCAAGCCATACAATCCTTCGATGATCCGCGGGCCTTCCTGTGCTGGACCGGTGACCGCACTGCAGCCAAAGCAGCCCTGGGAACTCTTGCTGCTTGCGTGGTGTCCGGACTACCTAGCCTGTTGTCGAGACTCTGCGTTCGCGTAACTACGGCCTGTTGACTTGCAACGAGGAGGATCATTGCCGGGGTGTCTGACAGGCGGCCACGACACTCTACCAACCTTCCATTTGAGGTCGCTGCGCCAAATGCTGTGCCTATCTTCTTTGGTCTCAGCACATGAAACTCAGTTCATTTGATTTTCCAAACCTGGACTGCGAAGGCGGTCGTGGATATCGAACCTTAGAAGGAAGTCGGTCATCGGGCTGAACGGTCATATTCGGACAGAGGCTGACAGTTAGAGGCATACCTGCACCCTCCTACCATCATCTTCTGAAGGTAATTTGAACAGCACTGGAGATTGCATCATGGGATGCGAAGGATAGTCCTGTTCAATTCTCTCCTGTGGCAGCAATACAATGCTCGATAGGCATGCTCACTGGCCCGTCTCTGATCTGCAATATCCTCGTCGACAGGCGCGAAGCGCGAGTATTTGCTCCGCCATGGGCCGATTATCTTTTATTCATGGCGTCTTTGGCATGTGCTGGGTTTGGGGATACTCTTATTCATATTGCTCTCGGCTCGCTCTCTATTTTCCATGTATGTATACCTTCCTGCCTGCTGGTGTGTGATAGCAAATATGAGAGGGCGACACGCAACCTAGTACTCATGGGCACGTCCGGCCCGTGTACAATCATTCTTCCTTGTTAGAACACTCAATCAATCTGTACAACGCTCTCAACTTCGTATAATGGGCCTAATGCTCAGCTGCAACCGCGCAGGGTCACAAGAGGCAAGATGGAATGTGCCCTGATTGAACCACTATTCCGAATAAATTTCTCATAGCAGACATGCGGTTAATTTAAATATGTTACAGAGGACATTCTTCCATATCTGTTCCGTGGTAACAATGCCAGATATAGCACATGAAATCTCTTCTCTCGTGCACATCGGGGTATGTCGTCGTCGTGTCAAAGAGTCAAAAACCCAACAAAAAACAGCAAAACTCTACCTCAAAGCAAAATCTTTGTACAGCCCTTCTTGCTGGGCTCAAATCAGAGCATTATGCCGGCATAGCGCCCGCCTCAATCATCGCAAGCGCAACGCGGCTGAAAAGCTCTGTCGCATGGAGGGTAAAAGCACTGCGTCCGCGACTGGAAGGCTCAATGGCATTATCTTCACTCTACGAAGATGACCAGGCCTTCCAGTGCGAACGAAGTACGTGCAGCACCTGCCCGTGCGTCGTGGCGTCCTCGCATGCTGCTTGCAGCGTCGTGCCGCCGTCGAGAAAGTCCAACATCACGGAGTGTGGGAGCTCCTGCCTGTCCAGGTCGGGATCGTATGGCATCCTGAAGTCAGTCAGGTGGTAGCGCTTAGCTACGCCCTTTTGGATGTCCAAGGCGTGGGGGATGGAAAAGGTGAGGTTGCCTGAGTCGTCAATCTCGACCATGCGGCGTTTCCATAACTGTTGTATGTTAACCACAATCTGAATGTTTTCAGAACTGTTTCTAGGTGCAGACTTACGAGTGTATCCGGGAATTGAATGTTGAGATTCCCAATCACGACCGCAGGCGGCATATCTGACTTGCTCCCTTCCGTGGCAATGCTGGACGCTCTCGGGGGGGCAAGGCTAGATGTTTCAGCCGCGCTTGCCAAAAGCCCCGTGCTCTGCTGTACACCACTTTTCCTCTTGGCGCCCAGATTACTCATGCGCTTAAAGAATCGACTTGTCCGGCTGCTCATTTCCTTTGGTGTAGTATCATGCTCAAAGAATGACGCGCTTGGCGCAGCCGATGCATTTGCGCTTGGTGGAGGAGCAGGAAAGTCGTCTGCATGAGGTGAGGCAGGCGATATGCCCGCGGAGAGATTATGTTTGTGTCTTGAGAATGGCTTAGGGTTAGCAGAATGGAATGTCCGGTACTCAGTGGAGCCCCGAGCTTGATTTGGATCCGTCAATGTTGAGCCAGACTCAGGCCTGGCCACCGGAGGCAGAGAATTAGTGTTCAAGGGTGGCAGTGCCGAGGTGAGCGGAGAGACGACTGGTTTGACCACTGACGCACGGTTGTGGTTGATGGTAAGCTGTGGTTGCTGCATTTGTTCTGTGATCGCCATATCCTGAGAGTGTGCGTCGGCACAGGGTCGCACAATTCGAGCAGAAACCGAGACAGAGTCGCGCTTCGACTCTGTGTCGTGCTGCACCTTGTAGACAGTAGTTGTGGAAGGCGCATCATGCGCTGCTGAAGCATTCATCCTGAAGCTCTGTCGATGAAGTGAGCTACCTCGTGACCTCAATGGACTTCTGACTGCGCTTTTGCGATCCTTCCATGACAGAGTCTCACGGGCCATCTCTGGTGAAACAGCTCGTGGCGTGTTCACTGGGCTGGTCTCCCTGCTTGTCATCTCATGCAGCGCTTGTATCCGCTTTGAGATGCCAGTCGACACATTTCGTTTGAGAGTGGTGGCATCGCCAGAATCGCTGGGCGATGTTATCAAGGAAGATCGGTTGGCTAACGGAGGCGAGGGTAACGGAGGTGTGGGAGACTGGCGTTCCGACAAGCCGTCTGGTTGCAGGTCCAGGAGGGCACCTGATGACGATTTCCGAGCGATGTTAATGGCTCGAGCAGACATTCCCGACTTGAAAGAGACCATAGATTGTGCACTCGGTCGTCTCCTGAATGACGCGGTGACCGGCGACTTCGAGACTGTGATGTGCTTGGCCTCCTGTACAGTTGCAGCTTGCAGCTCTTCGAATAGATCATCATCAGACGTGAGCTCTGCATCAGTGTCGATTTGAAGTGGCTCCACAATGCCCCGGCGGCGCTTCGCCAGATCGCTGTCTTTGCGTTTGGGATTCCTCGAAGTTGCGACTGTCGATAATGCACTGAGCTCTTCGCCGTCTGCGTCTTTGTCGTCAATAATATCTTCTTGCTGTTGCTGTATCTGAGCGTGCTCCCGATTGGAAGTGATGGGTCGTGACCCGTCCGCTATTTGAATAGTTGGTACCTTGGCTGAGTCGTCAAGCGCCACCGCAGGTTTAGACTTGGGCTGTGGTGAGACAGTTTGAATTCGTTGCTGGCTTACGTCTTGCGAATGCAGAGACACTCCAGGCGCGGCGCACGTGTCTTCTCCGATTGCGCGATCCTCCGATCGCGCCCGAGTCTCGGGGTCCGCGGTTTGCTGGGACGAATCCTCGCTCGGCGGAACATCGGGTAGATCTTCCCCTTTCTTCTCAAAAGCGTTGTAGTCCATCTCAATGCCTGAATCTGCCTTGTTGGCCTGCAGCTCATCATCTATTCTTTTAACCTTTTCGACTTCATTATCAATATCCTGCCGCTTTTGCGTCTTTGGTGCGTACGCCTCTGGCGCCTTTGGCACTACCGGCACTCCTGGTATTTCCTCGTCTTGTGGCGGCTTGTAAGTTGATGCCGCCGGATTTGATTTCCGCATTTGTTTCTTCCTCAGCTCCACAGCCTTCATTAACCTGATCTTGTCTGGAGTCATCGTAGTCGATCTGTGTGATGGTAGAGATTTGACACTGCCTCTTGAAACTGGCCGTGGGTTGTATTCGGGTAGAGTAGGTACTGGCGGGGGTGCTGGAAAAGAGGGCGGAAGACCCGCAAGCACGCCTACTGGCAGTACTTGCGACTTAGGTCGACTTGACTCCGGCTTCTTCTGCTGAGCAGGCCGGTAAGTGGGAGGAACTGTCGAGATGCTCGCCACCATTGGCCGCTTGGTTCTCTCGGCACCTGCGACAGGTCTAGGTGCGAGTCTGACCTTCGGCTTGGGCTCGAACTTGCTCCAGTCGATGTCATCGCTCGCATACTTTCTTACAATCTCAGACTTACTCGTATGCTCGGGCAATCTTGGATGCTGTACTGACCGGTCTGATGGTTCGTAGTCCGATGGCTGTGAAGTTGCAGGTCTCTCATTGACACGATCTAGACTCGGAGCATCTCGAGGCAACTCAGGAGGTAACTGCTCCGCGCCAGGCGCGCTCTGGGTCGGTGTTGCGGCCCCCGACGTAGAACTCGCAGCTTCAAGATCCGTATAGTCGGTCATTGATGCGAACGACTGTTCCGTGCCGATCGAGGTAATTGACCTTTGGCCCGAGTCGTCTCGCACGAGAAACTGTGACATGGTTGTCTTTCGAGGAGACGAGACTGGCGAAGACAAAGTCGACGACACGCCGTCACTGCTGAGCGACACAGAAGGTGTTGGTCTCCGCGGCGGCGTGAGACGATCTTGGGACATGAGCTGGTCCACGCGCTTCTCCATTTTGTACCGCTTGGTGCCGAATATTGAGCCGGAAGACGCACTCGCCAGAGTCGACTTTCGTGCCGTGGGTCCAGAATCTTCGCCATCTTCGCTGATTTCGTGTAATCTGCTCGACGAGGCAGATGGAGAGGCGGTGTGCAGAGGAAATGATGCCGCCAGTGAGGTGTCATTCAGGCCCTCCGCCGTCTTGATCTCGAGCAGGGTCTCGTAAGGTGAATATCGCTCAAGTATGTCTTGGAAGTGCACGGCGGTTCGCGCTATTGACCGTCAGTGCCACAACTCACACGAATGCCACATGGACGACGTTTACCCTGCAGTAGTCGGGATGTGCCTTCGGGAATGTACTTGATGAGGACGCGCCTCCGGCGGTACATGATGAGGCCATAGAGTGGCGATGGATCGGAGTACTTGGCGATCGCATAGCGCGCCTCGTGGACGCCGCTGGTGCCTCGTGCCAGCAGTTCGACAGAGTCGCGAGATGTGTACTTCAAAAGGAACCTGCAATCCTTCAGCATTCGACCCTCGCGATGTCCTTCCGTTATTGGCACTAATACCATCCTCCCGCCTCCACCACCGACCTCGCATACGCCTCTTGAATGCCAGGCGACTCCAAGCCATTGAGCGACATGGTTGAACGGCTCTTTCTTCTTCCCTTCCCACCGATGTCACAACCGCTCAGCAACACCCATTGCCACCACTGCGTTCCGTCGGGGTGTCGGAGTGTTGCACGTCAGGGGTCGATGATTGCCGTTGTCACAAGCAAGCGGCAGCGCATGTGCTGCGCTTTGCTGGGTCGAGTCCGCTGGAAACGTGTTTCACTTGTTCTGTCGTCCGTCGGGTCTTGTCTCGCCGCGGAGTGCGTAGAGACGTCTCATGTCAACAAGAGCCCCAGCTGACCGCGAGACATTATTATTTCGAGGAGATGTGCGCGAAACCGCTGGGTCAATGCGAGATGAGTGGGGAAGCGCCGGCCTGAACTCTATGGCACATTGATGAAGCCTTTAACTCAGCTTTCCAAGCATTTGATGAAACACGACATCCGTTCCACTTTCTTCGCGCGACTGCGCTCGCCGTTTTCCCGATGCATCGATTGACCACATAGAAATACTACATACATATACTTTCAAACCACATCGTAAGGCGCACTGGGGATGCGTGCCGGATGAGCCCCGGCAACTCCCTACCGGCATTGCCGTCCTCTCGGACCCCACTTGTATGCTATTTATTCCTCGCAAGTATGATGAAGCCGTCATACTGTCATGATCATGTCCCCATTTCTCAGTTCATTCACGGAGGTCATCGAGGCCGACCGGCTTGTTTCTATGACGGCCATGCAGGGCTTGCGCACGAGCTTGCCAACATCCCCCGTGGATGTGCAGCTTACTGGTAACACCGGTGACATATTCCGTACAGCTTGGATACTCCGGGTGACTGCATCCCTACTGTGTAAATCCCTGAAAATAGAGTTTGGGGTTGTCCATCGAGCCGCATGCCCCTCAGATTTGCACGGGCTCCGACCAGTCATACTGAGTTCACGTGCAGCTGATATCGCCAAGCCTTGTATCAGGTTGCCTATCATCCCGATCTCTGATTCAACAAGCCATGACGCCTCCACCCAGACTACCAGCGATCGAAAGCATCCCAGCTTTAACAGCAGAGCAACGCGCAGAGATCCTCGACTTGCTTTTCGAGCCCAGTATCCAGCTCCACACCCTCTCAGTCCCGTTGCTGCGTGAGAAAATCTTCTCCTCCTACGACGATCTGATCGCGGCCATAGCCTTCCAGCTCACAGAGCTTTCCGAGTCCGCTTCCACTTCAGACACGCAGTGGCTCAAAGACATCCTCGGATCGCACCCAAGACTTGGCGCGAAGAAAATTGAGAGCGCGCAGAGCCAGGCCGAGCAGGCGCAGCTGAAAGGCAGTGCCGAGGAGGCTGAGCAATTGAAGAAGTTGAACGAGGAGTATGAGGCTAAGTATCCTGGTCTGCGATATGTTGTGTTTGTGAATCAACGGAGCCGATCGGTGATTATGGACGATATGCGTGCCCGCATTGCGAATGGTGATCTGAAGGGCGAAGGTGCTGCGGCAATTAGGGTGAGTTGACTTATTGTGGTTTCATGTTAACGATGCTTACGAGTGGTTGGGTAGGCGATGTGCGAGATAGCTGCAGATCGTGCCCGAAAGTTTTCATCTGCATAAGTATGCCAGGCAATAATACATATTGACTGCTATTTGAGGAAGCTCACAACTAGTCGGTACGGTTGGCTGCTACTGATATAGTTGACTGCCAGCTGGTACATCTGACGGCTGATGGGTACAGTGAAAGGTTGATCGATGCAGTTGACTGCCATCCGATGACGATCAGCTGCTCTGGTACAATTCAGGTCGCTACCCAAGCCTTTTGAGCACCTAGAAGCGAAACGCCGTTGATGGATCCAATGGCCAAAATTTACTGTAACGCTCCGCAAAGCACCAGGCGAGCTGCTGGCCCAAGTCGTGCTTGAACATCGCCTAGATCTTCTTCTCCTTTTGCAAATCATTCACAACCATATATCGGCTAATCCCAATCCATCCCCACCTGAACCACCTCATCTGGCTTTGATGAGCCGTCGTCATAGCCTTCTGCGCCTTCCTCACGCCCTGTGGCCCACTCACAACCAGCAGCGGAGTCGGGAACTGCCCTTTGTCCTTCGCCTTCCAAATGGCGCTCGCAATCGTCAAGACTGAGTCCAGAACACTGCTGTACTTCCGCACAACATTGTGAGATGTAAGAGTGTACAGCTTGATAGGACACTCCCATCCAGTATGCCTCTGCATAAGCTGTCGAAGGAACTGCGCCGCGCCTTGATACAGTGAGATATGATTTGGATGCCCACTGACCCCGCCTTCATCAAACGTGACCAACACATCCAGATTCACCGGCGGCGGCGACGTCGATGGCGTGCTAGCCAGCGCCGGCGCAAAATACCTCGTCAAGATACTCGCAATGAGTTTCGGATCCCAAGTCGCAGTCATGGAGTCCGGGAGCTTCTCATCCTCAATCACAACCACGTGCTCCGACGAAGCGATCCCCAGCATCAACGCGCTTTTCCTCAATTCTTGTTTCCTAATATGTCCCAGGCCGTCTGCGTCGCCACTGCTCAGACATAAGATGAGGATCTGGTTTTGCAAGCCAGGTCGCGCGAGCCATTGGAGCGTGGGGGCGAAGAACATGGCTTCGTCGTCTGGATGCGCGATGAGGAGACATATGCGTTTTCCTGCGAGTGCTGGGAAGGTGCGGCTCACGTAGGCTGTAAAGAGCCATATTGCCAGGATGGAGACGGGGACCTGCCAGGCTAGCGAATTCATCGTTGCAGCTCTCGTCCTCAAATCTTGGCGCGAGTCACTATGTTCATCTTGCACTGACATGCAGTATTGAAGTCCCGTTGCATCAACAGTTTCTCGTTCGTCACATCGTTCTGGGGTTCGGCGTGTTCAATAAAATGGCGTGGACATGGGTAGCAACTTTCAAGAAATAGGCTTGCGTTCGGCGCGGTCAAACGGCGTGCCGGCAATAAATGAAGCAAGGACGATCCACCAAAGTAGTGATATGCAGGAACACAACTTGAAGGTTCACTACTACATGAGGCTTTAATTACATTATGCTATAGCACAGCTGTCGGCCTGAATACCGTCGTCGCCTGACACCAACCCAAGTACTATTGCTAAACGCAGTTCAGCAGATCTCATGCAGTCTGGCAAACGCTTCTGCCATTCCAGTTCATGGCGCATCAATACCCATATAAAGAGCTACGGCCGTGCTGCGGCGTGTGGAAATACGTGCTGGAGGCGTAGTCGGTGTCCATGTACAAATTACTTCTTCTGTCCTCCTCTGGCAGTAACTCCTTGACTTCCCAATTATTCTGTTTCTGTCCAACGGAAAACTCCAGGTCTTCCTGGGTGATGGCATCCCAAAACTGTCAAATAAATTAGTGCATGCTACAGCTGACCGATGAGTAGCCTTGCTTACCTTGTACACCATCATGACGGCGAGCAGGTTCAGAAGTGTCGTGAAGAACAGACCATCCAGGTAGTGGTCAACTCCGTTGCAAATAGTCTCGCTGAAGACGTATAGCAGAACCTGTCCGATAACCAGCGATAATACCCCGAACGTGATATGCCAAAGTGGCCATCTCTCTTGCAGCGTGCCCACGGTCAGCAAAATCTGCATGACCACATAGACAGCTATGAAGATGGCGCTGAAGACGTAGACCACAACGAATATGCCGATCGCATTGGTAGGTCCAAGCCCAGCCCACCCTTTGAATGTCAAGAGGGAGACAGCAAAGCTAATAAGGAACATTGTCGTGCTGCATACTCTCAGTAGCCAAACGGAGAGAGTGGTGCCATCTTCGTAGAGTTGAAATCCAACAAATCCATTGATCATCAAGCATATGCAGGTCGACGAGACGAGCCCGAGCTGGACGGCGACGAAGTAGGGATATGGTCCTGATCCTGGCGGCGCAACACCACAGTCCACCACTAATGAGCAGACTGTGAGAAGGGCATACGAGTAGAAGAAAGTTGTGATCTCCTTGCGTCCTGCACCCAACTGTCAGCATTCCCTTCCGCGATATTCACACCAACGCCCCGTCTCTCTTCGCTTTTGACCTACCCACAGCCGTAAACTTGCTCCTCACGTGTATGATCATGACCACCAACATAATCAACGCCAAGATATGCGCGAATCCATTTGCCGCCTCGAAGATAATGGTGTTGGCCACCTCAATCGCCCTCGCATAACATTGTGTCTCTGTAAAGTGCGTCTCTGTTATGGGACTCACGGTGCCGACGAGCGGGCATAGTGGCAGCGGCGTCTTGTTGCAAATGAAGGAGAAGTCGGCGAAACTCATCGCGCCAAGGGGCGACGCGATCGATGTGAACACGAGTGTCGCAGTCGGATGCGAAGGATTAGAAGGTGGGGAAGATGATGTGTGTGCGACCGGCGCGGAGGATTTGTGCTTTGGTTTACAACGTGAATGCGAGCTGAAGATGAGACAGAGCAGGATGTATTACTGGTCCGACACAGATGGCCAGAGTGAGGATCAAGGTGCACACGGCTTTCGGCAGGGCAACTGCCAGCGGCCAGCCAAATTTAGCAGGGCAGCTCGTTCTTCTAGGAGCTAGAACTCTATTCATACATATCCTATAAATTCACCTTTCCACTATTCGGTCGACTTCGATTTGGATAAATGAGGTGCATGTGCCCAAGCAAGACATTTCCTACAGCCGTGTTCGTGGCTGAGGCCTTTTAGAGCATTGTCAAGCACGACGCGCAAAATCTAGATGTCTTCAGACATAGAGTGGATTCCCAATATGGCCGGCCAAGAAGAAGGTCCACGCAATCGTAAAGAACGAAGGGCAGAGGCGCGAAAAACAGGCCAACCTATAGCGTCTCCTTCTTCGATGCCGAAAATCACAATGGCTCAGCCGGACTATTCGAAGCCCAAAACCAAGACTCTCCTCGACATTTACGAAGAGAAGAAATCGATGCTTGATCAAGGCCAACCGTTCAACGCCCCAGATCAAGACAATCTGATCATGGATCAAAGCGGCAATATCCTCGACGCAGGCATGATGGAAGAAGACCCTGTGGGACCAGTGGGCCAAGCAGTATTCTGGGCCGTGTGCCTCACGATGGTCCACTTCACTCTTGACGTCCTGGTTTTCCATCAGTACCGACAGTCAATTGCATGGCCTGAGGTTTGGCAGCGGACTTTCACGGTCTTGCCAATTCTGTTTGTATTGATCTGGATGCTGAGATCGGAGACAGCGCAAAAGGTGGTGATGTTGAGGCAAGCATTTTTCTTCACGGTGGCAGTTGCGGCTGGATGCTATTGTATATATGTTGGCAACACATATGATTACTATGCAGTGATGAAGCGGGCGCCTTCGGTCGGGACTTTGTGGATATGGAGTGTGATTGAGTCAAATGTGTGGTGTGCCGCTGGGAGTGCCGCGATCAACCTTGTGTATCTCTGGTGGAATGGGTATTCTGCGTTCTAGCCTACATGTTGTTATAAGTTCTAGGCCATCGGGAAGGCTTGCATTCATTGTTTCGCATGTGATGATTGGACTCGTGTCGGCCAATGTTCGCTACGTCAGAGCTTCAGCTGCGCGTCTCCCGTGTGCAGGTGTCTTTCCACCTCTGGATTGCTTCGTTACGAGCTTCACAATGTAGTTCCCTCTATCACATGCGCCTTGCGCGCGCTCAACGAACACTACTGCTACCGCCTAGTGCAGAGACACGACACGGTCTGCCTCTCGCAGCCGACTCTCTGCGACAAGATGAAGAAGACATTACTGCTCGTATTCATCCACGGCTTCAAAGGGAGCGATAATACTTTCCATAGGTTTCCGAAAGATCTCACCGCCCTCCTCACGAATACACTACCAAAGATCGACGTTGTCAACATAGTCTACCCACAGTATGAGACCAGAGGCGATCTGCGGGGATGTGTCGCAAGGTTCAAAGACTGGCTGCAGAACAAAGTGATAGACCTCGAAGTTGCGAACCAGACGCCCTCACCCACTGTGGATCCATCAGTGCATGTCGTCTTGTGCGGACATTCCATGGGTGGCATCGTCGCGGCAGAAACCCTACTCAGCATAGCGAGAGACGAGCCCGTGCCGGCAGGATATGCGAATGATACAACGAATTCTACTGCAGGATGCCAGTCATCACAGAACAACACATCCAATTTCGCACCGCCTGAGAAGGAAGACCGCTCGGAGTCGGCTCCACCGGCAGAGCCGACGAGGTTGTTCTTTCCGTATATCCAAGCGGTGCTGGCATTTGACACTCCATACCTCGGGATCAGCCCAGGCGTCCTGGCGCATGGTGCAGAAGAGCACTACAACGAGGCTAGTACCGCATACAAAGCTTTCAATACTGCAAGCGACTTCTTTGGGTGGGGCAAGAGCAAGACGTCGGAGCCCATTGCCAATCCATCAAGCAGAGGATTGCCAGCTGCAGACGGGTCGACTGGCGGAAGCAAATGGTCTTCATTTGGCAAGTATGCAATGTACGGTGGGGCTGTGGCAGCGATTGCTGGAGCCGCTGGAGCCGCATACCTGAACCGCGACCAGATCACCCAAGGTATGACCTGGGCTGGCAGCCACCTTGAGTTCGTTGGTACTTTGGCGAGGGGCGCTGAGCTTCAGAAGCGCATTGAAAATGTGGTGGAGCTCACAAAGACGCATGATGTTGGATTTGCCAATTTCTACGGCTGTCTGAGCGAAAATGTTGCCTCCAAGACGCAGTACGCTGGGTCGGTTCTTGGTCAAGACCGAACATTTTGTGTTGTGCCCAAGGAGGCTGGCCAGCCAAGCAGTCCTGCTGGGGTCAAGCGTAATGCACCAGCGCCTGAGCCGTACCCACCAAGGAAAAGGAAAAGCAGCGCAGAGGCAGAAATGCAGGCCGAGATGGACCAAGGCGAACAAGTCCACCGATTCGTCGAGGACCAGTCTAAGAGTAAGGGTCGTTGGGTGAAGTGCATCAATAATCGAGTGTCGAATGAGCTCGAAGCACACACGAGTATGTTTGAACCCAAACGGAATACAGACTACCATGCTATGGTATCTCGAGCGCGAGACCAGATTGCGCACTGGGTGGAGCAGAGCTGGTATGAGAGCTCTAGCGGAGATGAATTGCCTGCGTCGCCGATGGAAGACGGTTCACGCGATGTTGACGAGAGTGAAGCAATGGCCTGATCATGTCCTGAAGACGCTTGCAATCCTGAGATACCCCAGCTATATTTTCAGCCTTTCAAACCGCAATCGTCATACGACCGCGCACTGCCACATGCTCGAATCGTTTGCATATCTCACACATGAAAAGGAGCTTCAGGAGGACGGCGCAGCGGTCATGAAACGTATCGACCCGCTCAACCTTTTCCACCTTCCCTCGCCTCAACACTCCATACCGACAGCTTCCATCGAGGCCACCGCACACCCCGTGCCTAACTGCACTTGGCGCAAATCCTATCAGCCCATCGGGCACAGTTATTTGTGCATCGCCTACCGAATCGAGGCACCCAACTCCCCGAAACATGTTCAATTACAGAAGCTCGAGAGGGCAGCTTCGACAATCGCTTACTTCAGCGCAGTGTCGGTTGATTAGGGAGCCATCTTCGTGACACCAGCCGTCGCCCAGGCCGTCGGGCTTGACGCAGTGCTCCTTGAATTTCATGATCATTAGGTAGTCGCGAGAGTCGTGGTGGTTTGACGGTGCCCAAACGACGCTATGGACTGAGGCGATGAAGAAGGGGATGACTGCGCTGAGCTTCATTCTGGGAGTGGCGTTTGAGATTGTGGTTGTTGAGGGTGAGCCGGGATGGGAGTTAAGACCTTGTGTATAAGATGGCCGTGGGACGTCGACAAGAGCATGGCGATGTGAGATTATCGTGTCAGCTGCCGCGTCGGGAACTCAATGCCTGTCTGATATGGAAAGATCTGGATAGAACTAGCTGTACGCCCGCTAGCCGTCCTGTAGGGAATGCTCGATCCAGGATCAACCTCGGCCTGTTCCTAGTTAGGTCACCGTCGTCGTAGTGTTAGACCACCGGAAAGGGACCATTTCAATTTGGAAGAAGTTTGACAAGCCGGCTTGCTCTGCGCGAACGAAAGCTGCTGGCAAAAGTTCCCAGAGTAAGGTTGAACAACCATGATATGCTGTGTGATGGATGTGTAGAAGAGTTGCATGCCGTCACTATGCGGTTTCAGAATGCTAAACTGCACTTGGCATAAGGCTATTTCGTTCATTAGTCAATAGCCTTGCAGTGGCTGGAGGTGTGGTGGGTGGTTAAGCCGGGGAACGCCATGAGATAAGACAATGAATAGGGGCGTGAGTGTGGCGAGCTCTGTTATGGTGAGCTTCATTGTGATTTTGGCGTTGAAATAGGGTGGATTAGTGGATGTGCGGTAGTGCGAGACGGATACGTGGGTAGCTGCCTTATATCTATGCTAATTGCTGATGTAGGATCATCGTTGTTCTGCGCCTTGGCCAAAGACTACATGTATCTAGTACTGCATCTTGCATCAACGGGCAATGACCGACGCCAGCTTCTGCGAAGCGGAAACTTCCATTGAAGAATCGATTAGTCCCATTAATTCTGCTGCACGGGCGCTTACGACTGAGGAGAATAGATGTATGGCCGGGTGATAGTATCTCCGGATATTCCACGCACGTGACTGAAACCGGATTGTTTTCTCTCCACGAACCTTATCTTTCCGACATTCTCCTTCCTTCCAGCCGCGCCTATCTCTGACCACTGAACTATCGCGTACAGCTCCTACGAACTGCTGGCCAAGATGTCGGGTGTGCCGCGCATGACTTCCTGTTCCGATCTACTGGACGATGCGGACCGACGGCTATCTGCTGGAGACCTTCTACACCCGCTACCAGGTGCATGGCGCGCGTACTGCCTATGACAGATGACTGCCGGTACTCATGTGAGCAGTCCCTCAGGTCTCAACTGGTCTGATTACCCTTTGCTTCTTCTTATTAAGACCACAAGTCATTCTTTGGGTTCTACGACAGTCCTACCATGTGTTCCGTTCTGAGTGCCTTCTATCTCCGACGTCGTGGCTGTGAATCTACCTAGACAACAACAAAAGTCGACACTGTCTCCTGCTCTCTCACCTTGAAGGATAGCAAGCACGCTTGGCTCCGGGGATAAGGCCCAGGACAGCATTGTCAGCTGTACAATCAGACCAAGCACGTGGCTGAGCACGAGATCTGGCCAGCAGGCACGTGTGCATACCACAGCAAGCACTGAGAACCAGCCTCGAGCCTTCTTGAAGGTCGATTGACCTGGGCTGTCCTGGAGTCGGACCTCGATCCAGCAAGACCATCGCAACGCCTGGACTCACCATGACATGGCTCAGCTCAGCAGCCTTCAGACCAGCTCTGCCTGAGCAATGTGAGCCAACGACCGACTTCCTCTTTCGGTTCAGCAGCGCCTTCCACACTTGCATTCCAACACCGTTAGCTTTCACCTCGAACCTCCTCGGGACGATCAGTATCCTTGCATGGCTCTGTGCACAGCTTCCGCAGATATACAAAAACTACAAATACTCCAGCACCAGCGGGCTATCCATCTTCTTCCTGGTGGAGTGGTGCTTGGGAGACATAAGTAACGTGGTGGGAGCACTGTTCACGCACCAGGCATCATGGCAGGTCGCAATAGGTGCCTACTACGTCTTCGTGGACTTGTGCCTGGTCGCACAGTGGATGTGGTATGAGAAGCTCCGGCACGGCAAGATGGTCAGGCGAGCGTTTGGTGAGCCTCGAGAGGGACCGGGGACGGATAGGACTGGGAATGGGATATACATTGAGGGTATGCCGATCAGCCAGACACCTTCGATCGAGCGGGGAGAAGAAGATGAGGGTGCACAGGCGAAGCAATCTCGGCCACAGATCATTTTTCGGTCACCTACGTTTCAAAGACGGAAAGCCGACGAAGAGAAAGGGACACCGAGTCCTTCAGCATTACCCAACGGCACCAGCATCCCCCGCGTCGCAACAACCTCCTACCCAATACCATCGCCCTCACCCCGAACCGTCCTCCTAATCGCCTGCCTAATGGCCATTGTCCAGGCCACGCCCATCACCCCTCCTTCACTCGCCATCGCCCACCGCACAGCCACCTCCCTCGAGACCCTGGGAACCCTCCTCTCCTGGACCTCCACAACCCTCTACCTCTTCTCCCGCCTCCCCCAACTCCTCCTCAACCACCGCCGCAAATCCACCTCCGGCCTCTCCCATCACCTCTTCCTCGCCGCGTTCCTGGGAAACCTCTTCTACTCCTCTGCCCTCCTCACAAATCCCTGCGCCTGGTCCTCTTACCCACCCCACGGCGGCCACGGCTGGGTCGGGCCCGAAGGCAGTGATCGCGAGCAATGGGTGCTGGCAGCTTTGCCGTTCTTCCTAGGCGCGGCGGGGGTATTGGGACTAGATGCGGGCGTCGGGGTGCAGTTTGTGGTTTATGGAGAGGTTGGGAGAGAGGGGATCCTTGTGGAGGAGGAGGACCGGTGGCACAGGCGGCATTGGAGGAGGGTTAGTGGCTGGATGAGGGGGTGGGTGCCGGGGGTCAGTGTGGGCGAGGGGAAGAAGGTGGGCGGGGAGAGGGAGGGGTTGATCAAGGGGGATGGTGGTGGTGGTGCGTATGGGGCTTTGCGATGATGATGTATGACTTTCATCTTTTCCTTGATGGTTTTGGAATTTCTGTGTGTGGCAGTGTTTGATGCATGGCGTTGCATGTGAGCATGCAGTGTTGGTTATGAGTATGTGGTGTGGCGTGATGATAGACGAGTTTGATGCATAGATGACGGGATTTCGGTGATGAATTGGTACGGTGGCAGGCTTGCTTGCTCTGCTCTACAGATGCACGGAATTGACTGCGCTTCAGCTCGATCGTACTCTCATCTATCGCCCAAACGCCCTGGTCCAAACCGTCTCACTATACAGTAGCCAAACCCCGGCTCTCCCTTGGACCCCACATCACAAGCCCATCTAAAGCTCATCCTTCGCACTCTCCTCACCCACAAACTTCCTCAAAATATTGCTCCTCGTCGTCAAATCATCCAGCTTCTCCGGCGCAAGTCCACCTTTCGCCAACAATCCCTGCAACCGCGCAAGTTCCTTCTGCGCGTATCCAGCATTCTCCTCGGCCTTCTTCGCCACCTTGCCGTAATACTCGGCCGTCTTCTCCTGCGTCGTTGCCACCGCGTCCGCGAAAGCCTTGTACGCCGCACTGCCGCCTGTCTGCAACGTGGCCACAAGATCATCGAGAGATGGAATCGTACCGGCCAGACTGTCGAGTCCTCCACCGACGCTGCGGTGTGTGTGCGCCTTCTCGTTCAGGAATTGCACGAGGTCGGCTTCGCTGCGGCCGCCGGTGTAGGGGATAGGCTCGGTGGAGCCTTTGGGGTAGTAGTTGATGGTGGGGTATGAGGAGACGCCGGCTTCCTTTGCGGTGGCCTTGGCGTTTGCGGCTTCGCAGTCGACTTTGGCAACGAGGACGTTGGGTTCGGAGGCGAAGTCTTGGGCGACTTTTTCCCAGGTGGGGGCGAGGGCTTTGCAGTCTGTGGGTTGATGTCAATACGTCATAATGGTTATAGAGGATCTCGGGGTGGACGTACGTCCGCACCACGGCGCCGTGAAAGCCACAATGGCCTCCTGGTCGCCGCCAATCAGCTCCTTGAAGCTCTTGTCGTTCAACATCTCGACGGCACTTGGCGCCGCGGCCACCTTCTTCGGCTTGAGACCAGTCTTCTCGGTGATGAACGCGCTCAAGCTGTCAATGTCCCTGCCACTTGTGTAATCCTCTGGGGTGTCGCTGTCGCCGGAAAACCATTTCAAGGTCGGGAAGCCCTGGACGCCATATTTTTTGCCGAGCTCCTTCTCCGAGTCGGCGTCGACCTTGGCGATAGTGACTTTGTCCTTGGCGAACTCGAAGCTGCTCGCGAGCTCTTCGTAGACGGGGGCCAGGTTCTTGCAGTGACCACACCAGGGCGCGAAGAACTCGACCAACGCGGGCTTGCCTGACTTGAGCACGACATCGTCAAAGTTGGAGGGGGTGAGGTCGATGACGGCGGAGGCGGCTGATGCACCGCCGACGACGACGGCGAGAGACGCCGTGAAGAATTGTGCCAGACGAGTCATGATTGTGAGTGGAAAGTGGTGTGTATATACAGACTTACATGAGAGGGGAGTATACTTATCTTGTTGGATGTAGGCTTAGTAATATTGGACCCTGGATTCCCTCTGAGAACAGTTGGCTTGCATAATAACATGTCATGCGTCTTGCGTCTTGGCGAGCATCTAACAATGGCAGCCTTGTGCACATCACATGTTATCACAGGTCACATGCATGCCAATTTTGAGCTAACATAGATCATAGCACCAATAAAGCCTACGGACCTGAACCAGTGATCACGGATGCGTGCTTCGCTCCGCCTGCTGAAGCGAAATGGGCTCTCAGCTGCGGCTGAACTGCTCCGTTATTGTCAACGCTGAACATGCGACCCAATCAGGCCATCAGCGTCCGATTTGGATGGCTGATACCATGTGGCCATGTGTACATCCCTGTACAGACAGGAGCATTTAAGCAATGTCCTCCAGCCATCGACAAATCGCGTAGATTGCTCATGAGCCTCTCCCTTGGAAGCCTTCACTTCAAACATGTCGAGCTTCTCCGACAGCGACGACCTGGATGTGGCATGGGCGAAGATCATCCGTCATAGCAATGACCTGGCAGGATGGTAGCTAGACGATGCTGGGCTGGAGTCCATCGAACTTGTCCTTGATAAGATCAAACCACCCAAGAAGGAAAAATCGCAGAAGCAGGAAGTTGCGAAGAAAGTCTTCAGCAAAAGCCTCGTATGTGTTGAGAGGTTTGGAGGTATTGTGGCTCAAGGTGCAAGCATGGTAATGACTTGTCATCCGAAAGCACCCTCGGCCATTCCGCTGATCCCACATCGAGGTTTTCGGACCCAGCCAACAATGCTTCAACGCCATCAGCTTCGTCATTGATGCCGTCCAGACTTACGAAGACGTTTTCAGCAATGTCACGACACTGCTGGAGCGTGTCTCCGCTTTCCTCGAACGACTGCAGATGCACCTCGACCAGAAACAATCAGAGACGAAACTCGATAGGCGCTTGCGTGTGACAGTGTATCGGGTCCTCGATCATTTCTTGACAATCCTGAGCATTTGGCACAAGCTGACCCACTCGAAAATGGCAAGAGCTAAATTAGGTCTCAAAGTAGCATTCTTTGGCGAGGAAGACGGCGTCAAGGATGCGATGGCCAAGCTTGAGCTTTTGGTTGTCGACGTCACACGAGCTGAGATCACAGACATCGTGTTGACAGTCAGTGACGCTGCCAAGAATTTGCAGGTCGTAGAGTCCAAGATCGATCAGATTCGCGATGCCCAGGACAAGGCAGCGGCTGCCATCGGTCGTATGGACACCTCCGAGGACAGCAAGCAGCGGCTCAAAAACATCCGAGAAGCCTTGGAAATCGATCAGAACAAGAAGCCTTGGGAGGAGATACAGAGCAGATTGTGGGCCGATCATGTGCCTGGTACGGGCAAGTGGCTGCTCAACTTCAACCCTAGCAACGCCGCTCCAAATTCATTCACCAGATGGGCAGACGTGCAAGGTCAAACGTTGAATGTGTTGAGCCTAGTCGCGGGTGAGCGCTTCGGCAAAAGCCATCTCTGCAGCATAGTCGTCAATCATTTGCGCGAAAGATATCGAAGTGATCCGCGCGTGAACGTGGCGCATTATTACCTGGAACGAGACGGGAGCGCCAAGAATCGCATCAATGTAGCTCTCAAAGCGATGCTATATCAAGTGGCTTCGGCATCATCGGCAAGTGGTCAAGAATACTCCAAGAAAATCAAGGAGGCCTGCGAAGCCCACAAGCCTGAATTTGGCAAGTCGACAGATCTATGGGCCCGTCTCGTCACCAAAAATGCAACTGCCATCAACGCGACATTCTTTTTGATCATTGATGGCATGGACGAGGAAGATGCTGGAGCGGGTGAACAGTTATCTGCTATCCTCCAGGACGTAGTGTCATTCGACCAGAAGTCGACACTGAACATTCGCTTGTTCTTCACTTGCCGACCACATGTATACGACATGATCAAAGATCAGACCAAGGGCGTCCCACAAATACGCATCCTCACAGACGACGACAGCCCACCTCTCAACCAGGAAGACATCATCCTGTATGCGCAATCCCGCTTAGCTACAATGACCATTTTCATCAGCGAGAACGAGGAAGTTGTGAAGCTTCGTCAGCGCGCTAAGCTCGAACTTGGTGAGGGAGTGCGAGGGGATTATTACGCCTTGAACTCGAAGCTAGAAAGTCTTGCTCGAAGCCGGACAGTCGAAGAGGTCGAGGACGTTCTTAGCCGGGCAAAAGAAACAAGAGCTGAGGAGATCGCCCGCGACATTGATCAACTGAATGATCACCTTCGGGAAGACGAGGTCTGCGAGCTCAACGAGCTGCTCTTGTGGGAGGCTGCATCTTTCGAGAATCTCAACATTGCTCAGTACGAAGCCATCCTGAAGCTCAGCGCCAGCACGAAAATATTGGTGCCGCTCAAGGACCAGGCCCGCGACCGCTACTTCCGTTTGCTCAAGATCGACGACAAAGATCAAACAGTGACGTTGAAGTCAAAGGACATCAAGGAGCATCTTCGGAGAACCACCGCAGCTGTTCATCGTGAGTCGACCCATTCGTCCACACGTGCCAGTCTCCAAGAAGGAGAGGTCATGGTAGTCAGTCGCATCTTGAGAACGCACTTCAAGACCATCTTCGGAGATGATGACATGTACAACAAATTCGGCTTTGACACTTTTTTCAAGGAGAAGATGGGGAGTGAAGCGGTCCGCATTCGTTTAGAAGAAGAGACTACCAACCACGTGCAAGTCGCAAAAGGCTGCCTGCTTGCGCTATGTGATCACGCTGAGGATGACACCTTCGCCGCTCTTCGGTCATATGCCTGGGAGTATTTTGTCGAGCACCTAATCGGTACACGTGATGTAGATGAGGCGCCGTGGGTGGAAGACGTCGACGTTCCGACAAAGCAAGAGATCGGCCGCAAGCTCATTCGGATTCTCCGTGACGCGACACTCATTGACGCGTATTTCGGCCTCGAGCTGCAAGCCTATTGGTGGATAGATCGATGGGTGTATGCTGCCACATATACGAAAGCAGTTTCAAGATGGCTCAAGGATGTCGATGTTCAGAGAGGCCTACGCGATATGCCAGGCGACCTCAAATGGGTCGCGGGCAATACAGCTGAGGATGTGCCCTGTGTGGCTGTTCTTGAGGACGTCGCACGTCGGATGGCGCTGTACTGGCTCGAGCAAAGAGACGGTGCAGTGAGCACAGCTTATATGTTCATCCGAGGGTGGCTGAACCTGGTATGCAGCAAGCCAGCCACGCCCGGGTCTGGGTCAACAGAGCGCTAACTTGATGCTAGATGCAGGGCAAGGAATCGCGCCCGTGTCAGTATTACGATACCCTCTCCGTACAGGAGATCAGAACGGTCGAAGCCTGGGCGAAGACTACCATCGCCGATGGCCACCCAGAGAGCCAGTGGCACCTGTGCCTCGCCGCGACATTTGTCGCAGAAGACCACATGCAAGAGGCTATCTCACACTATGAGCAGTTGATCGCCGATGGGCATAACGACTGGAAGACAAGACTTCTTTACGCCCAGGCACTGAGGCAGAACAAGTGTGCCCAGAAAGCTGTCCAAGAGTTGGAATCACTCATTCAAGACAACCGGCGACATGCCACATCTGATGCTGATGCGAATGCTTTAGACGATGCCGGCAGCTTTGAGACTGAGTACTGGGAGTCGATCCTACCCGAGCTTCGAACTTGTCTACTTGACCTGGATGATATTGATCATGCTGAAGACACTCACCGTCAGATACTTGGACACGCGTACGACCGGAACGAATTGACTGAGTGGGCAATGCAATCCGCACTCAAAATGATTGAAGCGTACAACAAGCATGCCCAGCACCACAAAGTCGTCGGCCTGCTCTGGGAGCTTGCAGCACGCCCCGACGAAGCTCTTTGCAGCTGGCTCTCGATCTTGTTACGACAGCAAGCATCCGAGACTACATGGGCGTTCCGCGACTGGGTTCGCACAGCCGCTAGGCGCGCAGGGCAGATCGTAGGTCTCCGAACTCCCGATATCGTCATGAGGTGCTAACGTGAGCTAGGACGAGGTCATCGAAGCTTACAAGAAAGCAGTGGCCGCGGTAGGACGACCCACAGCGGATCCGAGTCCTGGCGTCTCCTTGCACCTGAAGTGTCATCTCGCCTGGCTGCTATGCTCGCACTCTGCCAGCATGGAACGAGAAGCGGGCTTGCGACTCCTCGAAGAAATCACTAAATTTTCAGCAGACGAAGACAGTCAGGCCGACTATATTACCCGATGGGCTCAGAACATTGCTGCTGAAAAGCTTGCGACAGCCGTACTGAGTCTGGCCCGGTCTGGAGCAGTAGACGCTGCCTCGGACGCAAAGACAAGCTGCTACCGTGCCACATTGGAACCTTGTTGCGCGGAGAGGAGAAGAGCATCAAAACCTCATCACATCGCTGTCTAGGCTGAGACATCTGACTGGAGATGCACTTGGTGCGAAGGAGCTCGGTCGCGACCACATCAAGAAGTCTCTCGACGGCGCAGAGGGGAAGACTAAGTGGGAGTGGACGTGGGCGATCCACGAGGTGGTCTACCATTTGTCGGCGCTTAACCAAGACTCACATGCCCGTGCCGCTTGGCAGTCACTCGTGCCATTAGCGCCTGTCGCTAAGTCGGCAATGGCAAACGCGCAAAGTGAGGGGACACATGTTGGCGGTGGAGAGACTGCTGTCTCCGGCACACCCAGCACGCACAACTTGGGCGACCAGGATCAGCAGGCCAAAGCAGGTGCAGAGCCTGCCGATCTTGCATCAAATCAAGCTGCATCGACCCCGAGGTCCGAGAGTGTTGAGCATGACGAAGAGCCCAATCAGACGCAGTAAGATCCAAGCCTGGAGGACTGGTGGAACAGCAGACAGACGACAGACGGATACTGCGACAGTTGTTCCGCAACTTGGAGCTCTTATGAAGCATTCTGGGCGTGCAAAGATTGCATCAATGTCCATTTCTGCCCTCCGTGCATCGCGAAGCTTAAAGATGGTACGCTGTACGCGGATGTGTGCGGCACGGACCATTCCCACCTTGAGGTTCCTCTAATGACTGAGGAGCAGTGGAGACTGGGACCCAAGGATAGCATTCTGGTTGACGGCGAGTATGTGCCGAGGGCGGTATGGCTTGAGAGTGTCCGGAGGATTTGGGGCGTGGATAGGGAGAGTCTGGAACATCATGGCGCGGCGCAGACGATCCAGAGTGCGTGGAGGTTGCACAGTTTGAGTCGGAGTAATACGGCACCTGCTTGAATTCCGGATGGCATGGTAGGAGGGAAGTTGCAGGCGGCAGAGGCGGCAGGAAAACTCCATGCAATGGCCAATTCGACAGCAGAACCTCGACCCGCCTGCCCGACTACACTTCCTTTACCGACAGCTCCGCCTCCCCACTGCTCGATCGCCAGGATCTGACATCCATGACGTCCCCGATTGCTACAGCAAACGCCAGCAAAACCACCCGGCCAAGCAAACCAGAATGCCTTACCTCACCATCCCCGCCGCATCCCAGGCATCGAAATGCTTCTTCGCCACAATCGTCCCCCGATTCCCTGCCTCACACTCCAAGATACCGGGAACGTACCCGTCCCCTGCACACTCGGCGCATCGTGCCCAAGCGTCTTGTAAACACCATACGTCCCCTCCACCCCGTCTGCACAATCCCCGTGAACTCGGCACCATCCGCGTCCGCGAGTCGAAAGCGCCACCGGCGTCGAGGACGTAATCTTTCTCGTCGTCCGGCCCGAGTCCAGTGATGCCGAATGCTTCCGCCCTCGAGGCTGCTTTGTGGTGAGTGCGGACTCTTTGCTGTGGAGCCCGTACGACTCTGGACGGCCCGGTCCGGTCGCGCGAAGGTGAGCAGGAGAGCGAGCGGGTCGTCGATAGGGTGCGTACAGTATGGACGGCGCGGACGAGTACCGATGAGACCGGCGTCGTCCGTAGCTCCTGGTCTCGGTCCGTGGCCTGGCTATCTTCTCGGGTGGAACATGGGCCAAAAGACGTCTGCCCTCGGGGTCAGACATACAGTTGGGTATGCCATCTTTACTCTCTGTTGAATCTTCCGAGAGATTCTTTGACAAGGCATGCCAACGTCCCGCGCGATTTCCAGCTCGACGTGGCTGGTGAGTTCGATTGGTGTGCGCGATCTTGGGTCTGTCCGTTCAGTCTTGGCAAGATTATCTGGAGTCGGCCACGTTAGAGCCTTTCATCGATAAATGTAGAGGGAGTCTTGACGTCTGCGAGCCTGTGATGTGTACGAATTGCGGTTCTCAACCTGAACGGTTCGGGGTCTGCTATCTGTTGATCCTCTATCCGCGGGGGTATACTTTAGCAGAAATCTTTGGACGTGATCGCGATTCTTCGCGTTGCTGAGTATGCATCCCTGTCCGTCTCACACCTAGCCGACAACTTGGCCATACTTCTCCGTCTTCTTGTTGAGCTCGTCGTCGCTGCTGATGCGACCAGAAGCATCGTCGGTAAGTTCGGCCTCGATGAGCGGACCAGTGTACCATTTCCGGCCTTGGATGTACCAGTACGCCATGGCGAAGAAGATGATGCCACCGAGATAGACAACGGCGTAGTTCATCTGGACCACGTCGTTAGTATACATCTTAGCATACACAGTGATGACGCAGCTTACCGTTGCGGCACTTGTAGGAAGGGTCGTCGGCATGACGAAGATGAGCGTCACGAAAGCCGTCCAGAGACAAGCATAAGCGTTGACAAACTTGCTTGCCTTCCCGAGATGCCATGGGCCGGGCTCGAAGTTGCTAAAGATGAGCTTGCAGAAGATCGGAATACAGTAGCTCCAGTCAAGCGCGATTGCGCAGACGTTGAAGACACCAGAGATGGCGGTGTAGGAGCCGAGACCGATCAGATTGATGGCAATGCACCAGAAGACTGAGATCCACACGGCAAGGATAGGCGTGCCGGTCGCTGGCCAAATCCTGGTCCAGATGCTTGAGAACGGCACGAGGCGATCGCGAGAGAATGCGAAAACGGTCCTGCCCAGAGCTTGCATGGCGGTGAAAGTCACGAACTTGATGATGATGAAGGCGCAAATCGTGAAGACGATACCACCGGCCTTGCCGAGCGTGTTGTAGAAGATCTGTGCGACGGGCTGCTCGATAGGTGACTTCAGGATGTCGGATACGTCGCCCATGGTGAAGCAGAGGACGATGTTGAAGAGCCAGCCAGCCACATATGTGAAGAGCATAGCCATCGAGATGGCCCATGGGGCCTTCTTCTCGGGCTCGATGATTTCCTCGGTGATGTGCGCCGTCGCATCGTAATCCGTCATGGTCCAGCTGACTGACAAGAAGCCAAAGAGGAATGCCCATCCGGTTGGCTCCCAGCCCGAGATGTTGTCGACGTTAGTAAAGACATATCGTGCCGTGTGGTTGGTGCCTGCTGATTTGGAGAGCGCGAGAAGGGCAATAGAGCAAGTGACAAGTACCAAGACGTGGAAAATTACGTAGGTCTTTGTCATCTTCTCCATCCAGTAAGTCGAGAGAGAGTTGACAAGGCCGGTGATGACTGTGAGGCCGGCCATCACACCCACGGTCTGACCGATGGTTGGGAGGTATGCAAAGTCAGTGCCCATGGACACGGCGGCGAGCAGCAAGCCTGCCGCCCCCCATTCTGAAGAAGCGACGCCAGCAACCTGGCCGAGCAGATTCAGCCATCCGGTAATCCAGCTGATCGCGGGTACGTATCTCCTTGGTGCGAGCCGCGAGACGGTGTAGTAGCTATGACCGTAGGTCAGCGACGTCCAAGATACAGATGCGTCTGGCATACTCACAGGCCACCACAGGTGGGATACGCGGAGACAAGTTCGGAAACAGAGCACTGCACGAGCTCGTTAGCCGCCGTTCTCGCTTCGACCCAACCTCGTCGAGATACCTACGGCAATGCACATGCATCCTGCTCCAGAGATCAGCCAACACCACACCGCCGAAGCACTGCCACCAGCATTTAGTGGGTAAGAAAAGGTAGTCGCGACGGTAGCGAATCTGTCAACGCATCAGCGATTCTCATCTCTGCTTGCGTAGCGCTGGCCGCACTCACAGTCCGCTGATCGACACCGCGAACGAAAAACTGGACAGGTAGCCGAATTCTCTCTTGAATACCGGCTTGTACCCGAACTCTGCTGCAAGTGCCCGATCGGCTTCGTTCAGCTCGTCGAGCGCAAGCGTCTTCACTACGCCGCCTGGACCTTGGAGCTCCACAGTGCCTACGCTCTGTTTTCGCTGACGCGACTCAATCGGCGCAAGTTGGTCTGCCATGGTGATGGGTTGTTGCTCTGGGTGGATTCAATGCTGTTGCTATGGGGTTGAGTCTTCGGTGCTTTGGGTCCGAGCGGGCTCCCTTTCAGGCGCGATGGGTGCTGGAAAGGAACCCAAAGTCGCTTTGCGTCCTCGATTCTGTTGCTTTGGCTGGGCTTCCGGTCACGCGAGCAAGGTTGTCGGTCTCACAGATCAGCGTACGCACAACGCACGGGGTTATCAGGTTGTGGGTGGCTCAGGCTGGAAGTGAGAAACGGCCTCGGTTGTCCTCAGAATATCTAATGCTGGTAGGTACACGCGGTTGTGTTACGCGAATAGACAGCACGTCTGATCCTCACCAAGTCTCGGATACGGCGAGTGTGCAGGAGAATGAGTAGTAGGTATCGGGAGAAGAGGGTCAGCGCGCAGATGGATGGACCTACGTTCTTGACAAGTCCTCTGCGCCGACATGTGGTCCTCGGGTGGTCTGGGGGACCGACTTATCCAGGCCCTGTGCTCTAGCTTGCAAAGACTTCATCGCCGCAATCTGGTGGTCAGAACGGCGACCTCCGGAGCCAATGTGATGGCCCTGTTGCGCCTTAGCGTCCGCAGGGCGGACAGTAGCAGCCCTGGGTGCATCTCTAACCTCAGTTGCGAGACTTTCCCGGTCATGGGCGTCGCGTGGCACTCGTCCGCTGCAGTCAAGCTTTTCTCAGCAGAATTCCAGATGCCATGCATGTCATCAGGCCGATTGTCAAGCTTTGATACGTCAGCACGCCCAGACACTTGATCGTGAACATCAAGCTGTGGCATGTGGGCGCTGTGGGAGATATGAGGAAAACCCTGGGCAAGGCTCGTTGCCCGAGCCCCTCACTACTACCTGGGACGTACCAGACATGGTCAACTCCTCTTCAGCACACTCTGCGTTCATGACGCACGCGGCCCCGCTCACCTGCAGATAAAGTCCGTCCAGCCCAGGAGTCAACTCAACGCTACACGCACACCACGGCTACTGAAGGCACTCGTTGATCACGGGAAAAACATCGGACTCTCCTGCATGATCCCAGACCTGGACAGCTCAGCGTAAACAGGCTCCCGATGAAAGGGGACTAATAAAGCCTCCGCAGGCAAAACCCGTGCGCTATCCACACAATTCACCTACCTCCTACCAAAATTCGTGATGTCCTATGCGAAAAGACGATATGCATCACTCGCAAGCTCTCTTGTCCACTCCGACCTGCCATCAGCGATCCGCCACACTCAGGAGCTCATTGACACGGGCCCGTACGCGCCTGTGGCTTTGATCGAGTGTAACATCAAGCGCACAGCTCAGCGCTCCAGGGTCGCCGTCCGCAAAGGAATCCAATGTGCTTTTTCCCGCCAGAAAGGAACGAGGTGCTCGCGTGACACCTCCCAGGGTTCGACGACCTCGGGATGTTCGAGTTCACGTAGGAGGTATCGCATGCAGGTGACACGGTCAATAATCAAGTCAATCGTATCGACGAGCAGTTGATCTCCCAGTGGTCGGTCGAACCGGTCAGGGTTCAGAAAGATCTATTCGACAAGCATTCGATCAAGTGTATTGATTGCACTTCCACGCCCATCGATCATGTGTCCCCTCTGCCTCTATCTAGACATTCACATTTGATATCTCATCGCATCGCCCACCTCAAGCTCTCCGAGCAGGGCCAGGACAGAGTCGCCCCAGCATTCCCATGACTCTTTGCTTCGCTTCGCTCAAACGCTCAATGTGACCTAGCCTCCCTGCCTCTCCCACGATATTTCGTCACGCTTCATTAATCATTCGCCTCCGCCAACTGAATAATCAACCGACTACTCACATCCAAGAACGGGAACGGACTGCTAATCTCCTTCTCGCCCTCGCTCCTGCCCGCGCCGACAAGCTGCTCGCCGTCCTCGCTCTCCGTCGCATCGTTCTCCTCATCGAAGTCTTCCGGCGCACGGTCCACAGCCACGACATCGCTCTCATTACTCCCCGTGACTTCCTTTGCGAACCGGCGGACCAGACGCTCATAGCCGGCGCATTTGAAGTCGACGAGATAGAAATCCTTCTCGATGCTATAGAGCTGGATGGTGACGTAGACCCATATGCTTTCAGGTGCCCGAGGCCGGTGCCCCTCGCTGTGCGAGGAGTCTGCTGTCTGCGATCCAGGACCAGTCACGGCTACGTTCTCAGTGCTTGCTGCCGCGCTGCCGGTCTGACTCACAGCCGACGAAGACAGTTGCGAGCTGCGGCGTTTCAGGGTGTGATCATTCAAGTCGACGCGCGAGCTGTGGCTGGATGACGGATGTGCCACACCTGGTGGAAACATGCCTTCTTTCTTGAACCTCGCGTGGATGACCCATGGATCTTCAGGTACAGCGTAGCCGTAGTCGTTCCAGCGACCATGACGCTCTCTGCCTCCCCGCTCCTCGCCGTCCTGGGCGCGTTTCTTTCTCCGCTGTTCCTGCTCCTCATGCGTCGCATATTCGGGATCGGTGCCGGCCTCTGGATCCGAGTCACTGTACTCTGGGCTCTGGCTGCCGCTTGTGTTGTTCCGTTCAGGGCTAGCTTCGCTGCTGCCGAGCCCTGGCTCCCGCTGGCGTGGTACTTCCCATTGCGCGCCCATCTTTGACAATGACTTATAGATGGCCAACATAGCCTCGCTCGGTGAATTTCTACTGCGAATACCAAACTGCCACTTAATGGGCTTTTGCTTCTTGGCTGCCTTCTCCGGTATGCTGGTCATTGGCTCAGGCTTCTCAGCATTGCGGTGCAAGTTTGCCGAGCTTCGGCTGTGCGGCTTCAGCCGGCGCGCTGTAGCTTCTTGCTCTTCTTTCGTCCGTGGTCTGTCGGCGTCTGGGTGAGTCTCCTCCGACTGTGTTGGCGACTGTGAATGCAGCTTGTTGATGTGGTGGCCTTTCATGTACGCAGCGTGGAAGTCAGGCAACGACGATGGAAGGATGGCGACTGTTGAAGCGGGCGATCTGCTCTCCATGATTGACGAAGACGCATTCGAGCCTTGCCTTGGATGTAGAGCAGTGCTAGGTGACCTCACAGCGGGCGATCGTGATGTCCCAGGGAGACTTGGCATCCTAGCTTCGAATGTTGGTGGCGACTGTGCCATGAAAGCCGGTTGATCTGCGGCCAACGAAGGATTGGTCTTCATCAGGTGGTTCTCGCGCACGATGAGGTAGGCGTCCTTAATGGCACTGGCTTCATTCTTCGACAGTGCCTCTTGCACATCTGCTGGCGCGTAACCCATGGTCTTTCCGAGCTTGTTGATGACTGAGTGATGCAACTTTTCCTGCAATGGCTTTGGCTTGTTCTTTGATAGAGAGTATGGGTCAATGGCCCTGTTGGGGTCGACACCAGTATCGACAAAATCTTCCACGGGCGGCTGCAGATACTCTGCCAAGTCCTTCACGAACCATGTATCCTGCCGTATTTCTGGCACCGTGATACGATTGACTGGATTTACTTGCAGCATTTTCCGTATAAGACGCACCGCTCCCGAAGAAAGATAGTTGGGCACCATGTAGTTGCCTTGCGCGATCTTCTTGAACAGCGCCGGGATGTACTCGTCGTCGAATGGGAGTCGGCCGACGAGCAGCACGTACAGGATGACTCCGCAGCTCCAGACGTCGACTTCGGGACCAGCGTAGAGCTTCCCGCTAATGACTTCAGGCGCAGCGTAGTTGGGACTGCCACAGCTGGTTTTGAGGAAGTTACCATCCGTCATGATGTTGCTCAGGCCGAAGTCGGCAATCTTGACGTTCAGGTTCTCGTCCAACAGCAGGTTTTCGGGCTTCAGGTCGCGGTGCACAATCTTGTGCCTGTGACAGTACTCGACAGCACAGACTATCTGCTGGAAGAACTTCCGCGCCTTGTCCTCTGCCATCTTGCCGTTCTGCACAATGTAGTCGAACAGCTCGCCACCGGCGTATTCCAGCACCATGATGATCTCGCTTGGTGTTGTTATCACCGTGTAGAGTTTGATGATATGTGGATGTCGCAGCAATTGCAGGTATTGGATCTCTCGCTCTATCCGGCCCGCCATATCTCGCGTGACCAATTTGCGGCGCGAAATGATCTTGAGCGCGACCTTCTGACCGCTGACCTGGTGGATGGCTAATTTGACCTTGCCGAAGGAGCCTTCTCCCAAAGTCTTGATCACATTGTATACCCCGAGTCGGTTGCTGGTCGTCTTTGCGGCCGGCTGTCGCGACGCCTGCGGGGTTGCCGGCGCCCGGGGTGCGCCATTGAGGTTGGCATTGGCGTCGCGGTCGTCCCTGGAGCTGCGTCGGGTCTGCGAGTGGGCAATGGAGAGCGACAAATCTTCGTCGTCGAATGCGGACGCCATGGTCGCGTGGGGTGGCCGGATTTACCGGCTCAAGTGTTGTCGTCAGGTCAGGGCGCGCGAGCGTGATGCGAGCGTGTGGTATGACCTGCGTTCCTTCCTGATTAGTATGCTGCCGCAAGCGAGGCGGTTTCTGGTCCGCGCAGCAGCGGCATTAAGAGGCGGCGGTGAAGGCTGAAGCGGTCGAGAGTGAAGCGATGGGTCTGTTGTCTGCCGGGAATTACTATGTCTTGTGATTCTTGCTGACCGCGGGCGTTCACAGCGGCGGGGAGATGTGCCTGTGAATATCGATCGCTGCAGGCGCTTGTCCCAGTTGAGGATTATGACGTAAGGGGTCAAATTTCCGCCATCTTGCCACCCGTCGCCATATCAGCTCCCCGATTGCTGGATGAGCGGAACAATGGATGTCAGCGCCAAGGGCGAGCTTTGCAGTCCCCGGGCTTCCATAGCCTGGTTCAGAGCACCAAGCGAACATTCTGGACGAGGGTGGATGGATGGTATCATGGGAGGCCAATCGTGGAGAGCAGGGATATGCGCCTTTCTAAATTCTGTTCTGTCTGCAGTAGCGCAGGAACTAGTCTTTTCTTCATCACATGGTCTTGGCCTTGAACAATAATAACCATTATGCAACCTTCCCGGTCGAGCGCGGTCAATGGGTTCAACGCAATGCTTTGGCCGCTACAACAAGAGTTCATGTACCTCCACTTGGCTATGAGGTGCCGGCAAATCGAGTGATGAGAGCGATGCACCATGAAGGAGCATTCTCCGTTCACTATTATTTGAGTGTCATGCCAATTTGGAGATGCCGTCATGGTACATCTGCCGAGCTTACATACCTTGTGTATGTCGGTCTTGTCTTCCAGCGCCTGTGGTCAATCACTCCCATCCTAGTGATCAGTGCTGTTCCTGAAATTCGCCATTGTGCATGATGAGCACTCATTTCCTGGCTTGTAGGCCAACCGCCGCTTTCCAGTGCGCCAAATTGCTGGCAATCACGTCGCCGTGGGCCTTGCGCAGGGCCATATCGACCTTGCCAAGTAACCCGAACATTGTACGCGTACAACCGAGTGATCGCCTTCGCCACGTAACCTGACGGCTCGGTAGTTCGCACACGAACTGGATGTTGGTCTTCAGAAGAGATACTTGCTATCGCTGCTGCCGAACAGTCCTCCTATCGCCTTCCTCGGCATTGGCACCACGCCCAAGGTCCCACCTACACCAGAGTCTTTCCAGGAGAACTCTGAGTTTCTCAAGATCCTCCACGCAGTGATCAAAGAGCATGCGCACAATGATCCAGACGTAAAGGCTCAAGCAGCCATGTATGCATCTCAAGCAGGCTCAGCACTGGGTTCCGGCGGTGTGTTCTTCACTCAGCACCAACAACACCGCCGCCGACGAGGGTCTCAAGGTCCCACGGGACATAGAGGCGGTGATGGTGCAGGCGGCGATGGAGCAGGTGGTGCAAGCTCGCAAGGCGGTATGGGGGGCGCAGGTCGAGGTGGATACATTCATGTTAGCGATCAGAGACAACCGCCGGATTTTGGCAGAGTGGCCTGGCCAGAAGATATTTTCGGCAGCTTGGAGTTGGATGGGAAAGGCGATTTCGTCGATGGTAACGGAAGGTACCAGGAGGCGGGTACCTACCGGGTCGTAACCAACGAAGGCGTGTTGGGGCTGAGCCCATACCTGCGAGAGAAGGTCGTGGAGAGATTGCGAGAGCTCGATGCCCAGGCGAGGAAGAACAGCTAGATGGATTCAGGCGCCTGGGAGGCGCGCGTGTAAGCATATTGTAACATGATCTCTGCTCTCGGTGCTTGCTTGGCGGGTTTGATCTTTGAAGCTGCAGCTCTTCCCTTTGGTAGGTCTAATCCCTATGGCGCTGATTCGTCCTCGTAGCTGAGCGTCGCGCACCGGAACTATAAGAAGCTGCCGATTTCGACCTCATAACGTGTCCCGCTCCTGCACTCCTGCACTAGTGGCCACATGCGCTTTGGGTCGAAGCACAATGCGACCAGAGCGTCCCTCACCAGACGTGTACGACGGCAACTGCCAGATTAGGCCTCACTTCAGCAAAACTCCAGGCCTCACACCCATTCCCCAGGGCCACCACTACAATGACCAGGACAACGGACAATCCGTCGTCTTGCATATCAAATACGAAGTCCGAAAGATCTACACGAAGTTCAACCTCGAGCGCTGCCATTACCATGGGCTTTACTTCGCGGGTTCGCCATACTGGACGCATGCTCCGGACCGCGAGAAGACGATGCTGCTAGTCATGGAGCTGACTGCACGTGATATTCAACGCTGGAGGGAGTTCGACGCGGAGGTGAGGAAGCTCCTGGAGTTTCACGATCTGGGAGGTATCCATGGAGTATGCTTGCGATATTATCAGGTTTGGGACGATGGCGACTTTGATGTGGAGCAGGGAAGTGGTCTACTGTCAGGTATGGACGCTTTGCTAGCAGCCTTATACTTGATGCCGTTTGGCAACCCTGGTGACTTCTCTGATGAATTCTTGGCAGCCGATCGTGGAATTGCTGCGTCTCCGGAATCGGTGAACGACGTTTCTGCAACTGGCCCTGGATTTGCGGAGCCTGCGAGGTCATCAATAAATGGAAGATCTTATACCAGGTACTTCAATAACTACTACCGTCAAGGGGATGCTGTGTTTGGGAGTGCAAATTCGCCGGCGAATTTCAGGCCGCCACAGGCGTAGACCATGGTGAACGAGTCCTTTGGCGGTAGCGTACAGGCGTAGACCATGGTAGACGAGTCCTTTGGCAGTAGCGTACGAGTGCATCTCGAGATGCACATGGCAGTACACTTGCCCTCGAGGCCTTTTCCGTGCAGTCAGAGCTTCCCGCCTGTCATTGCTGCGGACCCGAGTGGTGAATGCTCTTGTCGAGTCTTTCACGAGATCACAAGCGGCTTGTCCTTTTGGATCTTGAATGACACTGACCATCAACACAATGCATTCTTTCAATACTTGATCTGTCCGCTCAAAAGATTTTAAAGGGCTGTCTCACCGCAGTACTGCATGAATCCGCGCATCGCTACATACTATGGATTCGCGCAAAGACGCTTCGACCGCTAACAAGTTTATCAGAACGCTCGGCAATGGAAGAAACGGAGTTGTGGAGTTGTCCATTCCATGGTCCGAGATTTACAGCATCACTCACGAATGTCGCCTCACGCATGCTGCTCTGGCCCATGCTGATTCGAAGGCGAACACCAAAGCAGCCATTGCGAAGAGACTACCGGCAGCCGTCCAAGCGACCAAGATTGCTGAGATTGCTCCTGACGTGGAAGTCGAGAATGCCCTCGACCCCGAGAGTGCAGTTCGATCCGAGAGTGAGAAGCGAGCTATCGAGATCGCTGACCTTGTTACCAGCATGAACACGGAGGTCGATCACATGAAGCTGCTCAAAGATAGACCCGATCATCCGAACGTCGCGAGATTAGTCGAGTCAGGCAAGGGCTGGTACAACATGGTTCCCGTCGGTACTCGGACACTCAAAGAGCTTACGGAGGCCTGTCAAGACAGCAACGGGGCTCCACCAAAGGCTTTGGCTTACCACTTTGCTGCTGAACTGGGTAAAGCGCTTCTATACCTCCACTTCGGCTACGTGGGCGGCGGCGCATATCTCCCGGACTGGCGACCTGTAGTGCACAATGACTTGCACGTTAAGAACATCATGTTCCGCGAGCTCCCTGCTGAAAGCCAGGAGAAGGTAGGCAATTATCCGTCCCTTTTCGTCCTTGACTTCGGACACGCACAGGAGTTTGATTTTCCGGGGACTCACAGGGCGCCCAACCTCAAAGGGATCAAGATGACATTCAAAAGGTTTCGATTTGAGGATGTGTGCAAGGCCATGTCATCACTTGAAGACCTTGCGAACCAGATTGAGGACCAGTGTCTTCGACAGGCCGTCGAGGAGCTGGTGGCGGGTGGTAAGGATGAGAAATCTAGAGATGCGTGCAAGGCGCTCAGACGATTCGTGGAGTCAATGACAGATGAGAGGGAGGGGTGCTATCAGGACTTGTCTCCTGAGTGGGCAGCATACTTTGCCACGCCTGGTCTGAGTCGACAAGAGGTGGATGAGGTCTTGAACGCGGTCGATATTTTTGGCTGATGCTGGTGTACGAGGCGGAAAGCATCAGCAGTCAGACGGTCAGTCAATCGGCCGGTGAAATGGTTGAGTGCATGATCTATCTCACTTGGCCAACACGTGATGCGATGTAGCAGCCACCATGAGCGGTCAGGTTGCAGCTACAATGAAGCAGCCGTCGCATCAAGAAGAGCACAGTCTTGACCAGCACACTAACTGCTCTCTGCGACGTCCACTTGGCACTCGCATACAAATATGCTGGGTGCCGCACGGGACCAAGGTTTCACGCTGAGTATTCTTGGCGGGCAGGGAGACCTGCAGCAGGCGCTGCTCGCCTGTCAAGGAAGTGAAGCTTGGTTTCTGGCACATCCTTCATATCTCTTACATTTCCGAGCCTGAACAACCAGGAAGCCCCTTTCAAATGCGGGCGTGAGCATGTCCAGACCGTCTGTCACAGGTCGGTCTCAGCGATACGCCGACATGTCGGTCGCTCGGGTCTGGCATCGCGATTGGTATGTATGGTGGCTTCGTGGGCCGAATCCGAACTGCACTTCCTTTCCAAATCATCTATAACAACAGCGAACTCGACGCCGGACGTCGCCACTCCTTGTCAATTCTGCTCTTCAATTCATTCTCTTGATCAATCCGTTCAACTCATCCAATTCATTCCTTTCCACCGTACAGCAGGTCTGTCAACATGTTTGTTTCAGCATTTTGCCTCCTCGCCCTGGTGCCTGCAGCGCTCGCTGCCGTCACAGGCATGAGGCTCGACGACCGCACGCCGGTACGTCGCTCGGAGTCTGGGCGTGCTACGTTTTACGGCGGCAATATCGCGGGTGGAACATGCAGCTTCTCCAACTACTCCCTGCCATCCGGGCTTTACGGTACCGCATTGGGCTCCAGCGAATGGAGTGGCTCCGCCAAGTGTGGCGCGTGTGTGTCCGTCAACTCTGGCGGAAAGAAGATCACGGCAATGGTAGGCACGCGCTCGAATCAGCAGACCGGGGAAACATTCTGACTGTGTAACATATTGTCGACAAATGCCCTGAGTGCGAATCAGGCCATCTCGACCTGTTCGAGAACGCTTTCGCCTTCCTCGCTGATAAAAGCAAGGGCAGCATCGGAATCAGCTGGGATTTCGTCCCATGTCCAAGCATTTCAGGCAGTCTCGTGATCCGCATGAAGGAAGGAGTCTCGAAGGACTGGTTCTCTGCACAGGTCCTCAACGGCGACAGCCCCACAGTGAAGATGGAGGTGTCAGCGGACGGATCTACCTGGCTTGACACAAGAAGGCAAGACTACAACTACTTTGAGTACTCCGCAGGCACAAAGAGCGAAACTGCTTCGATTCGGGTTACCAGTGATACGGGCAAGGTGGTGACGGTCGAAAACGTGCCGATGCAAGCGAGCTATTGGCAAGTTGCCGGTGGTAACTACTCTTGAAGGCTGGGTATCCAGCCAAGGACATGGACGCTCATTTGTATTGTACACTATGGTGACCATCGTGCTGGACAGGAGGTCGCCTGGAGAGGTCTTTCAGTGTGGAGCAATGATATCCTGTGCAGCCGTCCGACCATACAGTCCGAAAGTCCGCAAGGCAGTAGTGAGGGCCGAAAGCCAGCAATCATCAGCCACGTTGTAAGACTTTCGACGGTCGATCGTTTCTGGCCGGGGGCGCTTCCAGTTTTCCCTCTTCATGGAATTTTCTCCAAGACATCATCACTGTGCTTTTTGCTCACGCTCTTTACAATAGCTGCATAAGGAAAGCCCTGCCGCGCTTCTTATCTCGCGACTTATCCACGCCAAATGTCCGTCCGTGAACGTCGCAGTGTCCTCGTGAGAGCCCCACTTTTACTCGCCAGTATGGCAAGAGCATGTGCGTGTGCCAGTCTTCCAAGCCCATGTGGAATTAGGTTATCGCGGGATCATTATACGGTCAGCTCTCACATCAGCTTGTACTGCATGTTCCCTGATACAACGGTGCCGGGGAGCCTTGTTGCTATATTGATCGCGCCAGCATCGCCCAATCTCGCAGGTGCGTGGGCTTCGACGCCAAGTAGATGTGTTGATCGCCACCGGGTCGGGATTGAGTATGTAACAGGGCTACCCCAAGGACAGTGGACGTCTCAGAGCAAATCCCCGATCCGTTCCTAAATTGCGTAATATTCAACTTATTACGGCTTGAGCCTCTCGTCAAGGGTCAATGAGTCTATTTTGCGGAGCAACATAATCTCAACTTCCAGCAGCTCGAGACCTTCACCTTTTGCAACGTCCGCAAAGGACCTTGCAGATGGCTCTGAAAGGCCTTGCAGACTGTCTTCAAGGCTATGGAGACCCCCGTTTCGGTATAGCTCTGATATTCCCGATCTCCGCGAGGGCCACGTCCAGGACTATAATAGAGCATGCAGTCCATGAGACCCTGGTGTTTATCTGCACCTCCACAGAAGACGAACAGACGCTGCAAGGTGACTGCTCGATTGGGTCCAAACCACCGCATGACAACGACGGATCGCTTGCATCCTGCCGTTGACTGCGAAGTGGACTGTCAACGTCAGGGCAATCGTCGTGTATTCCATGATCGTCACGCCAAACGCGCAGTGGTCCGGCTACACTAGGACCACATAAGGCAGACAACGGAAATGTCCTAGTTCTGGCAAACGAGTTGGATTGTCATGCACGTGTCAAAGCTGATAACGACAATATAACTTGGACTGCGCGTTCGACCAAGCGTCGTGGCGGCAGTGTGTTCGTTGATGATAATGGACTAGGTTGGATTTAGTATGATCCATCGCCACAAGTGGCTCTGACTTCGTCGTCAGAGGTCGATGAAGGGATTTGTTGCAAAGTGCGATGACACCTCTGACGGACTTGACTCCGTGCGTCGACAGCCGACGCTGTCTCGTGTCAGCACGAGGCGCAGATGAATGGAGTTCGCGTCTTCGCTGCCGGCTCATGCACCCAAAGGCCAGAAGCGAGCAGTGGCCTGTCTCTGCTGACCGCGATCTCGGACATTGGGAGCCGCTACCCTGCTCAAGCGCTCTGAGTGAAGCATCAAATCAGCACGTGGCTCGGTCCTTCTCGTGGGCGCTGCGGCCACTCGTTCGTTGAAAGTGTGCAGAGACCAAGAGTTCTCACCCGTCGAAACCGAACCCCTTCAGCGGTTTGTCATCGATCATGCCGGTAGTGATCCCGTGACTTGCTGCTACGAGGCGAAGTCAGACTGTCAGTGTCGGCCGTTTGTCGTAGAAGCGCGATGCAACGGGGCGAAGCCGCTGGGTTGCCTTATCAGGCAGGCACGCTTGGTCGAACGGCTCGGGCTAGTTGCAGCTGCAAGCCATTAATATTGCAGCGATAATGCTGCAGAGTCATATGGAGGTGACAACGCACACAGCCTTTTCGACCCCGCCTCATGTTTGACACGTTGCTGCTCAGCCTCTTCGGCCTGTCGGACTCTCTCCATCTTGCTTGCATCCGTTGATGCTTCGGTATTGTGACGGCGCGAACATCTGCGATGATGTTCTGGTGTCAAAGACTGAGATCCACTGCTGATGAGTGCCGACTTGAAGATGCGTGAGCTTGCCGTTGGTCCTGCATTGCAGCGAGTCGACGGCGTCAAAACTAAAATGCGACTTCCTGCCCACGTCTCGTCGAGGTCTTGTGATCGAACAAGGCATTGTTCTTCAGTCACCTTGTGGCGCATTGTTCCAGGCCGAGATTGTGTGGTGGACGGCAAACAACATCAGGCGAGCGCATGAATGAAGCAATGGGAAATACCAACCGTCACACACTGGGCCGCATCTACCCTTCCGAGCGAAGCTTCGGGAAGATGGCCCTTCGTCAGCGGTGTCGGCGCCGCACATGCACAGTGTGTACAATGCACAATGCACAGTGTACAATTCACAATGCACAATGCACGATGCACAGTGTACAATTCACAATGCACGATGCACATTGCACAATGCACAATGCACAATGCGTGGTTGCCTTCTTGCTGCTGCAAGAGCTGAGCTAATAATTCCTCGTTAGCAACACACGTCTTCCACCGTGTGAGAATTTGACCGCCAGGCAACTCTTGGTCAGATTCCGCGTCAGCAGGCAACATTTGAACAGCACCAACACACCCATTCATGACTTCTTGAGGCCAAGTCAGCCCATGTTCAATGCCGTGACCTGCCCCCGTTCAAGGCGAAATAGCGACCGTCCTGCTCTGCTACAAGTTCTGCTCCTGCTCCTCTGCCTCTGGTCTTTCTGATGCTCTATTGCCTTGCTCGCTTGACAGAAAGGACTCTCTTCTAACGCCTCGTCGCAGAGCATCATCAAAGGGCGAAGACCATTCGCAACCAGCACTAGAAGGCTGGGCCAGCCTCGAGACCACAGCGATGAGCATTCCGCCGCCGCCAACGGGAGCTGCCGGCATTCCAGCCGGCGATCGTGACTTCTGTAGAGCACCGATGCCTGATCGCGGCCAGCCTCCTGAGCCGACCATCGACATCGACGTGCCCGAGCTGAGTGAGGCCAGAAGCAAGGAAAAGCAGAAAGAGAGCAAGAACGACGACGTTGAGTGCGCATTCGAAGGCTATTCACTTGAGAAAGCAGCGCCATCGCCAGGCAGGCAAGCTAGCTGGTCCAGAGTAGGCAAACGTCAACTGCCGTTCGACAGCAAGAAGTTGGAGGCTCTCGTCAAGGAGCACCGACAGAAAACACGGACCGGGCCTCCACAGGACTTCCAGCAGCTTGGACGCAGGCAGCAGGGCGTCATCAATCAGCTCATAGATGCACGGAAACAAGCCGACAAAAACAAGACCGCGGACTGGGTGCTTGTGGACGTACAGCAGTACCAAATCAGACACTTCTCCACGCCGAATGAGACGGTCCGGATCCAGATTGTGCTGAAGCGGCAGTCCAAGGAGAAGACCAAGCCGAATGACTCCAAGTCTGTCAGTGCCACAGGCGGCTATCAGGAAGCCGGCATCATCGACTTGTCCAACCCTCCCGCCAAGAAGGGGAAGAAAGAAAAGAAGGACGAGCTCGAAGACCTTGTCGACATGTTGGACCCAACTGACTTTGGTCATCCTGAGGGGGGAGGCACCCATGGTCATGGGCAACATCACAGCCAAGATCCATCTCCAGGGCCACCGCCTCCTCCCGACACGGATCGTCCAGCCGATCCAATCGCGATCCCCACTGACCTATGGTTGCCATCGACGGCGCCATCCCATCGCCATCCCCAGCAGGCGTTCCCAATGAACCCGTTCCAGCCTGACCCACGATTCGTGAACGCCGACCAATTCGCTCTACCCATGCAAGCCCCTCCAGAAGCACCGCGTGCCCGCATGATGACGAGACCGGTGACTCCACAACAAAGACGCTTACGCAGCGCAAGGAGGCTCGGAGAGTTGGAAGGCGAGATCGAGGTGCTCAAAGACGACCTCCGCGAGAGTCGAGACGAAGTCGAACAAGTGCGCCGCAAGATCGATCGCTGGAAGCTGTCCAGCAACGGCAGCAACGAGAGTGACTCGCTCTTCTCGCCATCCGCAGACTACTCCACGCCACCGTCTTCCCTCTCGAGTCACTCTCCGGGTCGCGAGTTCTACCGCGGCAGGAAACCCGAGCCACGTCAATCGCGATCAAGGTCCCGTGATTGGCACCGTCGGGGAGAACGGGAACGACGTGACAGAGAAGAGCGCGAAAGCTACGATCGCGACCGCCGCTACGAACGAGACCGCCGCCATCGAGACGAGCGTTCGGAGATCCGGCCAGCGTACTCCTACGTCTCCGGCTTAGATCGACGAGGTGGCAGATACTCTCCAGAGAGGGAGACGCCCCGTGCTGTTCCTCCGGCTCCTCGACTACCTCCTCTCGTGCGCACTCAGACTCTATTCGACGAATATCCTGCGGGTAGGATCGCAGGACCTGCTGCGCTGCCTTCGCCGAGAGTGCCGCGGAGGTTGGTTGATCATAGCCGGTCGTTTGAGCCGGCAGGACCCACCGGCGAACGCTCTGGGAGGCAGCAAGCTGAGGCGCAACGTCGAGTGGTTGACTTCGATAACCAGTATGGCGCTACGAGACGAAATGGGCCTGGTCCGCGCACCGGTCGCCGCCGCGACACTTTTGCAGCCTGCGAGTATCATTTGTGATAGACTGTTGCTGTAGAGATGGTTCATGAGCACGAAAGAAGATACAAGCTGTCGACGGCTGTGTCTTGAGCAAGTCGTGGGAAAGATTAGTTCTTGAACGAGTATTACATTGAAACGTACCAATATATTACATCACTATTGCCCCGAGACCCACGCTATGCACCCTAATATTCGAGAGACGCCGGACGAGAATACTGCCTTGCCCACAAAAGCATGAACAATGCTGCTAGTACATGGTATCAAGCTGAACAAAAACTGTCAAGCGGACCGGGGGACCTTGATCGCGGGAGCAGCCGACCGAAGCACGCCTCAGCCATACATCCCCATGAATGATGGCCAAGCCGGGTATTATGTCGTGGAGGTCGCGTGATCCGGTGCCAGACCGATCATGAGCCCCGCCAATGTGTACGTACCAAAAGAAACACTGGAATACTGGCACTCTATTGCCGCTATTGTTGCTGTAGTTGGTACAGCCCCTGTCCGCGTCTCCAAGAACGCCGGAAGAGGTGGTGTTACAGGGGTTGATGTACTCGATACGGTCCAAGGAGAGTCGTGAAGTCGTCAACGGTCTGAGGTTAGTATACGGCCACTTCTGTGGGATGAGCGGCAAGTACGGCTTCGGGTGAATCGTTTTGCTGCTGTCCGGCCATGACAGCGTCTTCGTAGCCGGCGAGCGCCTGAGCATGGAGCTTGAAGGATTCACCCATGAGCTTGGTGATGCTATACAATTGTCAGCGATGTCATGCTTTGGCCGGTGGAAGATACGTACCCCCAAACAACCACCTCATCAATCATGCTTCCCCATAGCCGTGCCACTGTAGAGCTGAGCTTGGAGTTGAAGCCGTCCACGGAGTCATCATCAAAAAGGTTGCGTAGCTTATGGTACATGGCATGCTCCTCTTCGCTCTGAGGCTCATCATCATGCTCCACACGCCACAACCACAAGCTAAGGATGACGATAAGATCCAGGCCGCAAAGCGGATGTTCGATGCTCCAATTGGTCGCGGACGTCCGTGCGACCCATCTGATGCCTTGTAGGGCAGCGACTTCGATGCAGTCAAAGCAAGCCTGAATGACATTGAGCATTTCCCTGCTGCGCTTGACATTGTCCCTTGCATGCGTCATTGCCGCTGCCACCTCATAGGAGTCGTGATAACGCAATGCCTCCTGCACCGACTTCAGATCAACAAGGAGCCTGGCCCGAGTGTTGCGGTACATAGCCATAGCGTTGAAGATAAGTGGGTGACCCTTATGGGGCGCACTCAGCTGCACCACTACAGTTTCTGGCTCACACAGCTCTAGCGACTTCTCCCAGGTGTCCAGCGCAAGGCGGAGCTTGTACTCGGTCACGACGTCTTGGAGAGCCTCTGGACTGCGCTTGTGATACCAAACCTCAAGGAATAAGGCGTTGATCATGACACGTGTGGCAAAAGCGCTGTAGCGCGCACTCTCGCCCTGAAACAAGGCATCATGAGCTTCTCTGAATGTGATGATTGTCGAAGCTGTGAGGCTCTCGCTCCAGCTCTCGTTATCGGCAGCCTCCAGATTCCACAGGGTTTCCGAGGACGGCAGCTCAAGTGTGTCGAACTCGTTGAAGCTGATTGCTGGAGTGTGGTTGTAAGTCAAAGTCAGAAGGCCGAAGAAGATATATACCGCGTAATAAGTCCTTCTGCAGCCCTCGTCCTCGATCCATTCCTCATGAGTTGGCCGACGTCCCTCGCGAGCCTCACCACGCAATTTGAGTTCGTATTTGTTGCCGGCCACCATGTTAGCAAGCAGGCTCTTGACCGAACAGGCCCACTCAAGGCCCTTCGGATCACCACTCCAGCTTGCGAAGCTCATGTTCAAGACCGTGCTTTGCATCATCCACAGTGGACATTTGCGCGAGCTGAAGTCATCCTTCTTCATCAGGAAGTGGCTGACTAGAATCTTAGAGCCGATATGTAGCATGTACGCCTGATCCTGCTCGAAAGTGTACAATGCGCCTATGGATAAGACGGATAGAAGCAGAGGTGCAGATGCAGTGACCGGGTTGAAAGAAGCAGGATGCAAGAACGGCAGGTGGTGGTGGAAGAAGTTGAAGTAAGTTGATAGGTAGCGATTTAGCACGTTCATTGGCGGCAGGCGAAACGTGTCGATCAAGGACCCTTCGCGATCGCTGTGGCGGATGTTGTCCATGATGCGGGCCATCGCATCTTCGCTTTCAACTTGCGGCGCCTTAGCCACCGTGCATTGCTGCGCGGGACCGGGCGACCTCCTGTAGTCTACAGGCGACACAGGACCCATCATGGAAGGGAACGGAGATAAAGCGCCGGGGGTGGCCAGGCCGTTCAGCATTGAGGAGCCATGGAAGGACGGCAGGCCGTCGGGCTGGCTCTGCTGACGCTCCATGAGTGGCGGCAGAGTGTTGGCAGCACCTGCGACCGTGTTCGCGTTCGGATAAGGCAGCATGTCCATATGAGCATCCATGCTTGAGATCGACGATGCCTTGGGCTGGCTGACACCCTGAGGAAGCATCTGGTCCCACCCGTTCATTTGCGGCAGCGTGATTGATCCAGGATAGGGCATCGACGTGTCCATTAGCTGCGGACCGTGTGGTGCAATTAGCGGCTCTGTAGGTATTGACGACTGATCCATCGAGCTTCGGGCAAAGCTCGTCATCAACATGGCAGCCTGCTCGTCCGAGAAAGGATCATTTGAGTCGCCGAACTGCTCGAGAGCGGCGTCATCGAGTTGCGGTTGCAGCTTGGAAGGACCGCTGTTCGGTGGCGATGAGGTCTTTGCAGCGGTGTTCCTTCTCTTGGAGTCGCTTTGGAGCGGAACGCCGCCATCTTTCGCATGGACGGTGCGATCGTGTCGTAGAAGCAGATCTCTCCGTACAAAAGTACTGCGACATTCTACACGATATCAGTAATTGCTGAGAACTCATCAGCGCATGAACATGCCACACTTACTCATGCATTTGAATGGACGCTCCTTGGTATCTGAGGCAGAAGATGGTTAGTACATGAACTGCCCGTCTGCTACCCCGCCGCCCGCCACGTCGCATCGCCGAGAGCGCGATCTGTTATCGGAAAATTCACAAGCTCATGACTTACGACTTCTCTCGTGTCTGCTCCGATGTTCAGACCTGCTGAAAGCCCGGCTGCAGAACTGGCATTTGTAGCGCTTGGCCTTCTCTTTCGCATCGGGTGCCGGCGCAGAAGCCTTTTGCTCCGCCCCAAGACTGCCCATCGGGTCAACGCCCGCCATAGCTGACATTGTGGTATTGCGCTGGCTGTCGGGGATGTCGGTCGAGGTGTGCGCTTCTTGTCCGGCCAGCTTCGTGTCGTTGTTAATGCTTGATGGATGCCGACGTTTGATGGTGTTTCTGTTCTCGTATGTGAGGGACCATATGGGGCGTGTCTATGCGCGGACGATCGCGGCGCGGTCGTGAGTGTAATGAATAATCTCGTCGTCGCCGCGAGACAATGACCGACGTCCTAAGATGCGCACAGGTAATACGGCCTACGGCGTCGATGTTCAAGTGATGATGGATGGCGGGCACGAAGAAGGAGGGGAGATGGAATCACGGGTAGTGCCGTATATAGAACAGGTCGTATGTGAATTAGCTCAGCTCCCACTAAACCATCGAATCGGATTCATGAGCCACACTGCAGCTTTCTGCCGTTTGATTTCCACCACACGATTGTCATGGCGCACACGTCGCCCCTCATCAGCGCATGTGATGAGGCTGTCTGCCAATGGCCCATGAAGAGGGGTGTGAGGCGCCGTCGTCATCAAACGGAACGGCCGCGCCTCCCAGCCTCCTCCAAATGCCAAACAACACTCGTTCACAACTCTCACAAAATATAGCGGACGATTTATTCCCAGCGCTTAGGACTCAGGAGGGTTTGCAAGTGCAGCGCGCGCCTCTCCCAAGCCGTCGATGCCAACAGCATTGATTCAGTTTGGTCTCACTAACTCGTCAGGACTCAGATCAACGTTCACGAACTTGTTCCCGGAACCGGGAGCCGCTGGGATCAAAGGGAGGTTGCGGCCTGGTTGCCTAGCTCTCGGGGAACGTATCCGAGGCTGTCCCGCTACTGTAGAGAAGGTTTTCTAGAAAAGGTAGAAGCAGATGAGTGGGTATTTCAATTCGGTCGTCCCTCGCCAGTGCAAGCAGCGCTGAGACTGAAGCCAGCAGGACGTCGAGCCGAATTCACGCTCCCTCTGCCAGCAGCAGGAAGGCTCCATACACCATCGCAAGTTGCATTCAGGGAGTGGTTGCCATGTTGCAACACGTGGGTTTGAGATCAGTCAACCCTATACACGGACCGCACCATGGAGCCTGCTCGCTTTGGACTCCGACAAGCCCCACCTTCTGTTTCGGGCCCCCTTTCACAGGCTGGATGACCAACAAGTTGCAAAGAGCGGTATGCTGCGCAATGGAGGTACGCATGAGCTCTGTTGAACTGTTCGCGCGATCACCCACTACCCTCCTTCCTTGATTTTCTGCTATCGTTGCGCGGACCTTGCCTGTTCGGACCAATACTGTAGACGGCCTAAGCATCACCACATCACGTCATCACGGCGGCATCGTGTACAGCCCCCGAATCACATCCATTCGCATGACTACTATGGTCAAATCGCATGCGCGCCTGTCGTTCGGATTTCCCAGGTTCTGAGTAAAGTTCACCTTGATCAAGATCCAAGATACTGCCAACCCCAGAAACCAGTTAGCTGGTTTCCGGCTCCCATTTTTTCCGCCAAGTTGGTGTACTCTAGGCTATAGCGCTGCTCACTAAGATGACACGGCCCACGGATAGGCGGGGAGGTGGACGGCGGAGCCCACCCACGCGACCAACCCCACTATCAGCGCTCGGATGCATTGGCCAATGTGCCGATAGTCGACATACGGTCTTGCAATCACGATGTACGTAGTCCATGGGACCATGCATCGCTGTAGCTGGTGAGCGCTCACAGGAAGCGAAGTGGTCGACGTGACTGCTCCAGTGATCTCACCAGTCAACCAATCGGTCAAGCGGCTGATAGCCAGCGTCAACACATGATGGCCAAGTTCAAAAACACATTGCAAGCAGTCAACAGCATCACCAGTTAAGCCAACCGTGTCGACTCGTAGCGAGCTTAGCAGACAGCAGCTAGACGTGTGAAAAAGCAGTCTGCCGTGTCAGCCAGTCAGCTCGTTGTCTGACTAATGGAATCGCTGGGTCACTGATCGAGTTGACTGAGAAGTCATTTCGGCTTGAAGGCCGTCAACTGCTGAATCGGCTGCCGCGATCAGTCGAGCGAGCAGTCGAGTGGGATTGTACGCTCTTTGATATCGACCGAGCACACTGTAAGCCTACATTGACGTCTACCAGTAGCCATGTACATTCTGCAATGTCGCAATCGGCGAGGATTTTATGCCTCAGACCCGTGCAGAAGGGGCAACATTTGTGAGGCGCGTGCGCCGGACGAGCATCATGCTCTGATGGCATTTTGTTTCAAGCGCTCGTTGTACACATCAGGCGGATTTCACGACATGGTCAGTCTCCAGTGTTCTGAGCTATGACCACCACTGTCCCTCTGCAGTCTGTACAATACCGTCACGGGATTCAAAGGATGAGTAACATGTAAATACTGGCGCCAATGATGGAGGGTGTAGAGCCTGCAAGACACCTGACACTGTGCGTTCCATTTCATGTAGTTTCAACTGCGAGCGTCGACCTGGGTGGATGCTCAACAGCATTGTAGTCTGACTCGTAAATCCAACTCGACTCTGACAGATACAAGAATGCCCGGGGTGCTTGCAGGACTTACATGTCACAGGAAACGAAAGATCTATGACACGTCGATCGATGTTGAGGTCTGACCATGAACGCTCGTTCATAGCTGCGCTGAAAACTTCTCGCGGAAGGACTTGGGCCGTATTCGAGTGTTCCGGCAGAAAGCTGGGGTTGCACTCGCTTGGATGGCATCCGCGTATACCCTCAACGGCTCCTGCGAACGCGCAGAGACCCCACGAATCGGGCAGAGCCAGTACAGCTTTGCCGTCTCCGTGTATCAGCGCGTGGGCGAAGATCATATTCGCACATGGGAGATCAATTGAAAATATGACCTTGATTTCGTTCGAAGGTAAAAAATTCGCGACGCTAAACGAATTATGTCGATGGATTAAGCTCTCGTAAAATAGCAGATTGTCGTCCAACTTTCGATTTGGGCAGCTTTGCAAGCTCAGTCAGGATGGAACAGAGGATGCTTGCCCTAGTAATTCTCTGACGGACCACATCAGCGAAGCCAGCATTCCTATGAGCAGCAGCTGGGGGCGCTGAAGTAGCTGATAGACGGCTGTCGTCCTGTTGGCCAATGTCCACACCTCCCATGCTTCAAAGCTCATTTTGATCAGGATCCTTCTGCCTGCGAGTCGTGTCAAAAGTTCGCCTATTTGGTCGTGACGATCTCTGTATCAGCTTGCAACACTCAGAGCTGTGCTCATGGGCTTCGGAACGGACCATGCATAGATGGGACAGCTGGAGCATGCAACTCAGATGGTAGCGGTTGCAGCTAGAGAGCCCGGTTCCACTGCCAGATGAACTGTGCTTCACACTTCCTGCAATCGGTGCGTGACGGGCCGACAAAGGTGCGCAAAGCCACTTCGACCTTTGTGGTCGGTTGATCCTTGAGTCGCAGGCGACCTGAGGTTGATGCCGCGGCTCGTGGGCGACATCAAGGAGGACCTGGGTTACACTGTTAGGGTTCCGCATAGTGAATGCTTACCTACAGATTCACAGAAGCCACCGAGGTCTTGTCAGGACTCACCGTTTGCCCGTGGCAGGATCCGTGGTCTGTCTTCCTTACCTTAGATCTGAGCTTGCGCATGATCTGGGGACTTTGCAAAGGTGGTTCACGCGCTGAGTACACGTAGTATGCTGCTTATTGATGCGATTGATTGCCAGCTAACACTTTTTGACGTGCACGATTGACGAAATTATCGTAGCTTTAGTACGGAGTATTTTGTTTACTCCCCAGCTGTACTGCATTTAAACACTCCCATGAGCCGGGAGCGCGGCGTCTTGCAATTACTCTGGTCAACATCAGCTGCCTGCTGGCGTGTCATTATTTACAAAACGGCAAACACGCATCGGTCAAGACACTTGGACGAGCAATGCAGTGGAGCAGTCTCGTCGCGCAAGCCTCCAAGTATCTCGGCTCGTGCAAGTCGTCTCGCATCGCCGTCGATGATACCCACGAGTATGACAGGGTGACAGGTTCGTACAGACGGAGTCAAACATACAATCCATGGCCACGAGTGTTGTGGCAGAGGCGTCGTCAGATCCCCGCTGCATGGTTGTTTTGCTTGACCTACGTGAGAAATCGCGGCTTGTCCTTGACAGCCGGTGTACCACTGCAATCATGCGAGGGTCTGAATCGCCATTGAGTTTGTGAGTGGGTGCGTGGGAGACTCTCAGGCACATAAGTGGTTTTCGGACGGCGCCCAGTTCCGATATGGTTCAAATGCTCGAGTCGGAGCCTGGGTGCACGCTGTAACTTGGTCGGCGGGACTGTCGGAGCGTGCATGCATGAATGTCGCATTGATGGAGTACCTTGCAAGTGCAAAAAGTAGGTATGAGTACCACCCTCTCTACTTGGTAGGTAGTGTTTCTTGCCGCGGGACAATCCGCAGCGCTTTGTCGAAAGCGGGATCTGGTGCATTCGTCGTCCATCCCTCACGAACAAGCTCCTCAAACCAATCAGGCTGCTCGGCGAGGGTGTTGCAGAGATCTACCTATGCGTCTTATTGAAGGTCATCCGGTCTGTAGCGCGTCTAGGTGCCCGCCTTTCGGAACCAGTCAGGCTGCTCCGAGACCTATGAGCCTGGCCTGAAGCGCTGGAGTCCCGTGCGGGCACATTCCAGCAAGGGAGGAAAGCGACAGGTGCGAAAGACGCAGAGCGAAAGCGGCAATCGTCTCAGGACACGTCACCAGCGAATTCCCACAGCATCGTATTGTTGCGGCGACGTAGCCATCCTGCGCTTTTGAGCGACGCCGATCCTGCGTGTTGCGCGCAGCAGCCGAAGAGAAGATGAATTCCCTCGCCGGCAGCATCTCGACGGCGGGTCAGTTGTATGTGAAGGCGCTGTACGACTACGATGCCGACGATCGAACGAGCTTGAGCTTTCGCCAAGGCGACATCATACAAGTCATTACGCAGCTGGAGAGCGGTTGGTGGGACGGGGTGATCCACGGGGTGCGCGGGTGGTTCCCCAGCAACTACTGCGCGGTGGTGACGGCGCCTTTCGAGGACGAGCACAATGGACATCTCAGCGGCGCGGCAGAGCTGGAGGCGGAGGAATCAGAGGAGGAGGAGTATGCCGACCAGGCATTCGGACACACTCCGAATGGGAACGGACACCACGAAGGGTTAAGCTCCGCCACTAGCACGCAGGAGGAAGCTGCGTTCTGGATTCCGCAGGCTACACCGGACGGAAGACTGTTCTACTTCAATACCTTGACGGGCGAGAGCACGATGGAACTGCCTCTTGAGGCGCCGATCTCTGCCAACGAGTCCGGTCCGAGGGACAGGACAAACATATACATTCCGGACCAAACGCGACCCCCAGCTGAGCTCATGGCAGCTGGGTATGAACGAGACGAAGACACTGACTTGTCGGAGGCTGAAGAAACGTCGCTTACACATGGGTCCTCCAACGTAAGTCTCAGAGTAGCTCAGCGCACGCGCTCTCCGCGTTGCAACTTCCCATGGTCGCACTCGCTAACTAGTGCTGTCACCTGTAGCACCAGGGTCGCCGCTCATTCCAGCCGGACGGCGTGTCACCAGCGACCTCTATGGACAGCCTGCATTCGCCGCTTAGCCACTCACGCACTAATCTCACGGAAGCGAGCAATGCAGCATCTTTTTCGGCAATGCACCAAGGCATTCCGCCCATAGGTACAACCATGACCTCTTTCGCGAACGCGCCTGCCGTGACGCCCACAGCTTCGTCACTTCCGCGCAGGTTTTTCGACGACGCGCATGCAGTGGCACTGACGTGGAACACCATGGTTGAAGATATGCGACGTGCCGTACAAAGGTACCGCGAAGCTATCAACAGCGGCGAGAGGTCCGAATTCGTGCGCAAGGCCGAGGACATCTCGGACCATTTACGCTTATTACTAGCAGCCGGCTCTGGAACGACTGACAACCACTCAGGCAACCCGTCTATCATATCGACGAACAAAGCACTGTACCCTCACTTTCGCGAAATGATGTCCCGCTTCTCGAAACTCGTCCTATCCTCCCATATAGCGGCCGCAGACTGGCCGGCTCCTGACTCATATCAGAAGTGTCTGCAAGAGGCTGAAGGAGTTCTCCATGGAGTCTACGGTTTCGTCGAGGTTGCACGACAACAGCGCGGTGAAGAGATTCCACGCCTGACTCCTGGCTTTGTTTCGAACAGCAAGACCGCTGGTAATTGGCAGAGCAACGGCTTGGCTCCTAAGGATCCCATCAGCTCCATGTCATTCATCGACGACGAGCCCGACGCACTGTCGGAACCTACAGCACAGCTTGATGGAGCCCTACTCGAGCGGATGGAGGATCTGAAGCGGCTCATTGTCTCAAGCATTCGACGATTGGATGAACACCTCGTCCTTCGGGAGAAGCTGATAACGCCCGCTAAGCATAAGATCATCGGTGACGCCGTCTGCAGATCTGGAGGGCAGATTGTCGAGGTCTGTCGACCGTACCTGTCAACGGTCGAGTCCATCAACCTCGCGTCGCTTGGATCGAGCTTCACCATTCCTCAGCTCAACGACTTTGCCGATCATAAGCAGAAGCTCTACGACACGACGTCAGACCTTGTCACCGCTTGTCAAGCAGTCGCGGCACCGCTTGCAGATGAATGGGCAGAGGTCAGAGGACCGTCACTTGTGGACCGCCTCAACAAGGTGCGTACGGTGGGTCGAGATCTGGATACATCGGCGTCGCAGATACTCTTCTCGTTGCAGCTTCTATCAGAGCTTGGCCCACGGGGCTCTTCGCCCAATAAAGACGGACACCGCTTGACAGACGGAGGTGCTCCTTATGCTGGACAAGTCCGTGACAACTCGCAAGCACTGCGGCCAAAAATGCTGGGGGACACTGGGCAATCAAGGTCATTTTCTGAAGGGGTGCCACCTGATGCTTCGAATGACATCGCTAAGAACGGTGAGAACTCGAAGGTGCAGCGTTTCTTTGGCGAAGTGCCAGCTCCTACAATGCCAAGTCGAGACTCGGAGGACGTGCCGGACTTCCTGAAGTTGGACCATGAAGGCGAGATCGCGTATGATTTGAAGGTCGACCCGCCTCAGCTCAGAGGTGGTACCTTGACCGGACTTGTGGAGCAGCTTACGAGACATGACCGATTAGACTCACCTTTCAACAACACCTTCTTGCTCACCTACAGGTCGTTCACAACTGCGCCTGAACTATTTGAGATGCTTGTCAAACGCTGGAGCATACAGCCGCCGTACGGGCTTGGTGGTGCGGACCTTCAAACCTGGGTGGATAAGAAGCAGAAGCCGATCCGTTTCAGAGTCGTTAACATCCTCAAGTCCTGGTTTGATAACTACTGGATGGAGAGTAATGACGAGGCGAGTCAACAACTTATGCAGAGAGTGTACTCCTTCGCCAAGGACACGGTCCAGTCGACCAGCACGCCGGGCGCCGGGCCGCTCATGACTGCAATTGAGCAGCGAATGCGTGGGCAAGATGCATCAAGCAAGCGTCTGGTGCTCACCATGAGCTCTCAAGCGCCACAGCCCATCATACCCAAGAACATGAAGAAGCTTAAGTTCCTGGACATTGACGCCCTCGAGTTTGCCCGACAGTTGACCATCATTGAGAACAAGCTCTACAGCAAGATCAAGCCTACAGAGTGTCTTAACAAGACGTGGCAGAAGAAGCTGAACCCGGGCGACGCAGATCCAGCAGAAAATGTTAAAGCACTCATCCTGCACTCCAACCAGCTCACGAATTGGGTAGCGCAAATGATCTTGACACAGGCGGACGTGAAGCGTAGGGTGGTGGTGATCAAGCATTTCGTCACCATTGCTGACAAGTGCCGGACACTGAACAATTTCTCGTGCTTGACTTCCATCATATCCGCACTCGGTTCTGCGCCAATTCATCGTTTGAGCAGGACATGGCAACAGGTGAACGCACGCACGACACAGGTTCTCGAATCAATGCGCAAGCTCATGGGCAGCACTAAAAATTTCCTCGAATATCGAGATACCCTCCACAAGGCTAACCCGCCTTGCATTCCTTTCTTCGGTATCTACCTCACGGATTTGACGTTCATCGAGGACGGCATCCCATCAATCATCAAGAAGACGCAGCTCATCAACTTCGCGAAGCGAGCGAAGACAGCGGAAGTCATCAGGGACATCCAGCAATACCAGAACGTGCCATATGGTCTGCAAGCCGTACTTGAGCTACAGGAATACATCTTACGCAATATGCAAAGTGCAGGCGACGTACATGAGATGTATGAGCGCTCATTACAGGTGGAGCCACGTGAAAGGGAAGACGAGAAGATTGCGAGGTAAGCCTAATCTCCTCGCCGAAGATCGAATAATATTTGCTGACTCCACCTGGCGACAGATTACTGTCAGAATCTGGCTTCCTATAGTCTAGGTCGCATTTCGATGACTGACTTCCTCGCTCTTCGCAGAACACGAATCATCTTCAAAGATCTACAGCAAGACGCTCATGAAATGAGTTTGATCTTCAACTTACTGACCACGGGCTGAAGGCATGAAAGCCTCATTTGGCAATCTAATGGTGTGTTAGCTACGAAATAATGGCGATGAATGTCATGAAATGGGTTCACGGACGGAAAATGAGCGGTCAACGATTGGTTTTGGTTAATCTCTGTGTGATGAGTAGGAACTCGCACTGTCTGGGATGCAGGCCCAGACAAGTTTTTCGTGCTGGCCTATCATGGTATGAAGAGTAGCTAAATTTGTATCCAGCGGATGAACATCTGCATTGCACGACAGGACAGACACCTGCATCCCGTCTCTTAATCATCGTGCGGATCGACTCACATTGTTCTCGGTCGCAAGGATACCTATTTGGCTCGCGACAACTCAGCCTGCGTGCATGCCACGCGACTTACACATCGCGTCAGAGCTGGATGCACTGCTGCACGTCCAGGCAGATGACATCCAAGCTTTCCAATTACGCAGGCCGAGGAATCCGCGATCATGAGGCGCTCGTATTTTAGAGTGGCTCTTGCCTTTCTAGACCTCGCGCTGGCCTCACTGCGGCTACATCCTCAACCCAACAACCCGCCTCACCAATGCACTAGAGACGAGTTCTACTCTACCTGACCAAGTCACTTGGACGAGTGAGCCTGGTGTCCACTGGCAATCGCAGCAATACAACACCTCAGCTGAGTGTCCTACATTCATGCCTATTTCGATTCGTCTTCGCCCCGGAGCGCCACACAATGCTCGACGCCTGCGAATGTTTGTGTGATCCAGCGAATGGCATAACGACCAGGACAGAGCCAGCAACGATGACCAGCGGCTACGCCAGCTCAGACACTGCTAAAGCAATTGGCAGTCGCATCAGAGTACCGACATCTGTCTATGTATTGATAAGCGCAATTTTGTTGCTTGCAGGAACTTTATCGATCATCTCCTAAGCACATACGTACGATCATCGTCTTCAAGGTCAAAGGTGCCACGATCTTCTGCGACAGGTTGGCGGTCGGTCTGGGCTTCACCAGGCTCCACTGTCGTGTTGCTCGTTGAGCTGGAGTTTTCTTGCAGTGCCCTGAGCGGAGTGTGGTAAGAGCCTATATTGTAATGGATTTTGAAGAAGTTGCGGTCGAAGCTGGCTAGTCCTTGATCATAAGTGACCAGTGGATCGATCGCCGTGTCTTCTGGCTCGCCGGAGCATCCCGTTACTCCCCGTCAAAGAGACACGAAGAGTGGCTGGGGTGTCACTCTCGCGTCTTATATGACCATCGATTGGCCGATTGTCTTCCGATAGGAGTGGCGCTCCGAATTGATGAAGCGTCCGTGTAAGCTGTCGGTTGAGTCATCAGCGCATGCGCAGTCAAGGGCAAAGAATATAAGCTGGCGGCCGTACCTTTAGTTGTGGCCCATTCTTCAGCGCCTAAAAACCATACGACCTTGTCGATCTGTGCCTCGAGGAAGCTGCAGTGCGAAGCATATCGAGAGACCGTGCCGGCCAGAAACCTGGATTAGTAAGTCTCGCAAGGCCTGTATGTGACCGCGACAACTTGGATAGCTCACAGCATCAGGTCGAGGTATGGTGGACCTCTCCAGGTGCCTCTTGACAGGCTACTCATGACATTGCGAATCCCACGGCTATACGCCCGGGTGTGGCGTCCGCTCGAACGTTTTGGCATTTCCTCTCTCTGGCTGATGTGCTATAGCTGAGTCAAAGGCAGCACGGTCCCAGGCTGACACTTCCTTTCTGACCTCAAAACTCGTCCATGCCCGTCACTCAATCTCCAAGTGATCTCAGCATGCCTGCTTCGTGCTGGTGCAAGGTTATACTCCACGTTTAAAGCACACTTGAGGTTTTTACACATACCTTAAGATTGGCTCTTGTATACTGTTAAAATCTCCTCCACGTCTGAGGCAGAATAGACCTACAATCATTCACAGCTACTGGTCACGGACAGTATGTCATCTTACAAGGCTGCTCCGGGGCTGAGTTCAGTGCGAAGATATCGTCCTGGCCCGGGGAGCAATGCGGCATGCGTCGAGCGGACGATGAGTGTCTTTTGGCTGTTCGGCCGTGCACGGCGGGTCCGTAGTCGAGATTGAACATTTCAGTGTCAGTACAGGAGCACCAAGTCCAGCGATTCTATGCCGCTCTCGTTTGGCTCTGGACGCGACCTAAAGATTTGTGATGCTGTACCGGTGCCAAACTACACATGTGAGCTGGCATGCGGATGGTAAGTTGTATCTCCAGCCATGGGTCATCATTGTCTCTGACTCTTCAAACATCAATACTCTGCTTGGACACACCGGTGGATCGTTTAGGTGGGCGACGACGACAACTGGCTCCTATGCGATCGAAAGAATCATCAGCTCGCTGCCACGTTTGTCGAATCCCACCCGGTGTGGGTCGAATCTTACATGATGCCTGGCATGTTTCACAGTATTAGGCTCCACATTTATGTGGCAATCCAACGTGATAAATATTGGAGTCCCGGAAAACTTCTCGGGCTTCTCCTGTTCCTGATATGATCAATTTGTTAGACTCAGATTGTCACATACATACACAAGTCACGGGAACGGTTCCGTCCGTTCAACGATGCTGTGATTGCTGTGCCCACTACCAAATTTCACACGACCTAGGCGACCTAGGGGCTGCGAATTGTGAGCTCGAAAGTTGAGATAAGGTAGTCAGGGACCAGCGGTTGTATTGGAGTAGCTGATCTCATAGCCTTCATCTTCACGTATACCTCTTTACGACATCATCTGGCTTCCGGAGAACACACACTCGCCTCAAATTGACGTCTCAGTCAAGCAAGATCGCAGACCAGCTCCCCATTCCACCACATCACAACCTCCATGCGACCCCTTTATTGGATCGCTGTCAACAATACCCCGCAATAGTCTTGTAAGGACCTGGATGGCTAGCCGCAATATCTTCGCACGCCTGAGACCAGGCCACAGAGATAAAATCCCTAGTGCTCTCTGCTACTATGCAGCACGTTTTGTCCTGCTGACCGCTCTGTCCGACAATCCAATCTGAGTGTTGGCGGCCGAGTGACGCGCAAGCGTCTTTCGTTTCTAGCTCAGTCAGAGGGCCGACTGCTGCTCCCGTCGTTGGATTAGACACAGCACATTGCACGGAGACATCGGAGCTAAGAAGAGAGTCTTAGTTAGGACAGATACCGAGGATAATATGAGGCTGTATCAGTCACGTACGCTGCTAGGTGAGCGGTGGAGAGGAGGACCAGGCTCGTCTGTAGAAAGGCGTACATTGCTGCGAATCTTCAGGTCGGTGTTGTTCTTTACTCGAGGGAAAGCATGAGAAATTTGTGGGTCTCGTTGGGCTGAATATATGTGGCCGTCGTACCAAGCTGCGGAGAGATGGATATACCATGCCTCGCTTCGGCACGCAGCGGCAACTGCAATCGCGACGGCTTAGTTACAGCCACTCTCTGGGGACCGAAATTGCGTGAAACGCTGTCGATTGAGTAGGCGAAATCAAGCCGCATCATCGAACATCGCAATTGCGATCGGTGCCAGGCCTTGCGCCCCCTGGCTTGTCTTGCTCGTTCGGTCTTGGTGAGGAATTCTTGCCTCTGGCAAAAAAAGGAAATCCATGTGCTTGTAGCCTGTCGGTGGACAAGCGAGATACGGGCAATGGAGCGCGATTGACCTTGATCGCAGTGGTCAGACCATACTGATACCCAAACACAAAATATGATCGCCGCTGAAGTCCCGTGGACAAGGCTTGAGACCGGATCGCTGCGGACTCAAAGTCTTGCGCTCTTGACGGACCGCACAGCCCTTGGCTCGACATGCACCAGGTCGCTTGAAACGACGTTCGTCACACTAATATGACTAGAGGCGATAGCAATTCGCGCGTGTGGCTCATCTTCCAATATCTTAGAGTGAAGGTGAATGGGACCCAATATGAAGCCCAGCGAGAAAGTTGCGTGGGAAACAGAATATGCTGAATGTGCAGCCATGTCTTCGCGGGAAATGGTCCAGATGGTATGGAGCGGTTTCAAATGCACTCTAAGCAAGATCACCGGTCGGTGTCGGAAGATTCCTTTCCGCACAAGTCTGTGTTCGACAGTGGCTTCACGTCGAACTGTCTTCTTGTTCTCTATCTTCGCCTCGAACCCCTCCTGTACATTTCGGCGCTGCCTGCTCGTGCACAACCACGTAATGAGGGACACCACAATCGTGAGCGATACTACTATCATAACTGCCAAAAGAACCGTCCACTAGCTCGGCGTCCCGCCGTTGACTTCTCTGATGTTCACACCAAACAAAGAGGTGAAGAGATTCAGGGCAGGTAGATTGGCGCTCGGATGGTGAGCATGGTGGAGCGCTCAGCTTGCACTCCTCTCTACCCAGCAATGCTTCTTGCCTACTAAGTATTGCCTCTTGCAAACTCCGTTTAGCATCTTGAAGGTTCGTGGAATTGATAAAGAGTTGAAAGAAATCGTTCAGGCGGTCTGACAACTCAGGGATCCTGTCACGCAATTCTTGAATTTGTCTCAGGATTTTGTCGCTGAAAGCCTTCAGGTCTGCATGGAACTCAGTCTCCGATTTCATATTGTTCACCAAGCCAGCCATGCACCTGGTTATAGCGGACAACGAGCGTCTTGAGATATGCATGCGCTTAAGATTGTCCTGCGTCGACTCGATCGTGACTAGGTCTTCAAGCGAGCGCTGCGATATCTAATTCCAGCCTCTTTGCATACTATTCCAAGATGCTGAATGCCGCGAAGCAGCTGATCTTGACCCTGTAGGACTGCAGAGACCTTCCTGAGATCGTTTCTGAAGGACGGCACATTCGATTCGTCACGGTATGATTCGAGCTGAGCGCTTGTCTCAGCACCTATCGCACCTCGACACCTTCGTGGTTTCCGGGAGGCAGCCGCATCGAAAGCAATGACCAGTCCCATGCTATAGGATGCGCCACAAATGCTCATGGCAGTGACCTGATGTGTTCCGCTAGCAAGTTGCGGAATGGTGATAACACCGCGCGCTAAAGTCAAAGCTGTACAACAAGTCCGTCTGCATGCCAGTTGCAGCAAGCACTCGAGCCCGGCTTGGATGCCTCTGTGCGTGAGCATAACATTTTGCAGAAATTTGCAATGGACATGAAGTGATTGCGGATCGATCGCGAATTGATCGCCGAACTTTTCAACCCACGGCTCCTGGGTGTCCTCGACATAGAAGCAGGGTCTGTCGCCAGCCTCTTCACGATGGCTGGCAATCCAGTAGCAGTCGGATCCCAGGGGGAATGCATCTCGTCATCTTGGACACCCTATGCCGGCTACCAGGTAGGTCGTGGCTTCAAATTCTCCCATTCGTCGCCACAAATATCCCGAAGCCTCTGTAGGTACGACGGCTGCGGCTCCGGATTCCGTGCTCGCGAACCACCGGAAGACTGTCCACTAGAACTAGTGTCTCCAATTCTGACATCGACGACCTGTGCATTGTCATCATGGTCGTGCACAGCGTTGTCTGCAGTAACAACGACATTTCTTTGAATCTCCTGCGTGTGCTAGGCCGTGCGAGCAAGAAACGCACGTTGCAATTCCCGGAGTTCATGGAACACTTCGAGTCAATGCTAATGATGGCAGGAACTGCAGTGTTGACTTGAGCAGGCACAACAGTGTTGCTCCGCGCACACGCAGGCGATGACCGTCACAGCCCGTCTGAAAGCACCCGCAGCATGACGACCAGGCGCTTGGCGGGAAACACTCGGATGCCTCGACCGGAGAGTCACAACGGCAACGGGGATTACCGTTTTCCAAAGACCAAAGCTCGTCGCAGCAGTCAAGGTCAAGGAGCCAAGTCCGAATGGAAAGATACATATACGTCTCGCGCGTCATCGAAAAGTGGAGCGGTGAGGTACCTTAACCACATCCAACAAACGAATATCGAAAGCAGCTTCCATACCCATCCTCCATCCTCCATCCTCCATGATCCGGTTCAATGTCCAGCACGCAGGCCATTCACAGCAGCCCTGAATAGGCAACCGCGCACCCGATCCAGCAGAAGGAGACGCACCGCCCACCAGCTACCACAAGGTCCACTCTCATGATCGGGAGTCGTAGCGACCTGCGACTGGACCGACCAAATAGCCAACCACGTCGATTGCGTGCCGACCCCAGTTTGGGACGCAACGACCAGTCCTCTTAGACACAGCCACGAGCAGTCCAACAATATCCTACCTCCTGGCAGCTCACCAGAACCCACAGGTCCAGACCTCTCGATCGACCGCGATGAACGCATGAGCCGTGCCGGGCGAAGATGTGCAACGTAGTATTGAATGTCCGAACCAGGCAAGAAGAAACAAGCCATGCGACTGCACTGATGATCTCTGTACTCCATATCTCCCCATCTCGCTCCCAACCACGCATACCACATCTATAATCCACCCAATGTAAACTAACCCCATGAACATTGGCAAATTCCCTCACCCAAGGTGCCCATGGGCCCAACATCACATGCCCACCACATCAAGATGCATGCAGAGGTCCTCTGCACCCACAAAGGCCCATCAGCGCCGCAGCGCTTGACGCAGAAAGAAGAAAACGAACACCGGAGCTCCACGCCAAAGATTGCCACAAGAAGATCAAAAAGTCCAAGGCACCACCTAATACAGCGGCTGCTTGACGTCCTCCACACCCCTTGTAATCACATCCTCGATCCTCCACCTCGGCGGTACGACAGTCGGCCTGCCACCTGCTTCTAAGCAAGAACGGACCTCACTCTCCTTCTCGTTCAGCAGGCCATCGTGGAAGGCCTCCTGGCCACCCGCAATACCAGAACTGAACTTCAGCTGCAGCACGTCGCCCGCTTGGTCGCAAGCCGTGAGCAAACGGTCTAGGTCGTCCTTAGTATGTGCTGCTGACACGCAAAGACGTACGCGAGACGAAATGAGAGGAGTGGCGGGGTATCCGACGACGACGACCGAGATCTTGCGCTTCAGCATTTCGTGTGAGAAGGCTGGAATCTTGGCAGGGTGGTAGAGGAGGAGTGGGATGATTGGAGAGTCGTCGTGGCCGTAAACGATGAAGCCTAGTCGCTTGAGACCGAGTCTGAGGTACCGCGAGTTGAACGCCAGACGCTGGAGACGCTCTTCGCCTTGGCCTGGTGCGACTTCGCCGTTGATGATCTTGAGCGAAGTGGCGATCTGCGTCAGGACGGCAGGTGTTGGCGACTCGCCATAGAGTGTGCCTGCATTTGTCACTCGAATCTTGTCGATGATGGCCTTCTCAGCACAGATATAACCTCCGTTCGCACCAAATGATTTCGTGAAGGTGCCCATGAGGATGTCGATCTCACTCGGGTCAATGCCAAAGTAGTCGCAGACACCACGTCCTCTCGGGCCTAGCGCGCCAATGCTGTGCGCCTCGTCAACGTACAGCGCGAATTTGTACTTCCTTTTCAGCGCCACAATACCCGGCAGGTTTACCATCGTACCCTCCATACTGTACAAGCCTTCGACAGCAACCAGAATCTTCCTCCATGGTCGGTGTGTTCTTGGCTGGCCTTGGCTTATGCGCTCGCGTAGCACGTGCTCCAGATCTTGCATGTCGTTGTGCTTGAACATGTCGATTACTGCGCCAGATACACGAGCTCCGAAGCGAATAGAGGAGTGGTTCAATTGGTCGCTGATCACTAAGCAGCCCTTCCCAACGAAAGCCGGGAAGGAGGTTGCGTTCGTGACGAAACCCATGCTATACACCGTCGCTGCAGGCTTGCCGACGAAGTCAGCGACCAGGCGCTCCACCTCGACATGCAGCTCGCTTGTGCCAACATCCGCTCGTGGTGAACAGAATGAGACGCCGTACTTGCGGATGCTCTTCTCTGCCTCATCGGCGCATTCGCCTTCAGCCTGCGCGAAACCCAGATAGTTGTAGCTTGACAGATTGAGCGTCTCCGTGGTTGTGCCTGTCAGCTTGAAGCTCAAGTTGAAGTCATCGCTCTTCCTGTCCAGCAGCGTGATGAACCGTCCCGGAACACCGGTGACAGGCCGTCTGAAACAATCGTTAATCCTCAGCTGCAGTCGCCTGATGTAGAAGTTGTCAAAATCGCTGTTCAACGGTGCGTATCCGTCCTGCTCCCGTAGATGTTTGTAATGCTCTTGTCTGAAGCGCTTGCCGAAAAAGTCTCGCACGTGTCCGAAAATGATGAGGATGAGGTACGATATGTAGGTGGTGATGAGGTAGTAATACGGCGGCTCATCTTCTATCGGCTCTGGGAACTCCTCGCCAACGAATCTGGAGGTATAGAGGTGTTGCTTTGAACCGAGTGGTCCGTATGCCGCATACATCTTCGCCATGCGCTTCGCCTCGGTCGGGCTGGGCGGGCTGAATAGCGTCAATGGCTTCTGTGCGTCCTCCATCTTGCTCTTCTCGCCCGTTGCCGTCGTCAGATTGATCGTCGGCAGGCTCAGCGTCGGGATCTGCGGTGACGGCGGCCGGAATGATGGGACCTGCGGTGTCTTGAGAGTCTCGGTCTGGCTTATCAACGTCGACTCGGTGGGCCTCGGCTGCCTGGGCGAGCCGGAGAATGCGCTCAAGATGCGTGGTCGAAAGCGCGGCTTAGGAGCGGTGGGTGCAGGTGCGGTCTCCTGAGTCTCGATGATGCGTATGGGTTCTTTCTCGGATAGTATGGTGGTAGTGTCGGGCGAGGGGGGCGGGGCGGACGAGGCGAAGATGGTGCGGATAGGCATGGCTCTGGTGTTGCGGGATTACTATTAGTTTCTGTGTGTTGTATTGTATCTTTAACACTGCAGCAGCAGCAAAGGATGCCGAGCGGGACGTGACGCAAATGGCCAAATTGCAGGAGAGTCCAGACGCGGTGGCGTATGGTCAAAGGAGCGAATGTCGCATTGATTCCCGTCCGACCGCCGTGCAACGACGTGTAGAGAGCGTGGTCGTCCCGTGGGGGGCGGAAGACGAGGAAGGCGTGATGTCAGACCAGACTTGGGTTGTTTCTCAAGGTTTCTGAAGGTTGGAAGGCGTTTCCGGTGGCAGCCGGCAGCAGCAGTGGTGCAGGTGTGTAATCGATTGGCCGAATCCGTCTTTTGATCACGATTTTGCCGGCTTCGACATTGACGCACTTGCCAGCATGGATTTCACAAGGCACAGCGTGTTTATATCGAACTTCTCCGATGCGACTGCGGGTGTCTGCTGACCGGCGAAGTCAAGTCGTCCAAGCCTTGGCTCCTCGTGGCGCAGCAATGGAAACCAACAACATGAACTAACTTACCATGCGCACATTCCACCTCCAGCTGTTCAGCCTCTTCTTGTACTTCCGCTAATGCTCCTTCCTGCTCTTGGACGCCGTGTGATGCGCCTCCTTTCTCGTGACACCAGGTTTTGGCGTTCTCGATCGGATGCTAACAGTTCGCGTGACAAAGGCCGTGGGAGGTATGATTGGTATGATTGGTATGATTGATCGCGGCAACGCCCAGCAATTTGGACAAAGGAAGATCGCAAAGCCCTTGTGTCTTGGAAATACAACAACAGTACGTAGTATGCAAGAAGCTCAGTCAAGGCTGTATGTAAGAATACCTCCTCACCTGGACCAGATCCAACTCCGCGACAAACGACCTCGCTGCAATTCTGTTAAATTAACCCATCCCCACCACCCAATCTCTGTCACTCCATCCAGGGGGGCCAGCTCGCTTCCTGCACCGTGCCCCTACATCTGTCCAACGTCGCTAGGGTAAGCTTGTGTGCATATCCCGATGATCTGTGGCTTGTAACCTGTATCTGCATCTAAACCTTCGTTTGCGAAGAAAGTGTTCGCTTATCATGACGCCGTTGCTGAAGTGCTGGACAAGCGATGCTTGACAGTAAAGCTGATCTATAGCACTTGGCTGGCAGCCGACACACAGTCAGTCTCGCACGTTGATCAGAGCAGGTGCACGATCGCGATCACCCATCAGCAGGTCAGAGAATGTAGGCAGATGATACAGGAGTCAAGCCTTGGATCTGGCCTTGGCGCGCATCTCCAAACATGGAACACCTCCAGAACGTCATCGTGCAAGCATCAAGACCGCCATATCAAGGTCTTCGAGGCAAGAATTTCAAGCAGGTCGGCAGCCAGCGGTCTACAGATCGATGATGTACGGAGATATCAGCAAGAATTCGATCGTCTAGTGGTATGAGAGGCGCTGGAGCAAAACACAGCTTGCACAGTGGCGGCGCATATAGCAGCCTGCGCCTATGGAAGCCCGCCAGCGCACGCAGATGCATCATGTGCATCCTGGACAGCCTGTGGGCTCTTGGTCGCAACAACGTGATGGTTGTATCATCCTCGAGGAGAATATGCAACGACACTTGTCTTGCTTGCCAGTGACTGACTCTTCATGATGCCGTTGCGATGCCGAGGAGAGCAACTCATGGCCCCGATCCACGACATGTACTACGTGAGGCACGCCTTCTGGGTCTCGGAATGCATGGTTCAGCCAGCCACGCCGGTATGGGCTGCCGCTAGGAGCATATGTCAAGGGCAACTTGGCGATAGTCTCCTCAGGCAGTCTCGCTGGACTCTGCCTCGTCTAAAGAACACATTGCCGAGCGAATTAAGGTGAGTCGCTCAGTGATACGTCAGCGATCAGACAACGAAAACCGAAGGCCGGGGCATGAACGTTTCCTGGTATCGTGCTCCTGGCATCACCTGAAGTGCACGTGACGGAGTGTTTACGCGGAACCTACGGACAAGAGTCTTTCACACATGAAATTATGGAACCGCGATTCCAAAAGTAGCAGAGCCAATGCTGTGACGGTATTTCGCAACCCAACATCGTAGCCTGACACCATATATGTACGGACCCCGAAGCAACCTCCAGAACCGCACACCAATACAACACTAGTCGCCCTAAAGCACGACATACAGATGCTCCACTAATTAACCCGCCGGCGTTAAAGTCCTCTTCGACTCAGCGCAGAAGGTGGCCACTGAGGACTTACATGCATCCTTTTTCCTCCTCCCTCTATACACCTCACCACCCTTGAACCATACATAGCCATCACGCCCTTCTCTATCATGCACGACTCCCTCCTCCTCCTCCTCCTCCTCCTCCTCGGCATCACCATCGCCACAGTGGATGGTGGCGAAGGACCGGTCTTCGTCAAAGGTCCCATTGATCCCAAAGAACCCAAAGGTGCCTGGGAACCACAAGAAACGAATAAGTCTCAGCTCTGGTTCTGCGATCGCGGTACAGCCGGGGATGGATCGTGCGAGAAAGATGCGAGTAAGAAGTTGTGGACCTTTTGTGTAAGCGGTTTACTTACCCAGGAGAGAGGAGAGGGAGGGGTACAGAGGGATGCTGATGCAATGATGTACGTGATTGTAGTGCCGCAATGATCCACTAGGCGCATTTCGCTTTCCAAAATGGGTGGACGTCACCATTGAAAGTAAGTCTGGAGGGCGATTGTTGTGACTCGAGGGGATGCCGGTGCTTTTGCTGACTTCTTCCCGTGGTGAAGCCAAGACGGCGAATAATGATTTTAATTGCTGGAACAAGGATGGAAATGGGAACCCGAAATGCGCTCATTGATTCGTCCGTCTTGGATGGATGGAGAGATTGGTTCGCTGGTGGTTATTTCGGGACGTTTGAAGGGCCATGGCGACGTGGTGAAAAAACCGTGCGGTGGGTGGAGGTTCTGTGAACGTCAGAATTGGGAGTCGATTGCGAATCATTGAGTTGCTTGAAGGATTATTCTTCGATGCACAAGGTAGTCATCGTACAAGTACAGACATCATCAGATCGCGTTGGTAGAATCTGCTCAAGCATCTTTTACTACTTCCTCACGACGTCTCAAACCGTGCGCATTCCTCGCGGCCGCACCTATTTCGTGATCTTCTGGTACCCACGCCCACGCCGGGATCTCTTGGAGACCTCCCATTTGCGCTTCGAAGTACCTCTTTGAGGGACAAGCTTGCGTCGATCTCTATGCACCACCAGAGCTGGGAGCCGAAGGGGAAGGGACGGTAACGGCATCGCGTGTGCGAGACTAGAAAAGTTGATCTGATAAGTAGATTGTAACGCATATTCGTACTGTTCATCGCAAAAAAAGAAGCGGGGCGCAAGCGGCTACTGGCGGCAGCATGTGAAGCAACCTGACACTGAACACCTGGCATACCCTCCCCATATAATTTGCCCAATGGCCCCACCCACGCCACTCCAAGCACCACGTAGCCCAACATAACACCCTCAAAATGTCCACCAAAGGCCAGTTCTCCTCCAAAAACCCCACCATCAAGCGCATCCTCCGCGAGGCCAACGAACTCGCCTGCTCCCCCTCCCCCGACTATTACGCCGCGCCCCTCGAGACCGATATCTTCGAATGGCACTTCACGCTCCGCGGTCCACCCGCCCCTTCCCCTTTCGCCACCGGAATCTACCACGGCCGCATCGTCCTCCCGCCTGCGTACCCGCTCAAACCGCCGAGTTTCCGCTTCCTCACGCCGACAGGACGCTTCGAAGTGAATAGAGAGATATGTCTGAGTATCAGCGGTCATCATGAAGAGAGCTGGCAGCCGGCTTGGGGTGTGCGGACGGCGTTGGTGGCGATAAGGAGTTTTATGGATACGAGTGCGGGCGGGCAGTTGGGCGGGATGGAAGCGAGTGAGGAGGTGAGGAGGAGGTTGGCGGGGGGGAGTGGCGCGTGGAGGTGTCCCGCTTGTGGGAAGAGTAACGCGGAGATTTTGAGGGAGATGGAAGAGGCGGCTAGGGAAGCTGGGGGGGACGAGGGGAAAGCGGACGTCGTGCCGGAGGAGTTGAGGCTGGCGTATAGAGAGGATCTGGGGAAGGGGAAGGTAAAGGCTGGAGAGGAGAAGGTGGTGGGGTTGGCCGGGGCACAGGGAAAGGAGGCGCAGAGCAGTGTTGCGGCGGCGGTGGTGTCGCAAGCGCCGGCTGCTGCTTCACCGTCAATACCGGTTGGACATTCACCTGCGGCGGCAGCAGTGCAAACGCAGCAACCTCAGAGACCACGGCAAGAGGCCGACGTGCCCGCCTGGATAGACAAGGCCATCTACGGAGTCATTGCGATGCTGATATTCCTGATCTGGAGACGTTACGGTTGATGACATAGAATTGAACTGGCTGTGAATTGATACATGATCGGTCTCGAATCAGTCCAGAGCTTTTGCAGATACAGCGCTTGATGCGTTCCGCACAGGGACTAGAATATGGTGGTGTTCGGGAGACATGCTTTTTGACAATTGCTGGAGCTTTGAGATACCCCAGAGAGCTTTTCGCAGGCACTATCGCAACACTGTACTACATGCCCATCCATCTCTCACCCTACCAAAGATTGCAGGTACTCAGCCACGCCACAGAAGCGCGAGCAGCCCGTTCCCACCATCTGCCGCCTTCCCCTCCGCCCCTCAGGACCGCTCGCGTCTACAGCCAGGCTGACCTTGCCCTCCGCCCTCCGCCGTCGCCTCCGTGCCATCCCTAAAGCTCGCCGACCCACAATCCTGACTCGCTCGTCCATCCGCCCCTCTTCTGCGAGATCCAGTCGACTCTCTCCGGTTGCAGGAAATTCCCCCCGAGGCGACACTGCGATGTAGCGAACCCTTGTGGCTGTAGCTACTAATCCGTGACCAGATTTCCATCAGTACTGCGGTAGCAGTACTGATAGAGATTCCGAACCGATCGACTGGCGCCACATTTGCCTTACTGTACTCTGTTGTAGCAGTTGGTGCCGGTATACTCACACGGGTTGGGTGTCCCATAGTAAACGTCAATTCCCCCACCTGCAGACGTATGATGATAAACCCCTTGGGCGAACCGTCGTTGAATCCGTATTATAAACTGCAATTCGCATTTAGTAATGTCGAACCACCCAGCATTTCCGCAGTATTCGCCCTCTGCAAAGTCTGCCCAGTACTTCTGTACGTAATCGAGGAATCGGTCGAAGTCTTTCTCTTTGCAAGGAAGGGTTTGACTTGGTCGATATCTGCCGCGTGCGCACACGACCTCTGCTGAGGCCACGTAGAACAATGCAGACGCGATCATGTAGGTGGCCAGGTTTGGAAACTTCATCTTCGTTCGATGCGCTGCTTAGAAGAACAAAGCGTAGTAGGAGGAGCGAACACTAGGTGTTCACGTCCGCTCTTATAACAAGCCATACTTGCCGGCTTCTTTTATTATTAGCACCTCGAATCTGCACGCGCGGTGCGAGATATCACGCGGCATGAACCTCGCACCTAGATTTTCCCGACCTCTCAACACCGGGGGATCCCATATAATTCGATACTCCCGTCAAGCCGCAGCCTTCCGCCAACGTTATCTATAGCATCGGCAGCTCGGCGTCTGGGGACGGCAGGGTCGAACAAGGACTTCGCCTGCTCTCAGGACTGCTCGCCTCTGCGGCCTCGCCAACTTCATCCTCCTCCACGTTCGTCGCCGCTCCTGCACCATCCCCTAGGCTCGCCGCTCTATAACCTCGATTCCCACGCCCGCCTAGACCCGGAAACAAGACCCCAGCTCCCTCACTCACCAGCTCTCTGCCCGCCTTCGCCTGCGCCCTCCCCCTCGCCACGACACCACTCTCCCTCCTCGCCTTCTCCAAACCCTTCAACACCGCCTCAACCTCCACCCCTCTCCTCCGCGCAATCCGCTCAGCAGCCAATCTGATCCTCGCGTGCACCGCTTTAGCCCCCAATGTCTTGCCCCCGGGAGTCCGGTTCAGATGCTCCAGGATCTCCGAGATGGTGAACAGCGACGCGAGTTGCAGGACGTCGTCGTCCATCAGCATGTTGGAAGAACAGGAGGAAGGGTAGAAGAGACCGTGGACCTCGAGCTCGCGGAAGTATTCCTCGATCTCGCGGCCAGTGCGGAGGTCTGGCGGGTCCGTGGGCGAGGAGGTGGTGGATGTCTCGTGGCCGGCGGCTGTGGGCGGCGGTGAAGTGGTGCGATCGGACTTGCCCGAGTCCGGAGAGCTGGAGTTGAATGCGGATGTGGCGACGCTCTGCTTGCTGGGGAGGCTGGGAGAGCAAGCAGTGTCCATAGCGATCGGTGTTTGTGGTTCGCGTTCGACAAGTGGCACGGTCTGCCTGGTTTGATTCGAGCGAGATCGATTCCGCCACTCTCTATCCGACGCGGTTGCTGGTCGCTCGTGCTGCAAATCAATCTTGACGACGACCGTGACAGTCTGAATCGAAGGTTCTCAAGAAGAACTCTCTGCTGCCAAGGAGCCACGATGACAAGGAGTCGACGGCTGCTGGTCGCTCGTGCTGCAAATCAACCTTGACAACGACCGTGACAGTCGGGCCGGGCGTTCCTAAGAAGAACTCTGCTGCAAAAGAGCCACGATGACAAGAAGTCGACAGAGAAGTGAATCTTGAAGGAGGTCAAGTCTAATTTTCTCTGGTCGAAATGGTGAAAACGAGCAGAGAGATCATGTGAATCTGCACACCACCGTCACACGTGAGTGGAGCACGCCACAGCACGTGAAAGCGCCGTCTGGCACGTTTGCAATGACAGTGATGCAAGGCCATCTTCGGCCCACACGATCCAGCGCCTGAGAGCTGCACATATGCAGCATGAGCAACAAGGGGCCACCTTACCAGGATCGAGCACCCTCGAAATCCGGCCAACAGTCGAGATACCTTCATTCATATTCGCTGATACAGCCTTTCGTCATCGACTCGCTCGTGTACGTTACGCTGTCCCTCATCAGCCTTCCTGGTTCAACGCCTCGCAGAACGCGCTTGCGGAATAAAAGCACTCTGGAGTCCATGGGTATCATCATCGTCCCAGACACCCGTCCCAATATCGTTATGGTCGCCAGCCGTCATACCTGTTCTGTTGCACCTAGTCACAGTACATAATATCCCAAACCCCGTCATTTATGCCAGCTAGCTCTGGAATCCAGGCGTGTATCCAGGGTTCCACTCAGCACCGCCGAAGATTTCCTGGATGTTGATGTTCGGCATGTTGTGTGATTGCGCCTGATGCGTCGACCACGTTCCGTTGGACATGCCATTAGCCATACTTGTGGCGTTCATCATCCCCATTCCACCTCCATTGCTGTAACCCGAGACTGCCTCATGTGGGAGGCCATATCCTTGTTGCCTGTACTGCGGTTGTTGCTTTTGGTCGATATATGGTGGCAGCGCCAGGTAGTTGGCCTCCAGACTGTCCTCATGGCTACGCGAGGAAGGCGCAGCCATGGCAGACGTCGTCTCGGCCCCACTGTACATCTGCGCGTCCCGCAGGCTATTGCCTCGGGAGTATTGCGGGTCACTCTCAAATGTAGTGAGCGGTTGATTGGGGTACGCAAATGGCTCGTCCGCGGTGGGATACATCATCGCCGACAGATCCGGCAGATCAGGGGTCGACAGATTCTGTGGCATTTGGAGCCCATTGACTCCGTTGCTCATCGCGGCACCGCTCTGTTGATCGTTCCAGCGTCCGAACATTTGCGGATCGAGGCTTGCTGTTGGTGTCGCTGCTCCAAAAGATGCTGTGGTAGACGCGTTCCATGCCTGGGCATATGCGTTTTGCGGCATGGCTGTCCGTTGAGCATTTCGTGGAAAGGTGCTCGCGCGTTTGGCGCCAACATTCGGGGCGGCCTGTGCAAGCATCGAGACATCGGGTTGGCTTCGTGACAGGGGCGGATATGTTTGCGACGGCGTGGAGCTTGCATCGTGCTGGCGCTTCCTGGACAACATCGGGTTCTGTTGACCCTCCTGCATCCATGCTGGCAACTGCGCAAAGACGCTATTCAGCGTGGCAGTGCAGCGGTCGGCAGCCAGGCTCGTCTTCGCCAACTCCGCAAGCGTTTGTCTGCCTTCCAAAGCGTCCTTCATGACGGCTTGCGTGGTCGGGTTTTCTTGGTTCTCGGCGGCGTAGTATATCAACGACATGATGGCAAAGAACGAGGTATACATGACAAACCAATATGCTCCATTCAGCAGTCCTTCGCGTTTCATATGGCTGGTAATGTGAATCAGGTTGCGAGACACGTTGACGTACGAGGCTCCGCAGGCGTACGCTCGTGCTTCCACGCCTTGCAATCTCTTGTCCACGCACACGTAATGAAGGAAAGGCCGGTACAGCATGATCTGCGCATGCGCATAAGCGAGTCGTAGCAATTGCTGGATCCGTATGTATTGCGGCTGCACACTCGGCGTCGACGAATTGAACACCACCGGCAGACTCTGCTTCCAGGCCTCGAGGTCGTTTTCCAATTCTCGTATCACGGAGAAAGGCACCGAGTATGACTTATCCGGTGTATCTGATTGGGTCTTGATTGGGTATATCTTCCGTACAACCTTGGACAGGATCTGTACCAGGCGCGTGTGTGAGTTGAAAGCGGTCATGAATGAGACTGTGCCTTCTGGCATGGGCTCGACGCCGGTTGCCGTAACATTCTCGTCGTCTACCTCCAGCGGCGGTTCCTGGTCGATGTCATCGTCACTTAGAGTTTGCGGCAGACCAAGCATCGCACCGACATATATGTCCATCTTGCGCACCACCCAGAACACGCGCTTCCTGGTCTCAGCTTCGAGCGGATCGAACTGGCCGACATGTGCACGGTGCAAGCCCATGCGGAGCGATGCTCGGAGCGCAACTCCCACATAGGCGTAACACTGCGACAATTTGGCTGAAGACTGCAAGAACAAAATCATCATTACTACAGCCTGGATCGATGTGAGGACTCGACAATCGCAAATGTCCATCAGTTGACGGGCGATCTTGAAATGGGCGAAGCCATGTTGGATTGCATCCTCGTAGCCGTGCTGATTTAGCGTGCTCTGCTCGTCCTTTGAGAACAGATGGCCCAGAGCCATTGCGCTGTGAAAAAGGGGTAGGAAGATGTTGTCGTCGTTGGTATAGTTGTCCGGTGATGTGGCGTAGAGCCGGTCGAAAGACGCCCAGAACGTGGGCTTATGCACAACCCGCAGAAGAGCGGCGGCATCGTCCACAGCACTGCTGCAATACTGACGAGCGTATTCCACCGGAGGCAGATCCGTAGACCCAGGCGAATTCTCACCAGCGGGAGACGCGGCGGCTGAGTAGGGCGAGTCCAGCAGCTGGGACATGGGGCGATTCTTGACGAACGGTGTGGTTGTCGTTTCAGGACCCATGAGACAGCCCACCTGCTCCCGCATGCGGCGAACGAAGCTCAGGCCTGAGGAGTGGCCGTGATAGTCCCAGTGACCCTGTTCGTCCATGTCCATTTGCGCCACCGCCCGAACCATTGACTGTAAGTTCGTCTCCGACCCCTGTTGCACATTGGGCAGAGTCTGTCCATTTTGACTGGTTGTGACTGGCTGCTGCTGCTGCTGCTGCTGCTGGTGGTGGTGGGTTTGAGCTCGTTGAGGCAATTGCACAGCTTGTCCTCCAGACACCGGGTCGCCTCGACCAGGCGCACCAGGGATCCAACCTTGCGCCACTGCAGCATCGATCCCCGGATCGTTCAGGTCGAGATTTGGGATCAGAATGTGAAGCAGCGTCTCGGCACGATGCACTCTGTGCTCAAGATTTTCGACGTATTGTGGTGCTGGGTTGCGTCGGCGGTTGGACGGTTGGTCGTAGGTGCAGTCTAGCGAAGGTCCTTGTTAGCGGGCGACCTCACCACAGTTGCCGTCGGCTTGGCGCACCATAACTGTACACGGTACAGTGCGTGCATGGCTGCTTTCCATCACACTTGATCTTCTTGCGGCGGCACTCATCGCATGCTCGGGTCACTCTGCGACGCTTCTGGAGATGGAGAGGTTTCACGACGGGCGCCTTGCTGCCGGTTGCATTCGATGCCGAGGGCGATGTCTGTGAAGCATCTTGACTCTGTTTCGAGTCCAGCTCCTCTTCGTCGTTCGACGCCTCTCCATCCGTCAGATGCTCACCGTAGTCGTCCGGCGAAGGATGCGACATGATGGAGAGGTGGAGCGGTGGCGTAATGCTTGCTGTGCTCGGATGCAGTCGCGCGCTGGACGGCAGCAGGAGGGTTATGTCATTGAGCTGGGCCTGACATTGAAGCGAAAGTCGGCGGTCCAACTTCTTCTGGAACGCGTTCGTGGGGATTCACACTGGCTGAATCATGCAACAACGGAAGAGATGGGGTTGAAAGTGAAAGTCTTGGCGTGAAGACGACGGACTGTCCTACTCCAGATGCGTCTCAGCAGCAACATGAAGGTGGGGCCGGTGGGTAAGCGAGCGATGACCAGCGTCCTCGTGGCGACGGTCCGAGCAAGTCGGCGCCGGTGCATCGGGAGGACTGCAGGTGCCGGCGGATGATGTGCTGCGAGTGGGGCAGTCCCACCACCCCGCAACGCAACAAGAATTGATGATACAATGATGAATGATTAGTTGACGATGAGGGAAGCCAAGAGTGGGAAGCGAGGGACCAGGGTGGGCTCTGTTGATAATCAATCAATCGTCTCCGAGGGAACGGGCCAGACAGATCGCATCGAAGTCTAATGAACCAAGTGGAATGCTTGTGTGCTTCGAAGCCCTAAATCCGTGCGACAGCGGGCAGAAATGTCAGAGGCTCAGAGGCTCGTCACAGCGTCACAGGCTCGTCAAGCGCAAACGCCCCTCGCTCTTTCCCTCGATACTTTAAGCTTAAAAGCTGAGGGACGCGACTTCCCATCTGCAAACGCCGACACGAGACCGACTCTCTCGGCCGATCATTGATGCGACGTGCCCAGCCAGGATGCTCCGTCGTGGCGTGCATGACAAGGCGATGCTTGCCTGGAGTCCTGCCTTGTCATTATTTGTCCTCGTAGTTCGGTCGGCAGATTCACGGACACGTGAAGGACACATGATTCGCGTGATATCTCCAGTCGTGTGCAAGCCAAGTCAGCTGTTCACTACGTGATAACGACTGAGAACTTAGAAGTCATCGGTGCTAGGAAGTCGCGACTGGAAAACACATGTGAAAGGCCGGATAATGATTAGTCCGAGCGACCTGCGCACCTGCCAAAGCTGGCACCTACGCGCGTGACATGTAACCATCGAGCACACAATAAGAATGTAGACGAAACCATTCAATCACACGCAGACACTCAAGGACTCAAGAGAACATCCAGCAACATCTCCACCATGGCAGGCCGACCTGGCGGCAAAGGTCGCAGCCGCGGGGCCCACGGAGGTAGTGGCGGCGGCGGCGGCGGCGACCTCCCTCGCTCCGTCCAAATCTCCAAGAAACTGTCCTGGCTCCTCCGCCACGGCGCCGAACAAGAAGGTCTCCAGCTGGGCGACGGCGGCTTCCTGAATCTCCAAGACGCTCTCAGCAACCGCAAAGTCCGCGGCCTCAAGCCCACCTTCGAAGAGGTGAGCCAGCTCGTCGCAGACAACGACAAGCAACGCTTCACGCTCAAACCTGTCGCCGAAGGCACCGCGACGAGCACGCACGCGAAAGACTGGCTGATCAGAGCAAACCAAGGGCACAGCCTGCCCGTCGCGACGGAAGGCCTGCTGCAACCCGTGACGGCGGCGAACAAGCCCGCGACCGCGGTCCACGGGACCACGCACGCCGCATGGCCCCTCATAGCCGCGTCGGGCGGCCTCAAACCCATGACAAGAAACCACGTCCATTTCGCCTCCGGCCTGCCCTCCGGCGTCCGATCGGTCGTGCAGCACGACTCCCGGCCCGGATCCGAAGCCCCCGTCATCTCAGGTATGCGCCACTCCAGCACGGTCCTGATGTTCCTGGACGTCGAGAAGGCGCTCGACGCGGGGATCAAGCTCTGGCGCAGCGACAACCAGGTCATCCTGAGCGAAGGCAATGCGGAGGGCTTGGTGCCGCTGGAGCTGTTTGAGCGCGTGGAGGATCGGACGGGCGAGGGGGTGTTGGTGGAGGCGGGGAGGGTGGTGAAGGAGGCCCCGGCTAGTTGGGGGAAGGGGAGGGGGAGCGCATGAGACTGTGCTGGTGATCTTCGCCTGTGACATGTTGCGCGGGCCCATCTGAGGCGCTCGAGCTGATCCGCTGAGTCTGCAGTCGACGTGCTCTTGTGGTGCACCGGCCTCTATTCTGCGCGACGTGTGTGAGGAGTCGTCGACGGCGCGTATGGGCGCGAACACTGCCATCTCGGCCCCAACACGCGCCTTTGTCTTCAGTGGACTGACTTGTGCTGCGCCCGAGACCAGAGAGCGCAAGCGGCTGAAGATTGCAAGCGCCCTTTCAGACGGCTGCACATCAAGTACCAGCACACAGCGAACCTCTCTAGTTGAGACTCCGAAGCGTGCTCGCGGCGTGCTCATAGACAGTTTACTGCATCTCACCGAGTACCAACGCCTCATACACATGCCAAACCTACTGCCGAATGCCTTCCAGACCGCTCGCCAGCTGAAACGCTGCAAGTGCAACGCTCTCTCGAGACAGATTATACCCTCCAAGCCACGTAGACATATACATACCCTCTCCAACCCCCTGAACGACGATTACAACTCCCAATCCCTCCCGCCCTCCACCAACCCATCCGCATGCTTCGTAACAGCCGCCCAAACCGGCTGAAACCTCAACACCTCCTCGTAAGCCGGCACAACACCTCCCTCATTAACATCGCTCCACAAACACTGCACCTTCCCCCTTTGCCCCTTCGCCTCTGTCCCCTCACTCCAATTCACGTTCACTGCGAAAATCTTATCCCACGTCCGACTGAACAGCCGGAGTTGCGAAGTCCCCTTCTCTGGGACGGTTTCGAAGCGGGTGTCGATGGAGGAGTCGTCGACGTGGATGGCGGAAACGGGGGTGTCGAAGAGGATGCGGCAGCTTTTCGTGTTGAGCCCGCGAAGGGTGAAGAGGGCGGAAGTCGGGGAGGTGAGGTTGGTGGTGTAATCGAGCCAGGATTTGAGGGAGGGTGGCGAAGTGTCATTTCTGTGCTTGAGCTTGGTATTTTCTTGGGTTTGGTAGTCTGAGGGCACGACGTGCGGCATGAGGCCTTCCCAGGTGCAGCTTGTAAGGCCGGGACGGGTGGCCCAGGCGATCGCGCCACAGCTGAGGGCTTTGCCGGCGGCGCTTGGGAGCTGGGCGATGATTTTCTGGACGAACCCGTCGATGCCTGTAAGCGCGACGTGATTGATGCCAGTGTCGAGGTCGATTTGCTGCACGAAGAAGTGCTTCAGTCTCGCGTCGCGCGAGAACGGGTATACCAGCAAGTTGTAGATCAAGCATCCAATGAAGACCAGGGAAAGCAGTGAGGGAATCTGGTATGGGAAGCGATGCATGAAAGGCGTGATCGGCAGCATGATGAGCACCGCGAAAGCGGCCAGGAACAAATAGATTGGCAGTACCGCGTTCCCGTCCGCAGGTGTCTGGTTAAGCGAGTGCGTGCCGAGCAGAGCAAGCTGGCCCAGAATGATGACGTTGATCGGCGCCAAGATGATGAATTGCAGGATCCAGGTCCATTGCGGCAGCTTGCTAGACCAGAGCTGCTCGTCGCCGTACGCTTTCGTCAGGAACGGGTCCTCGATGTCGTCCAGCATCTCGTCTTCCTCTTGCTGGCGCCGCTTGCCGGGTCTTGTGAATGTGCTTCGGCTGGTACGAGCGTCGCGTCCTCGAAGCAGTGAAGTACGCTCAGTAGCCTCGTGGTCTGCATCGTCTCCTAGCGTAGTAGCCCGATCGTGGCTGTGCGACAGGAGAGCTCGAGAACCCCTGCTAGAAGGCCGAGTAGACCGGCCATCGGCATCGACTGCGGCGTCAGCGACGTGCTCCACGTACTTCTGCTTCGTGGGAAGAGCCAGGAGCTCGAGGTAGCTGATCACGAGGGATAGCCAGACAGCCTGAAGTACGTGTCAGTCAACAGTCTTCTGCAGCACGAAAGACGACGGCCCTCACCGCATGAAAGATCACAACAAAGTACGGGCTGCCCAATCCAAGGTTGTTTTCACCAATCGTAGCTGCGACCAACAATGCCCATGTCAAGATGTACATCCAAAACAAGACGAAGAACCTCTGCAATGCAGTCGGTCGTACACGATCAGAGCCCGCAAGGAAGAACCACGCCACCGCGAACCAGGCGCTCAGCAGCATGCCCCAGACGACCCATTCGCTGCGATACACCACATAAGGATTGACTTTAGCCTGCAGCAAAGCCAAACCAATGACAGCTGCAGAGGAGAGGACGAAGGCAATGGGGAATCGGAAGAAGCCCTTCAGCCCACCGATTGCAATCGGCGCATCGTCATCCGCGCTATAAAGGTACCTGTAACGAGTGAAAGGATAGAACTTGCCGCTTTTCGCAATGATGACATGCAGCAGGATCAGCAATACCGGTCCAGCAGTCAACAGCGTGACCGAGAGCGCGAACAAGTCGTGCAGGTTCATGACTGCGAAGGTCCGGCCAAACAAATCGAACCACACGCCAGTATGCCCAGAACTCAGCTGTAGCTTTCCGCTCCGCGACTCGCCCTCAAACTCATCCCCATTGTAGGACGAAAGTCCCTGCACCGTCGCGAGCGAGGCAGAAAGCATATGCCACACCGAATCTCTCGAAGTGTCCCTCGCGTCGTCCTGATCCGTATGATACCTCGACCTCGGCGCAAAGAACGCGACATCCAATCCTCTCATGCCCAGAGTCTCCGTAAAGACACTATAATCCGTGCCAGACCTCACGAATCCTCTCTTGAATCCATCACCCGAAATGACCGCCCCAAACGGATTCGGCGCCTTCGCGTACTGCCTCGTGACCTCCGCATCCGTGCTCCTAAACAACATCGCCTTCCCACCGGCCCCAGCGCCCTCCAGATTGAGAAATGTATGCGGCATCTTGCTGAGCGGGTGCTCCGCAAACTCCCTAGCCCCATAGAGTCCGATCTCCTCCCCATTATTCAACAGCACCACAATTCCCCTCTCCGGCTGCAACCCCTCACTCGTGAAATGCGAAATCAGCTGCAGCGCCGTCACCACACCGACACCATCGTCCGTAGCTCCATACCCAGAGCTCACACTATCATAATGCGCATTCACCAGCACGCCCCCAGGGCCCTCATACTTCCCACCCTTCTCCCACCAAGCGCCCTCCACATCCCTCTTCCCCCGAATATAAACCAAAACATTACTACTCTCCCCATACGCCGTGACCCCATTTTTCAACGCAACAAACGTAACATTACTCCTCATATCCTCAAACACCTCCACCCTCCCCTCCTTCTTTCCCACCCCATTACTCTTCAAGATCCCGCTTACCCTCTCCACCAACCACGCGCGCACCTTCTCATTCTCCCTCGAATCGATCGGATGGTACTTCGCACTCAATACTTGCAAATCCAACCACGCCTGCGTCAGATTCACACCGGCCGTCGGTGTCTCGTTGGTCGACGCGCTGGGGACGGTCAGGTGCGTGTACAAGAGCGCGACGCAGAGGGCGAGGTAGACGAGACTCGTGATGACAGTGACGGGCGCCGTGCTGAAGAAGCTCCGGCTCTTCTTCGCCATTGTCGTCCACGTGGGCGGAGGCGCGATCTGCTTACCTGTGTCTATTAGCACGCGGCAGCGGCATGTAATCGTGATTTATGCTTACTTGAAGAGTGAGAGACCACAGTAAAAAGCAAGGTAACTTAGGTAAGAGAAGCTCGACCAAGGTCCGAGGGCTTGACCGCCAATGACGTCTCAGCACTCAGAGTGGGGCTGGTAATCACATGAACGTTTGGGGCCACACCAACGGAGAGGTACGCAAGTGGAACTTCACCTCAAATCACTAGAGATACGTGGGAACTCGTCTTACCAGCATGGAGCCTGGGACCAGTAGATCGGTAAGCAATACTTTAGACAAGAAAAGGTCCCAAATTGAACTTTCGCAGAACGCTGGCAAGATGCTAGCAAGAACTCATTTCTTGCACTGATGTGGTGTATGTCGCCGCTTCGGCAAAAATGTCATGTATATCTTGCTGGTACGTACTGCAGCTGAACCACTGCAAAACAACACCGAACGCTTGATCAACGTTCAGAAGCTTTTGTTGATATTACCCGAGTCCCAATCCATGATGAAGTCCTCTGCTTCGAAGCGATTCCTTGGGCCTCCGAAGTCCATGATGCTGTCATGGTCGGCCACTGAGGATGATGAAAAATCGTCCGCAAATAACCAAAAAATTTTCAGCCATATTCCATGGCATGGACATATGGCTGCTGAATGATGATTCGTAGTGATGTGCTTCTGGTCTCTAGTGGTATATTTCATGACTTGACGTAAAGATGGCTCTGAGTGTGTCGGAAACGTCCAGGTCATACCGGCACTTGTCGACACTTGTAGCGATGGAAGCGAGAAGTTTCGAGCTGGGCTGATACAGTGTGCTGCTCGTAATGCCGCTGGGTTGATGATACCGAAGTCCTGTTGAGCTGGCCACGTTTGCTGTTCTACCCGCAGCAGCGGTGACTGGGAGGATCTGTTCATCTTGGCGATACTGTCTTCAAGGCATGCATGGCAGGCATGTCTAGAGCTCAAGTGCGCTACTCCATAGAACCTGTCGGATGCCATGGGTTGCGCCACTGGATGGCATTGGTGTGTTCGATGCCTCGCAAGAGGTCGACGCCGTCGATCGGATCGCCATCACGATAGCCGCCCTTCTTCAGGCCGAAGTCTACCACCAAAATACGACCGTCTTGGCTAGTAGCCACAATACGGCGGTAGTCTGACTTGGCAGCCAACATCCAGCTCGTAGTCCACTCCTCTGCGCGCCAGATCTCTTCGCCTGTCTCAAAATCGTATACACGAAGGTCGAGATCGTAGCTGCCGGATACGACACGCTTATTGGCACTATCAAGCCAGAGCGATCGCACGAGCTGCGTGTGGCCAGTAAATTGCATGACCTCCTCCCCCGTCTCAACATCGAACTTATACGTGATATGATCGTTACCCCCTGCAAGCACATATCGCATGTCTTCGCTGAACTCAACTGCTGCCAGCCCGCGCTCCTTGGCGTTGAATTGCTTCACAAGCTTCATCTGATCAAGATCCCACAGACGAGCTATGCCATCACCGCTCGCACTGACGAGGTACTTTCCACGCAGCTGCACGGCGTTGACAGGTCCACGGTGGCCAGTCAGTTCACCCTTCGACTCGAAGGTCTTGCGATCCCAAACAATGATTCGAGAATCTTTCGAGCACGAAACGATGTGCTTCGCATCGAGAGCAACATCTAGGACGCCACCAGTGTGCCTCCTAAGACGCTTGATTGGCTCATAGGTCTTGATGTCCCACACGAGCAGGTCCGAGTCCGAAGAGCCAGTGACGAGGATCTCATCATCGTACTGCAGGCAGAGGATGCTTGCGTCATGCCATTGGCTGGGCGTGGTGTAGATCATGTCTCCATATGGTGTACCATTCACACTGGCAGTCGCCAGATGGAATGAGGGGTAGTCCACCGTACGGAGAACTTTTGGACCTGCCGTTGGCTTCACGTTCGGACCACCAAGCACTTTGATGCACTGAAATGTGTTAATGTCCCAAACGCGGATCGTGCGATCTCGCGAACCAGTGATGATCTTCTCCTCGTCAAACTGCAGGCAGTAGACGCTGTCCGTATGACCTGATAAGTATATGGCCTTGCCAGCCTCGACGGGGCCCTTGCGCCAGTTGGCGTCCAACATCAATCGTGCTTTGTACATCCTCTTCCACTCCTGCTTTGGCTTGTTATACCTACCCTCTCCAGCACCGCCGACCAGAACAGGAGGTGGATCTGTATATGTCTCCCGCTTGAACCGTCTGATGTAGGCGTGACGCCATACAGAATCTTCCTGTATAAGAGCCTGCCATCTCTTGGACACCGCTTGAGCGCACGCCAGGTCGCTTGCGTCTAGCAATTCAAACATGTGCAGGGCAATCTCATCAGGTAGGTGACACAGCGGGTCGAAGGTTCTGACCACTGAGATCTCATCTTGCTCTTCATCAACAGTTCCGCCCATAACGGAGTCGTGATCTTCGGACGATGCGGGAGACGACGCTTGCTCGAAATCGTTCGACAGGTCAGCTCCACTATCCGCTGCGCTGTTCATCGAGCCAATCTGGCTTCTCCGATGCCTCAGTGCCAGGCTTTCCTGATGGACGTCGGGGTCTTCGAGGTCTGAGGTGACCAAGAAGTTACTCGCGTGTTGACCCGGCATGTTGTTTGCCGCGGCCGCCGCTTTCCGTGCCCCTTCGCCGCCTTGAGTCCATGAGTGGATGGTGGGCGGTGCGAATCCCAACCCAGAAGGTGCCGGGGCTGGACGCAACCCATGCGAAGCCGCGGTGGTGGCTGGTGCGGGCGTGTCCTTTCGGTCACGATCATTCAAGAAGCTTGGGAACAAGCGGCCATGCTTGCGTGGACGCGGCTCTACGCTGCGGTTCGCTGTCCTCTTTGTAGGCGAAGTGGGCTGCGTGGGCTGAAGCAGCAAGCGAGGGTCTATCGTTTGGTTCTCGTGCGGAGTGCTTGCCCTCCTCCTGCCTGGTATACCGTGCCGATGAAGGCCATCCCTAACCTCTGCGATCTTCTCGCTATATTTGCGTGAAAACCTCCGGGAAAGACCGCGAGTTTGCTTGATATAGCTGGGTGGTTGGGTGGAAGCCTCCGCAGGCCCAGGTGGTATCGGACCACTACTGGTACTGTGCTGCCGCTGCCGCCACTTCTCGAAAGGGTTGGGGTAGGCGGCCGTGGGAGGTGGTGGTGCATAGGCCGGGTATCGCCGTTCCATCTCTCGCCGCCATTCCGCCGCTGGAAGATCAATCAGTGCTGGGTCCCGGAGTATGTGTCCGGGAGGATTGGGGATGTAGATACCGTGACCGAGTTCTGTGGTGGTTTGATGGACGATGTCATCTGGGTCTGCATCGAGGGCGTGCGGGGTGGCAGAGAAGGTCGCAGAGGTGTTGGCATGTACGGTGTGAGGGCGGGCTTCTGCGCTCCGCTTGGAGTACATTATAGTGTACGGCTCCAACCGGGTGCCAGACAAGATATTTACCCCACTCGCTTATCTTGCTTATTCGAAGGTAATGTGATGGGGTGGTGGGTCTGAGTTTGTCGGCGTGCGCTGGAGAATGGTGTCGTGCGAGGCAAAGGTCAGCGAAAGTGTTTGGCCGTGGTGACGGGTAGTGTGCAACGGAAAATTCCAAGCACAACTGATATATGAATGATCCCGCGCCCTTTTACACGACTAGTGAATGAGTGTCGACAGTTGGAGATGATGGTAATGATGGTTGAACGTGATGGCCAGGCCAATTGAGAGATGAGTCGCTCAGGTGCTAACGGTGCTCCTTAACTTATACACTCTGGTGCGCGCCCTCCCGAATGACGAGCCTCGTCCGAGACCTTGGTCGGGTGGAAGTCTGTCGAACGTCGGAAAATGGTTCTTTTCAGTGAATGGTCAGCAGCAGACCACACGAGTACGGCCCCGACCGTCGTGTTTACGAGGATCCAGAGGAAGACGGGCGGGTGAACCGTGAGGCACGCCTGGCCGGCCGGCTAACGGGCGAATCTTGCACCGGAGTCGCTCATCAGACAAGAACCCTGCGACGCAACTCCTTCGCCCTCCTAATTAGGCCTTCTCTCGCGCCAAGGTCGCCACGTCCGATTCTACTTTCTCTAATGCTGCAGGGCTGACTTCGAGACTCGTCATCATCTTCGAGCATCGAAACATAGGTACAGACCCGGCTCGTGAAGAATCACGCGGGAGCTACGAGTAGGCAGCCGTACGGTATTTGACAAAGCAGCGTCATAGATTAATCACTCTGCTGCGGCTTCCTTGATCAGACCGTCATTTACTCGGAACAAACCAACCCGCCCAGAGCAAAGGAAGTGCTTGCGGATACGCTGCGACAGCGCATCGTCGAAGCGGTGAACCTCGTGACACCGGACTGCCCGGCACCTCAGCACAGCCGCTTTCAGACCTCTGCGCGCGACTCGAAACCTCGCTTCAGTTTCCACGGCACCAGCACACACCTACCTCGGCGCTGAAGCCGCCCGAACACAGCACATCCCGAACTGTACTCAAATTCCAAGACCATTACCGTACCATTGGTATGGCCCAAGCATTTGGGAAGGCAGCGCCACTGCCGTTCGCCTACCAGTTGTTTTTCCTGTGGATCGAGCCGATAGCCACTGCACTGGGAGCCTACTATGCCTGGTTTGCGCAAGACGAGTACATGTCTCTTACACACTACGCTCTCTCCTCACACCTCGGAGTTAGTACCAGGGAATCGATAGTGCTCTACCAACTCGCCAACCTATACTTCGTCTTTGCCCTCAACGAAGCCTTGGTACTGCGGGCTACTAGTGACATCAAGGTCTGGAAAATTTTCTTACTCGGTCTGCTGACAGCCGATTTTGGCCATCTCTACAGTGTGCATGCAATTGGGCTGCCAGTGTATTGGGAGTTCTGGAAGTGGAACAGTATGTATTGGGGTAATCTGGGATTCGTCTATGTCGGGGCGAGTATGCGCATGGCGTTTCTGTCTGGTTTCGGTCTCGGCCGACAGACCGGGAGGAGTAAAGTCAAGAATTAGACTCAGCATCGGAAAAGATGGCTCTGAATTTGATACATGCGGTCAACCATGGACATGCCTGCTGCAATGGGCAAGCCGATTCTAAACACTTCGTCCCCGGCTGACATCAATCTGATGGTTCTGCCACTGTGGCAGTATCACATGTGTACCAAGGGAAGAACTTCTGGACTTTTCGGCAGGAAGGCCAGATGAGACTTGTGACAACATCATGAAATCAGACTGCATCTGCAGGCGTCACAGTGCGAAGACCGGCGCAAGAGTCCTACTATTGCATACAGGGCTCTTGGCCGAGAAACTCCCACCTGGGCAGCTTGAGACAGCGGGATACTAAGTATGGAAAGCATGACTCCAAGCGGTAAGACAGTGTGCAGGCTGAGCTCGATCTACTGCTGTCACATGAAAAATGGAGACGTTTTAGAACAATAGTGAGACGCAATTCCTCCGTCAGGATTACCAGCGAATAAGGCGCTGTTGGAGACCACTAAAATATTTGCAAGTGGTCCCGATACGGGGCTTCCGGCCGCTCTGGGCCATGTATTCTAGACTATTGACTGACCATGGAATATCGATGCTAAATTCGCGATAGACTGGACCCTTGTCCAGTACTTTTTTGCGCTTTGTACCTCGAGAATAGTGTCTAATGTGGACGCTACTTTGCGCAAACATTTCCAAGGCGGAGACGATGGTCCAGATTTATTAGTTGCAGCGCTCCTTCATACCTCCGTTGTCAGCTGCCCAGTTCGTGCGAAAGCACACTCGAGTCGGAGCCGACGCCCCAGGAACGCGGCGTGAGCAGATCGTTTCGAGGAATAATGAGAATAGACATGTCTTGCGTAGCCATATGTGCAACACATGAATTGGCCACGTCGTATTCCTGTGTCCAACAGACGAACTGACCACGTCGTATTTGCTGTGCAACATGTCGGCTTGGCAAGTATGGCTGACAACGCCACGAGTAGCACCCCACGCGCTCGTAGCGATAGGCCTCTATCTCATGGACCGTCGTCTAGCAGAACTATACCTTTCGTGCTTATGCTGAAGAGCAGCTTTTTTTTTTTGGTCGAGGGGCATGGGGCCACGAAAAGGATGAAGGCAGCACTCCCAGTGTTGGAACAGTCATGGCAAGAAGACGCAAAGAAGACCAGCCTAGGAAAGGGAGACAAAGTGGTCGTGATAGGAAAGCTAACTGCAGCAGACACAGGCTGGATCAGACACCTCCTGCCTGAGTGAGTCGTGAACATATAGCCTTCCCGAACTTTGCGCCTTGATTACACGAGTAATGCTTCTGAAACAGCTTGGGCGTGTTTCGGTCTCATGGCGTGCATGTGGGTAGGGTCTTGTTCCAGTCGCTCGATCGGGCAAACAAGAAGTCGTAGATGCGGAATATATCTAAATGTCGTCTGCCAAGCTTGAGTCGACGTGGCCCAGAGGTAACAGTGACAGCGGTCTATAATTCTGGAAGCCAAGTCATGGTGGGATATGGTGACACCGTTTGCCGGGCCTTTGCCTACTGGATGACAGCCTTATCCGGCATGCTCATCTTCGCGAGACGGTCTGTCTTGTGCGCTCGTCTGCCGCATTGATAGTCTGCGTGTCCGTCGCGGAAGATGTTGTCCCATGATGGTCTGGTTCGCGGTGTTCAGGTTACGTGTATTTAAAAGCGGACCCACTTGCGTAAACCAGGGTCTCCAGTGTGCTTGCCCTCGCTCGTCACCAACAATAAGTAATCGATAGGAAACAAATCAATTGACAATTCTGTCGCCTTGTCTTAGCCCAAGTTACTGTTACGATCACACAAATCGACGGCTGAATAATACGCGATGACCTTCCAATCGCCCTGAGATCAGGTGACGAATCTCGGTTGGGGGTGGAGACCAGCGGCGACACCATGAGCTCTCTCAAGCAGTTCATCAGGAACGTCAGGGCTGCCAAGACCATCGCCGACGAGCGGGCAGTGGTGCAGAAGGAGAGCGCGGCCATCCGAGCGAGCTTCAGGGAGGAGAGTCACAACTCGGACGTGCGACGGAACAATGTGGCCAAGCTGCTCTACCTGTTCACGCTGGGTGAGCGCACGCACTTTGGGCAGATCGAATGTCTGAAGCTGCTCGCCTCACCGCGCTTTGCGGACAAGCGGTTGGGATATTTGGGGACCATGTTGCTGCTGGACGAGAATCAGGAGGTGTTGACGCTGGTCACCAACTCGCTCAAGAATGATTTGAACCACAGCAACCAGTACATTGTCGGACTGGCGCTGTGTACATTGGGCAACATCGCGAGTGTGGAGATGTCACGAGACCTGTTTCCAGAAGTCGAGACGATCCTGGCAAGCACCAATCCCTACATCCGGCGGAAGGCGGCGCTGTGCGCGATGAGGATATGCAGGAAGGTGCCGGATCTGCAAGAGCATTTCTTGGACAAGTCGAAGCAGCTGCTGAATGATCGCAATCATGGCGTCCTGCTGAGTGGGCTGACGTTGGTGGTCAGCATGTGTGAGGCCGATGAAGAGGAGGGAGGTGAGCAGGGGGTGGTGGAAATGTTCAGGCCGCTTACGGGCAGCTTGGTGAAGGTGCTGAAGGGACTGTCACAATCAGGATATGCGCCGGAGCACGACGTCACGGGCATCACGGATCCGTTCTTGCAGGTCAAGATCTTGCGCTTGCTGCGTGTGCTTGGCAGAGGAGACCCGCAGACCAGCGAACAGATCAATGACATTCTGGCGCAAGTGGCGACGAATACGGAATCGTCAAAGAATGTGGGCAACTCCATCTTATACGAGGCAGTGCTCACGATCCTCGACATCGAGGCGGACTCTGGTCTTCGCGTGCTTGGCGTCAATATTCTGGGCAAATTCCTGACGAACAAGGACAACAACATTCGATATGTTGCCCTGAACACACTGCTCAAGGTCGTAGCCATCGACACCAATGCCGTACAGCGACATCGTAATACCATCCTGGACTGCCTACGAGATCCTGATATCAGCATCCGCCGGAGAGCACTAGATTTGAGCTTCACACTAATTAACGAGACGAATGTGCGGGTGCTGATACGAGAACTGCTTGCCTTCTTGGAGATTGCCGACAACGAGTTCAAGCCGATCATGACTTCTCATATAGGCATCGCTGCGGACAGGTTTGCGCCGAACAAGCGATGGCATGTTGACACGATGTTGCGGGTGCTGAAGTTGGCTGGCAACTACGTCAAGGAACAGATCCTATCCTCTTTCGTGCGACTGATTGCTACCACACCAGATTTGCAGACATACTGCGCGCAGAAGCTTTTTGCTGCTCTAAGGGACGACATCAGCCAAGAAGGTCTGAATCTGGCAGGTGCGTGGGTTATCGGAGAGTATGGAGACGCTCTGCTGCGTGGCGGACAGTATGAGGAAGAAGAGCTTGTCCAGCCTGTTCATGAGAATGAGATCGTAGATGTTCTGCTGGCTATCCTGAACTCCACCTACTCGAATCAGATCGTCACGGAATACATCATCACATCAGCAATCAAGCTTACGACACGACTGCAAGAGCCAGCTCAGATCGAGCGATTACGACGACTGCTCATCAAGCACCAAACAGACCTGAATGTCGAAGTGCAGCAACGATCGGTGGAGTATGGCAACCTATTCGGATACGACCAGGTGCGCCGTGGTGTGCTTGAGCGCATGCCAGCGCCGGAGATTCGAGAAGAGCAGAGAGTGCTGGGCGAGAAGACGAACAAACGTCACAGCAAATTGCCGGCAAAGAAGAAGATTAGCCAGATCACGGAGCAAGATATGTTGCTTGACCTAATGGGAGGTGGTTCGACGTTGCCCACTGTCGATACGAGTGCGACGATGAACGGCACACAGCACAATACCGACTTGCTTGCAGACATCATGGGCGGCGGCGCCGTATCCTCACCAAACCAATCCTCAAGCCCAAGCCCCAACGGCGCACCCCGACAAAACAACATGAACTCCATCATGGACCTCTTCGACTCCCAACCCCCCGCCACCCCTCCCACCGCACCACCCCACACCATCCGAAACGACATCATGGGCGGCTTCGGCAACTCCCCACCACCCGCCGCACACGTCCAGCAACCCCCCGCCCACATCGCGTACAACAAGAACGATTTGCTGATAACTTTCGCCGTGCAAAGGAGTCCGCAAGCCGTCCAAGTCGTCGCGCGATTCAAGAACCAGTCCAGCTTCGAGAGTTTTGGCAATTTGAACCTGCAGGCTGCGGTGCCGAAGACGCAGAAATTGCAGCTGCAGGCGATTTCGTCCGCCGAGTTGGACGCCGGTGGCGGCGAGGCGGTACAGCAGATGAGGATTTCTAGCGTGCAGGGGGTAAGTCTTTTCTTTTTCTTTTTATTCCTTCTTTTTTTTTTATCATTCCGCACAGAATTTTTTTCTTTTTCCTTTCCTTTTGGGTATGGTAGCATGTTTGGATGCTGACTTTGATGCTTTTCTTTTTCGTAGCCGCCGCCGCCGAGGTTACGATTGAGGTTGAAAGTCATTTATTCGAAAGGTGGAGGGGAGATGGTGACGGAGCAAGTGGATTGGAGCGAGCCGACGTAGGTTGGCGTGGACGGTTTGGCTTTTGCTCTTTTTTCTGGAGAGAGAGAGAGAGAGAGAGAGAGAGAGAGAAGATTTAGCATTGGGTGGTTATGGCTGCAAAACGGTAAGGTAACTTTGCAGTGTAGTGGAACAGCATAGCGGCGGGTCTGTGGTTCGTCAACGTTCAGGATGGAAATGCTACCTGAGGCAGGCAGCCCCCAGTGACACTGCCACCAGGCCAGAGTGCGAATTCCTGTCACGGCTGGTCAGATGATACAATGTCGTCTCTCGCCAAGCACTCATTCTGCACGCTCTCGCTGAACATCACCGTCGCCCCGCCCTCCAGCTCCTCCCCCCCACCATCTCAAACATCCAACGGCACCCCACCCATCGTATAAAACCCACTGGCCGACGGCTCCGGCGGCCTCTCAGGCCCAAACACCGGCTTCACTTCCTCCTCTACCTCGCTCACCCTCACTCCACCGCCTCCGTCCTCCTCCTCCTCCGCCGCCCTCGCGCAAATCGCTAGCAAAGCCCAAATAGTATAAACAGCATCGTTCCCGCCATTGTGCGCATGCCACGCCGAAATCTCAAAATCATACAAGACTTTCGGCAAGCTGGTGGGATTGGCGTCGCGCTTGTAGAGCTGGTACATGCGTGCTGTATCCATTGTGTCGGTTAGATTATCGCGATTGAGGACGGAGAAGCCGATGTCGTGGCAGTACTCAATGTCTTGTTTGAGGTCGTGGCCGAGGAGGATGATGTTGCGGGGTCCCACTTCAGGCCCCGCTGCTTGCTGCGCTTCCTCCTCCTCCTCGTCGTCGTCATCTTCGGGGTTCGTGGGGCGAGGTCCGGCGGAGAAGGGTGGATGAAAACAGGAAGTTAGGACGGACGCGATGTCGTCTTTGCTGACGAATTCGGATTCTCCGAATTCGAATTTGCCGGGGCAGCCGTCAACCCACTTTTTGTTCACCATATGCGTGCGCTCCTTGATACGGAAGTGGCGAGCACGGATGTACTGGCGCCAATTCTCGCCCCAGGGGCCAGGAGGCATGTGCTTGAGGTCGCGGGTGTCGAGAGTTGCGACGCCGACCTCGGTCACGGCGTGCGCGCCTTCTTCGTAGGCTTCGCAGTCGATGGCGATGAAGATGGGCTCGAGCTTGTGGGTCCATGAGTTTGGGACGTTGAGATTTAGCTTGGTCATAGCGGCGGAGAGGGACTCGTCTTCGGGCTTGAGGCCGAGGTATCGTTGGGCGCTGGTGATGAGGGCGCTGGTTGAGCGGCCGCTATGGGGGAGGAGGTTGTCGATGCGGCTGGTCTTTGGTGACTTTTTGTTGTTTTTCTTCTTGTTCTTGCCGGCCTCGATGGCATCCTCCATCTGGTTGACGAAAGATTTGTACGCCTCGTCGTTTTGAATTGAGGTGGAGATGGTGACATGGCCCGGGAACTGCAGATTGTGAACCCAGTGGTCGATCTGCTCTCGTTGAGTGGTGTGGCCAAGGAAGCGAGGTCTGAAATCGCTGCTCATGGGTCCCGCGATGGTGAAGTCGTAGACGAGCTCCTTCCGAGTCTTGTCGTCGAGCTTGATATTGGCATCTGGGAATTGGTCGTTGATCTCCGAGATTAGTGCCGTGAGCTGCTCTTCTGGGACGAAAGTCGTCGGCTTCGTGGTTGGAAAGTAGCCATTGAAGATGTAGTACCTCGACATCGATTAGCATGACGCACATGTCGAATCTTGCACAGTTGCTTGACTTACATGTCCCACTTGCGGTCCCAAATCTTGCTCTGGTCGAAGAAGGCGCTGGCTAGCGGTTGCCGCCACTCATTGGGGACATATTTGTACGGGAACTTCGTGATGGCCTGGAATGGAGTGAACTTCATGCCTTCGGGTGCTGGCTCGCCGCAGCGCTCATCATACTTGAGTTGATTTTCTGTGAGCTGCGGCGGCGGCGGCGGCGGTGGTGCTTGTGGGCTGGCCAGCGGCTGACGAGGAGGGAAACGAGGCGACTGCGGCTGCTTTTGCTTTGGTTGGAGGTCAGATGGTGACTTCTCCGGTGGGTTCCCTGCGAAGTACTGTTCCGCGGTGGGCAAGTCATCCTCCGCTGCCGGTGCAGGCGATGATGGCGGCGTGGGCTCTCTTTTGGGCGGCAGGTTCTGCTCTCCGCCGAGGAGGTTGATAAAACGCTCCATCGCTGTGGGAGACGGAGGCATGATGTGTGCCGATAGGTTGATTTGAAGAGTGTCTGTCAGGGATGAAGCGGTGACAGGCAAGGGTGTGCTATACATGTCACATGTCAAGTGAAACTGCAAGAACAAGTGCGTGGGTGAAGGCAGCGTCTAGAACATTTGACGAGCATCAGGTGCTCGAGCCTCCCACTCGACATGTGCTTTGGCTCAGATATACCATCCTGTAACTGCGGATCGGGCATATTTCGGATGTCAGAACAGGAAGGCACGTGTTGCCTGAGCGACCGGCCGTGCATCACCTCACAAACAAACTCAATTCGGAAGGTGGGTAGGTATCTTATCGATACCGCACCTCATCACGTCAACTGAAACAGGCCCCTCAGAGACAATCGACCGGTATGGTATTGATCAGCCGTGCTCAGCATCATGTTGTAACCCGCCATGCGTCTCAAGCCACTGCCCATCCGCCCATTCACTCATCCATCCGCCCCAACACCAGTCACCGCACGGCCATTCGCAACCAGCACAATGGTGCAGGGAAGAGACGCCTTCACGCCGGCCATGCGGGTCGCCGGGCAAAGGCAAGATGTGTGGTCCATCGTCAACGAGGCCGCCGCCGCTTACAACCACGAGCACGGCGCGGGCAGCGTGGTCAACATGGGTCAAGGCTTCTTTGGCTACAACCCACCCCAGTTTGTCTTGAATGCTGCCAGAGAAGCTCTGGGCAAGGTGGACTGCAATCAGTACTCGCCGACCAAGGTATGCATGCCTCTCATGGGGACAGTAGGACGGCGAGGCTGATGACATCCAGTAGGGTCGACCACGGCTGAGGAAAGCTCTGGCTGAGGCATACTCTCCGTTCTTCCGACGCACCCTCAACCCAGACACCGAGGTGACGATCACGACGGGCGCAAATGAGGGCATGCTCTCCGCCTTCATGGGCTTCCTCGAACAGGGCGACGAGGTCATCGTGTTCGAGCCCTTCTTCGACCAGTACATCTCCAACATCGAGATGCCCGGCGGCAAGGTCGTCTATGTGCCACTGCAGCCACCCAAGGAAGGTGCCGCCAAGACCACTTCTGCAGGCGACTGGACATTAGACATCAGCGCTCTGGAATCGAAGATCAATGACCGGACCCGCATGATCGTCATAAATACTCCTCACAACCCTGTCGGCAAGGTCTTCAACAAGCAGGAGCTGCAAGCCATTGGTGATCTTTGCGTCAAGAACAACATCATCATCCTGTCTGACGAGGTGTACGACCGGCTATACTACGTCCCTTTCACCCGCATCGCAACCCTCTCACCCGAAATCGCCAAGCTCACCCTGACTGTCGGCAGTGGCGGCAAGAACTTCTACGCTACCGGATGGCGCGTAGGCTGGTTGATCGGGCCCGAGCATCTCATCAAATACGTATCAGCTGCGCACACCCGAATATGCTACTCGTCCGTCTCGCCACTGCAAGAAGCCACCGCCGTTGCCTTTGAACAAGCCGACGCCCACAATTTTTGGGACGAGTCCAAGAAGGAGATGAAAGGCAAAGTCGATCGCTTCACACAAGTCTTCGACGAGCTAGGCCTGCCATACTCTGAGCCCGAGGGCGGCTACTTCGTCCTTGTCAATCTAGCAAAGGTGAAGCTGCCAGACGACTACCCGTTCCCAGAGCACGTGGCGAGCCGTCCGCGCGACTTCAAGCTGAGCTGGTTCTTCATCAAGGAGCTCGGCATTGCGGCAATCCCACCGACGGAATTCTTCACGGACGCGAACGCGCATATTGTCGAAGACTGGCTGCGATTTGCTGTATGCAAGGAGGATGACATTCTCGAGCAGGCCAAGGAGAGGTTGAGGGGTTTGAGGAAGTACATACAATAGATGGAGGCACGGACCTTTTGCGCGCGTGTAAAAAGTCTGGAGTTGTACATTTTCAATCCCAGACCTGCAGATCCAACCAGACATGATCGAACACTGACGATAACCTCGTGGTAACAACGATCAGGATCACACCGGCCGACTGTGCCAACTACCCGATCCTTGACTCCAGCGCAACAGACATTTCGACCAAATTGCCCCCATAGCAGCTTTCCTCATGACAATTCTCCAGACGTGCATTTACGTCTCTTGGCAGTACTGTGCTCGTCACTCGGCGCCTCAGACTGCGCCTTCCGCTTCCTTGCCACGACCAGCGCTCTGGAAAAAATAACGACTGGATCTTCGTCCTCCTCCACAGCCACCTCCTCCACGACCGTGCCCTGCTCTGGCTCCGCGAATAGCCTCGGCTCCAGCTGTCCCTGGAGCGCCGTGAGCACTGCTCTCACAACTCCGACAGCGTTGTCAATATTCTGCTCGTCCTCCTCGAAGCGAGCTCGAGCTCTCCAAGTCTCGAACCAATCGAACCAGCGTTCTGTCTCGCAGTCAAGCACAGCCTTCGCGTGGCACATCAGCGCATTGCCACTTGTGGACGATGACGTATCCTCTTCAATCAGGCGAGAGGGTACAGTGGCCTTGACTAGTCCAACGTAGAACTCGCGGCAACGTTTGACGTTCAGGCTCTCCGGCCGCTGTCCAGGCAATAGCGGGAGCATAGTGCCTGCACCGAGAAATCTGATCTTCTCGTGCTCGTAGTACTCGTCCGCGCAGACGAGATCAGCAGCCATGTTGTGCTGCCAACGTGTTTCGTACTCGACGAAGTACTTCGGCACCTGCGCTTTCATGACTGCATTCCGCAGTATGAAGACCAGTGGCGTCTCGAACTGATCAATCGGGATTGTCTTGTCCTTAAAGTCTGCTGGGGACCGCACCCACTGATATGCAATACGCTCCGTCGCAGTGAGCCGTGCTGGCTGCTTCTCAGGTGGTGGAGGAGGTGCAAGCAGACGATGGCTTGGCCGCACGTTCGTTGGTGCCTCACCTCTAGGCTCCTCCACCTCCTCCACCACTCCCAAGGCCCTTGCATCTTGCTTGATATAGTCCTGCAGCTTATCCCAGTACCAGCCCGTCAAGCCGTCGATTTGGTCCTTTTTGTGTTTCAAACACAGCGTGTGCTTCGCCAAAGTCCTGAGCTCCTCCTTCCTTACACTGTCTGGGGCGATTGAGCATAATCGCTCGTACTCCTTCGCCACAGCTTTCGACTCGTCGATTCTTGGGCGCTTGCTGCAATTGGTCCCATTCTCGTCGCAGAACATGCATGGATTCGGAATATCTTTGTCCGGAAGTCGACCTTGCCAGAAAAGTTCATGAGGCTTCCAGCCGGCCTTCCTGGGCGCTTCGCTGGAGAACGGCATGTTCTCGCCACAGATACTCAATTGTGCTTGCAGATGACCAGCCAGGAAGTGCCGAATTGAATTTGAGGTTGGCCTCCAGAGCACGCAACCCTGCTCGAAACAAAGAAGGCCTCTCCTTCGATTGCCTTTCCATTGTTTCCTTTGCCTTTGTCGTTGGAAATGCCAGACAGCCCTGCGGCTCGCACACATGTGATACAGTGCCTTTGTCCATGTCGCAGTCATATCAGCAAGTCATTCCAAACAGATAGACTGTGGGGCTGAGGCTCATGCACCCACATCGTCATCAGGTCGGCGTTCAACCGGAGCATGCTCAGAGGGTCAAGAAGAGAAAGCGTATCTAACGCACTCATGCTTTGCGTACGTTTGGGCACATCCAAGCACACAAGTATCCATCAGTCGCCACTTTGACTATCGCTTAGACAGCTTAGATTGGTCTATTTGCTGGGCAGATGAAGGTCTGCAGAAGCCATTGATACAGCGCCATGGACAAGCTCTGAGCTTTGCAATGACGCGCCTGCAGTAGTGATGTCTCAATCCTTCCAAGCTCACGGCCCTCCTCTCGAATCATCGGCAAAATTCCAGTCTTCGGACTCACCCCTAGCTCGGCATCAACGTCAGTGACCACTGTATCGTCAGTAATCACTTCCACAATGTCACCGCCTGGTCAAGTCACAAGCTGGGATCCAGACTATAACCCCAGTCAAGCATCCACATACTCCCACATCAGCGAAGCCCGCCTGTCCCCAACAATGCGACTTGTCTCATTCGCGGGCCAGAGCGTCATATCCGCAGACTACTGACAAACTACCACCTCTCGGCGAACAAACGCGTCTCGCGCGGGCAAATGTCGATGAATGCCTGCAAGCGGCCGGAGTCTTGAAGGATCATATCACGATGAATCGCCAGTATGTGGTCGGTCTGGCGTCTTTGAAGGATGTGTTGATGAAGTGCTGGTCGTTGACACAGGGGGACGCTTTGCCGCCGCCGGTCTCGCTGATTGGAGTCGATAGTTTGTTCAAGACAGGTGTGCTGCTTGAGGTCGAAGTGACTGGTAAGGCGCCGGTTCCGTCACCGGGTCAGTCTGGTAAGGTGTACTAAATCCAAGAAACTACAATCAGGGTGAGGAGTTCATTCATCTGTGGCAGTCGTTGCTGAGCGCGGACGAATTCCGAACTGGTGTCACGCTGTTGATCGGGTCGCAAGTCACCGATATTCGCAATTGCTATTTATTGGCAAGAACGTGAAAAGCCGATTTCGTGGCATGTGGGTATCTGTCAGATAATATCAGATGGCAATGTGGAATCAGACTTCCGGGAGCAAATGTGCTGTTGCAATCGAGTGAGCGTTGCACGCCTTTGGCACGCAGCTGCCAGAAGCACACATAGACCTTGACACCTCGCGCATTGGACACAGTCCGCCCGTGGAAGCAAAGGGTATTGATTCCCCTCTTTCTGATCGCCTTTGTTCACCTTCGACCTGGTGTAACGCCGCAAAACATTTGCAGCACCATGAGAACTGGCTACTCATTTGCAATCAACGCATAACCGCTGCTCGTCAGGAAAGCAGCCACGCCCCAGATGCTCGACCACCCTAGTGTGCCAACTGGTTCCGTACCGTCGACAGTCATCAAGACGCGCACAAAAGTGTTGACGACGGTGCAGGCAATCAGCACCCCAGTCCTCTTTGTCAGAATCTCAGCCCGGGACGAGAATCCGTCCTCGCCAAACCCAAGATTAAATGCGATCGTCTCCGAGATTGTAGCAGTTTCTGGGTCGAACTTGACCTTCTCTGGTTTGAGTGTTGGATCGGTCAGTCCAGGATTACTACGCGAACCAATCGCTGGCTTGAACAAGAACTGCGCCGTAGCCCAGCCAACAGGCAGGAGCAGGAAGATGAGGTACTCCATCCTGGCTGCATGCGCGCGCTCCATGCTCAGCTTGTCCGTGTTGAGTGAATGAGTGATCAAGTAGGATGGTAGCCAGGAGTACAAGCTGAAATACAGGGTGACGGCATAGATTGCGGACCCGAAAATGGACGTCAAAGTGGTAATCTGCCAGTCTTGCGCAACTTGTTGGTTCGGCTGCTTTCCAGGTTGGTGTGCGTGGATGCTGGGTCGCATCACAGCGAATGGAATGGCGAGACTGGCGATATCGACTGCCAGCGAGATGAGAACGGCCGACGCGTCGATGTTGTAGAAGGTGAAGACGAGCGAGTGGTACGGCAGGTTGCTCAACAAAGAGAGACCTGCCAGGTCATACCCTACAATACAATGTTAGCCGGTATGACTAGGCCAGCGCCAGCGCCATAGTCTCCGTGCTCACAGTCGTATCCAGCGATCCAAGCCGTCGCGATCTCCACCACCTTCCAGCCCACAAGAAAGAAGATTGAGTAGTCGTCCGTCGAGGGTCTGCTGATGGCTGCCAGTTCGAAGCCAGACAATCCTCTGACAAGCGTATACAGCAGCGAGCTGAGCGCCAGGCTCAAGGTGGACACGAGAGCGAGGCGCAATGATGCTGGCAATCGCGATGCGGGTGGGACGCGTGGGAGGACTGCTGGGGCTTCTGGCGCGTCTGCCATGTCGCTCGGTGGCGAGAGAATGCCGTTGGGAGTCGCGAGAGCTCGCGCCTTGATGTCGGTGCTGAATTGACCGTCTCGTGGCATGGCCAAGGACGGCACGTGAGAAGACATTCCCTGTACTTGGCGCATTATGCTCTGGAAGACTTTGCGCGTGTTTACAAAGGTGCCCTTGGTGCGTTGATACGGTCCGAGCTTCTGGAAATGACGTAGCGTGTTGTCAGGCACAAAGGATACCTGAATAATGATTCCATTGACGGCTACGGAGTAAATGAAGGCTTGAGGCGCCAGAAAATTATACACCACTCATGAACAAATTATCTGTTATGTGTCAGCCTAAGCATCATGCCATCACACGTGTTAACAGGTCAAGTGCGTGGCATACAGTCAAGCACGAGTCAACCGAATGAACCGCTCGATCAGTTGACATGTGATATCAGGCAATCAATCAGTCACTGACATGCAGTCGACTATCAACCACGTCAATACGTCTGGGCGTGAGGCAGGCCCTCAACCGCCCCCCAGGCGTCACACAGCCGTCAAACACCGGCTGATTCATCAACGGCCATACAAAAGTCAACGAGAGTGCTCGTTTGACTGCCAACAGAATCACTACTGACAGCACTCTATCGCCGATAGCCATACCTCAACGCCCGCCAGCCGTTGATGTCCAAGTCCAGGATTTCTGATGCTGGCTCCCCATACATCACCTCCTCCTTGGACATTTCCAGAGCTATCGCTTCCTTCTTGCCATACGGCTTCATGACCTGAGCCCGACAGTAAAAGCTCGGGTTCTCCGGAAGGCATAGCACAAAGAACCTGTTGCCACGGGGTTGGCAAATGCTCCAAGCCGTAATCTGCGAGGCGACATCGAGATACTGAGACGCCAAATTCTGCATGGCGCTAGAGATCCATATCTGTGTCGCAGCGTTGGAATCGATCTCGTGCTCCGGATCGTCTCCGTCAGATACTGTCAGCACACGTAATGTATGCAGGGATGAGGCTGCCCCTGATGCCTTGGCGGATCCCTCAATATGTAACCATACGTCGACCTTTTCGTAGTCTAGACCGTCGACGGTCTGGCCAAAGCCAGCTGTTCCAGCGCGTGATATTGCGAGGAGAGGGTCTTGTAGCTCATCGCTGGCAGCGCATATCATGCGTAATGGACAGCCGGTCGGCTCAATTCTGCGTAGAAGAGCACCCGGGCGGTCGCATCTCTGAATCCCAAGTGACTTTAACCTTGGCAGCTAAATCGCAGCAGCCGGTGAAGAAGCTGCAAGGTCGGACATGGGAAGCCCAACGAGGTGCAGGGTACGCAGCCTGTGCGGATGACTGGTACTGGACTGGGTGTAACTGAACAGCAAGCTGGGAACCATTTGACCCGCAAGCTCTCTGTCCGATTCGTCGTGGTATCGCAGTCCTTGCCTCCGGCAGTACTCCTCGATGTAACCGTCAATTTCGAGATGCAAAGCGACGAGTTCAGGTTCTTCAACACTTCTTGACCTGCTTCTATTGTATTTGAGTCATGCAATTGAGGGTTCGGAGATGTGATTTTCCGTGGTGTTCAGCCGACCGTCTTGGGTTGGCTTGTGATCGAAGTCATTGTCCACCTGTAAAGCCATCATCAGACACTCCACAATTATCGATCAGTCAACCAGCATCAACTATTGATCCACCAGTCGACCAGCGTCAATCAGTTGACTGCTGATACCACTGTCAGCAGCAATCACTTCCTGAACTCCCCCTCTCCCCCTCATCGTGCGCAGATGCGGCCGACGCTGATGTAGTATCACCAGAAGCCTCGAGTCAATTCCCGCAAAGCAGTCAAACGTAAAAGTCATATGCAATAGCTGGTCTCTCGGCAACATATCTGCCGAAATTGAGAAGAGCCAATCGAACTCCTTCAGGGGCAGTTGCCGAAATGTTCGCATTCCGGCAAAGCGTAAGATGTCTGAAGTGCTGTAAACCGGCATTCTCCGGGTTGAATGCGGCGATAAGGGCCAGCATATTATCGCCCTTCCTGATCACGAGCTGACGATAGAATGCGGGAATGGCCACGTTGTATAATCTCTTGCATGATTTGGCGACGCTCCAGAGTTGGCGCTTTAGCTTCACGTAGCTGACGATGAGTGCAAGGACGTCCTTCGGAAGGCTGATGACGTCTGCAATACTGTTCCTGTAAGCGCTGATGTGTATAGAACCTGGTGCTGGCAGCCCTTGATCACACAGAGCCGGACGCCAATGCATTATGTCCTGGTGGATAATAAGGCAGATAAGTATCTCGTGCGCGAGAGCAAGAGCGGGGCTCGGTAACGCGGCGATGCTCACTCCAGGAAGGAACGTAGACGATCGCTCTGCTCCAAGTCATCTACTAGGAGGTACGCTTAAACTCACTGTCTCGAACGAAAAGCGTAAGTAGTGGCGCCGCTCCCCTGAGAAATCATAGTTGTCAGATCCTCTTCACCGCTTTGACGCCCTGACGCGCTGGAGGGGCCCTACGATGCGAATCTTTTTGAAGGGACAATATGTACACACCGACTATGCACTGTAACTGAAGTGCCCAATCAAAGCGGCTGCTCGCGTGCCTGCCTGCCGTACACTTACGCCCGCTATGCTTTACATATCAGACAAACCCAACCTGGCTCCCAGAAGGCGGCTCTTCATCATCCCATGCGACTCCAATTGCGTGAAGCCGCACGTGGCCATCCGCGGCTCTTCCACGTTCATGCCCCACATGCGCAACATTTTTCCTATAATACAGAGTGAAGATCGAAGCATTACAGGTGTCGGAACATCTAGAAAGGAGGCGACGCCGGGGTGACCTTGTCTTGCTGCTCCATGAGCTCTTCGCCGGACGCTTCGATGGAGACCGCAAGGCCGAGCTTGGCGGAGTTCTGCAAGTTTGGTCAGTACCCTGGCCTGCAATCAGTGTCTTCCAATTAGAGCCTACCTTGACATGGTCCAGCTCGCCAGCAAAGGTGACGCGAACCGGCGGCGCGATGACCTTGTCCAGCAGACATCCGATCTTGCCTTGGCTGTCCACCTGCGCCCGGAAAATGCTCCTGCTGAATTCGTATTTCGCTCCAAGAGTCGCCGTGCCCTCTCTTCTTGGCCCGCCCATCATCGCGTTTGCACCGCTCAAGCCTGCGAACTGCAAATTGACGTCCACACCCGTCTCCACCTTGTCTGTCAACCTGCGCCAGTAGCTCCCTTGTAAACCGCCCTGCGCAAGCACCTGAAGCGAACCTATCCAGTCATCGCCCTTGTACCTCGCCGCATAGCTCAGCGCCGCCTCAGGCCCCAAGCCACCGCCAGGCCTCTGCAATACGCCCTCCAAACCCAGCGCCAGTCTTGAGGTCACACTCTGCAAGTACGATCCGATAAACATGCCGGTCAGACCTCCTTCAAGCAAGCTAGGGTTGATGCTTTTCAGTTGAGCGGTGAAGTCATTGCCGGTGTAGTCTTGCTCAAGCGAGACCTGTGCGCCTCCGGATGACATACCGCCTGCAGGTTGGATCTGGACGCTGTTTTTCAAGCTGAATCGGGAGCCAAGACGAGCGTTGAAGCGGCCGGAGAAGGACGAGTCGGAGTCGAGTTGGGCTTGGCAAAGGATCTGTTGAGGCAATTGTAAGGTTAGCGGGTCATTGCCATCTCATGTCTCTGAGCTCACGTTATTGGTTCCATACAGCGCTAGGAACGTGTACGGCGACAGCATCTGGCTCCCTTGCGAGAATGCATGGCTGATCTGGAATAGTGGATAGATGGAAAAGCTCTTGTTCAGCTCTGCTCGCAGCCCACTGAATGTCTGGTTGGTAAGGAAAACCTGTCTCTGTGTCTCTGCTGCAATGTTGTCTACCGTCCCAGGATTCTTGAGGCCAAGCGCCGCCCGCTTGTCTTGGAAGGCGCCGTATGTGTCTAATATCGTATCGAAGATGGCGTTTGTGCGTGCGGGTTGTTGTGAAGGAGGCTTTACGACATCGATGGGCGGAGGGGGGATCGTGCCGGGTGTGATGGGCATGGCACCCTTTTCTAATGGCGGTGCGGCCATACTAGGTGGACAGTGCGGAGAATTACTGGACGGGCAATCTGCTGATTGCTTTGCGGCCGTGTGACGAGGGCGATGAGATGACGGCCTCCTGATTGTACTCTGGTGATGATGATCGCGTGTTGCATACCTAAAAAATCTAGCTTAAGATGGCGTCCGTCCTTAGTGCACCTGGTCCGTGCGCGCGAGCTCGATCGAATCGGGGAGGGTCACAATTGCTTTTCATATTCACTCTTGCCTTTCTCACCTCATCAATGAGACGATTAGTGCTAGAACTCCAATATCGACTCAACAGAGCGGGCTCAGCCATTGAAGCAATCTTAATTGTACAATGCCAGTGACAAAGGCGCAGAGTTGGCTTATCATGTTCTGAGCTTTGGCCTCATCTCGACTCAAATCAACAGCATCAAGCCGCCCATATTCAGCCTGCATTTGCACACAAATTCGAAGATCTCCATCTGTTACAGAGCGATCACCCGTCTTCAAGCATAGAGAGTTACGACTGGTGTATCGAAAAGCGGGTCAGCAGTAGTCGAGCGCTACATTTGCGTCGGGAGGACTGAGTGACGATTCTCAGACAGATCGGGACTCACAGCCGCCTACCAAAAATTCCGTCGTCTTTGCCAGCCTATAGGCCAACACGGACCTCTGAACATTGCTTCATATTCTGGTGTTCAAGATGGACACTTTACTGACCGCTGACCTGGCGGCGAATTCGGCGAATTTTCGACGCAGATCGAGCACATATGTCGATGCAATCCATGATCTTCCAGCGAAGGAGTCTATGGCACCAGCTCAGCTCTACTCCACCGAGTCTGGACGTCTATTTCACTCAGGTCGGATCGTTATAGCTACCTGCGGCCTCCCTGCACGTGGCAAGACACACATCAGTGTCGCATTAGCTCGGTACCTCCGCTGGCTTGGAGTCAAGACGCACATTTTTCACTTGGGAGATTATCGTCGATCGTTCGTTGACGACCACGTGCCTGAGGATTACTTCCACGTCGACGCGTCTGCGTCATCTGTCTTGCTCCGGAACAAGATCTTGAAGAAATGCCGAGAGGACATCCTGCATTTCTTGAACAAGGAGAACGGGCAGATAGCTATCTACGATGCCGTCAACCCGCTCGCGACCGGCCGTAGAGCCCTGTCAAAGGAGTTTGAGAAGCATGATATCCACACTCTTTTCATCGAGTCACAGTGCACAGACGATCGCATCATTCAAGAGAACGTGCGCAATGTCAAGATCAGCTCGCCTGACTATAAGGGCTGGAACGCCGCAGACGCGGTCAAGGACTACCTGGACCGGATCAATTCTCGCATACCACATTTCGAGACCATGGAGGAGAAGGACCTGCATTATGTCAAAATGGTCAACGCAGGCGAGCGCGTGATTGTCAACAATTGCGCGTTTGGTTATCTCAGTCAGCGTATTGTGTTCTATCTGCTCAATCTGCACATCAAGAGCCGGCAAACGTATTTCTGTCGTGCCGGGACGGCCAGAGACGAAGACAGCTTCAAGAGTGATGCCAGCCTGTCTCCAGAGGGCGAGGACTACGCCAAAAAGATGTCCGACACGCTTCTAGCTCACCGTGAAAAAGAGCGCCAGAACTTGATCAAGCAGGGTGCGCCGGAATCCACTGCGCTCAAGCCTTTGACCATATGGACGTCGACCAGGAGACGGACGGTGGAGACGAGCGAGTATCTCGCTACTCTGGGCTATAGAGTAAGGCAGAGGAGCCAGATGTCACAGCTGAACCCTGGAGTTTGCGAAAAGTTGAGCGAGGAGAAAATACGACAAGATTTTCCAGAAGAAGTGGCCAAGCACGAGCAAGATCCTTACCATCATCGGTATCCGAGGGCTGAGAGCTACCATGACCTGGCCGTTAGACTCGAACCAATCATCCTGGAGTTAGAGAGAGAGCAGAATGACCTCTTAATTATCGCGCACGAGTCGGTGCTCCGAGTGCTGTACGGTTATCTGATGGCTTGCTCGGCCACTGACATTCCAAATCTTTCATTCCCAAGGGACGAGATCATTGAGTAAGTTGTGCTCGCTATGCTGCGGAGACCGTTTCCAGAAATGTCATGCTGACCGTGATGGCAGGATCATCCCAGCCTCATATACCAACCGCGCCCAGCGAATCCATGTTGACGGTCTGCCACCAAAAATCGTCCCTGGCTCTCCGGAGGGTATCTCCATTCCCGTCCCTCCCAGCAACATGCCCAGCGGGGCTGTCAGTCCAATGTCCGGCACAGGTACCCCGAGACAATCTGGTTCCGGAGAGCAAACGCCGGCACAGCAGGGGAGTGGGAATCCGCAGCTGCCACTGAGGAAGCCTGGAGCATATGGCACAGGGTTGAGCGACGACAAGCTGGCGACGAGCTTGGAGATTTCAAGGTAGATGTTGGTGGATATTGCACATTGGATTGGCTTTTAGCGAGTTCGTTCATGGACGTGAGATGAGAAGGCCACCTGCCTCTAAATATTATACAAAAGGGCAAGCGAGTTTGGTGCTTTCTTCTAGAATCAAGATGTGAGTACTGTCTCTGCGATGTCCATATGGCTTATGTTATTGATGGGCTAGCTACATGCAGGCCATCTCAAGTGGAATCATATCGACCGACGTCATCATTGTCCAGCATGATGTAAACCGTCGCACGCCATGAAACGTCCTATCAACTGCCTGGACCTTATGGACACCCCAGAAGTTCACCCCGTCGGCTGATAGAAAGAGCCACAGTTGCTGATCTGCCTCATCTCCGCGTTTTCCTCCCTGAAGATGTTCTGATAGGCGTATTTATTGATCATGGCCATGGTAACCTGCAGCAACATTTCGACGGCCTTTTCAGCGGAGCCGGTCTGATTCGACTGGACAAAGATGATGTTATCCGAATTATCGTTGCTCTCTTTCTGCCAGATGACTTGGGCAGCGAAACTCGTGCCTGTACCCTTCACGATAAGGTCGAAGTGTGGAGTGTCGCGGATGTCTGCATTTTGATCCTTATTCAATCCCTCCACGATCGGCCAGAGAACACGAGCGTTAGCTGCGCTGAGTCAGTAGCGGTGCGATAGAGGACAACGTCCCAGGCGACTTACACAAAATTTGCCACTGCACATCGAACGCCCCAATCCGGCCGTGATTCGTAGCCATGGCAAAATGACAATGTCACCTCGAGATCCAGAGGCTTCAGATCTTCGTTGGTGTGGGAGCGAGCTTTCGAGAGTAATCAGGACTCTGGAATTGCACGACCAGCGAAAATCAGTATCGTGCCACATCGCATGCAAACGCGGATAATCACCGCGACTCTGGCGTATTTACTCGAGTCATGTAGGTGGCGTTCAAGCGCGCGAGTGTTTACTGGCACTGTCACCAAGGCGACCACCAGTTTTAAGTAGCTTTGAGCTTTGCGGAAGAGCTGTCTCCTTCCGCCACACCGCCAGTCGCAGGTCTGACCAAAACGCTTGTGCCATCACGAGCGCAGACGCAGCGATGAAACGACTAGCGATCAAGCTGAAGGCGATCAAGCAGGTCATACACGGCCGCGAGACGGACACGCCGCCGTTGACTGCCGTCAGCGACCAGAGCAACTGCCCGCTCTTCACTCGCTTCCCACGAGAGATCCGAGACATCATTTGGGAGTATACGGTAAGTCTTCGTGAAAACGGCAGGGCGGTTCACTTCCACATCTACGACGATGTATACGATTGCTGTACGTATTCGGGTCGCAGCACTGAAGCTCCAGGCGAGCATTCTGAGCTAAATCGCGCCGCTGGTCTGCTGCGCACCTGTAAATCTATCTATGAGGAGGTAGTGCCGTTGCTGTACGGGCAGGTACGATTCGAGCTCGTGCTCTTCAGCGGATATGTTAGACCTGAGGCGGAAAGCGTGCTTTCTACCAAGAATGATCTTGAGAATTGGGATCCTTTCAGGATGGGCAAGGTCGACAGGTGCAACATCTTTACGCTGATGAAGGACGTCACCATCACCTTGCAGCCGACCTTGTACCTCGACAGCCGGCGGTACGAAGCTCGCATTGCGTCTCTCCTCAAGGCACTGGACTTCGGTCAAAACACAACGCAGCTTCATCTCAAATTCAACATCCCAGGTATCAACACTGGAGACACAACTGCCGAGGAATGGGCGCCACGTGTTGTCCAAGCTCTGATGCCGCTCACGCAATACCATGGCCCGCAAGCCGTGCTCGCGAAAGACTCGAAGCCAACGGACTTGAGCATTGAGTCCAGCACGCTCGACCGAACCACATATCCCCAGACGTGCAAGGCGATCATCGAACTTCTAGACGCACTTGGCCTCTCAAAAATCCTCATCTTCGACGCGGTAGCCATGATGCATGACCTGCAACAAATGCAAAGCAACGAATGTCTGCTGCGGCAGCACTACCTCGATTGCTGCTTCACCGGGCAACACAATTCACAGCCTCCAGGCCAGTCTTCACGACCGATGGGTCAGCGTATATTGCGCGGAGTGATATACTTCTTTGCCGGGCTAGCACTACTTGCAGCAGGTCCGGTTGTGGTGCCGGTGCTGGGGGCGAGCCAAATGGTTACGGACGCGATTGAGCGGCGTGAGAAGGGCGAGAGTTGGAGGATGCGAGCGCGTGCAACGCAATAACGGAGTACTACTGGTCTTCGAGAGCGACAGATGTTACAAAGTCGCGTGGAGATGAGGGTGGCCGGACCGGGCGAGTCAACCAGGCTGTCGGAAACGAATGCAAGTAGTAAGTGGGCCTCAGCAATCCCGTTATCCAGCCAAGCCGTCAAGCGATGGAGGGTGAGTCAGAATTCGACGAGAGAGTCAACGTTTGTAAGCAGTTGAAAGCAGGATCAACCTTTTGACCGTGAGGGACGCGTCGGCGGTGTGAACATGCAGTCAACCATGTCAACCACCTGATGGTTGATAGAAACAATGATGAGCCCAAAAAAGCTGAGATACAGCCATGCTTTGTAATACGCGAGGACCCAGGTCCTGACGACACTCTTACTATGCCGTACATATGCAATATGATCTCAACCAGAGCCGAATGCTATCCTGGTGTTGCTCTACTGGAGCGGACACTGTTGAAAACTCTCTTTTGTAATCCAAACGGACTTTCCCACGCCCATGCCCAGTTCTAACGCCATCGACAGTGGATATCATTATGTTTAACAAATCGCAGTTTTCCATCTAGAAGTCCTCGTCGAAGGCAAAGTCGCCGTTCATCACCGGGGCCGCCGCCACAGGTGCACCGCCAGCCTGAGCAGCCGTCTTCGCAGATTGCTTCTGCGACTTCTCAATGACACCCGCCTTCTGGTAGTCACCAACACGCTTCTCGAAGAAGTTGGTCTTGCCAACCAGCGAGATGTTCTCCATGAAGTCAAAGGGGTTGGTGGCGTTGTAATACTTGCTGTTGCCAAGCGCCAACAGCAGACGGTCGGCAACGAACTCGATGTACTGGCACATGAGATTGGCATTCATACCAAGAAGCGCGACAGGCAGGGCATCAGTCAAGAACTCCTGTTCAATGCCGACTGCCTCGACGATGATCTTCTCAACGACCTCTTTGGTCGGCTTGTTGCGCAGGTGAGAGAAGAGCAGGCAGGCGAAGTCGGTGTGCATGCCTTCGTCACGAGAGATCAGCTCGTTCGAGAAAGTGAGACCGGCCATAAGACCGCGCTTCTTCAGCCAGAAGATGGATGCAAAGGAGCCGGAGAAAAAGATGCCCTCGACGGCGGCGAAAGCAATGAGACGCATCGCGAAGCTAGAGTTCTTGTCGCTGATCCATCGCAGCGCCCAGTCGGCCTTCTTGCGAATGCATGGAATGTTGTCAATAGCGTTGAAGAGGTACGTCCGTTGCTTGGGCTCGCTGATGTAAGTGTCGATGAGCAGGGAGTAGGTTTCGGAGTGTATATTCTCCATCATGATCTGGAAGCCGTAGAAGCATCGTGCTTCTGGTATTTGGACCTCAGCAGAGAAGCGCTCGACAAGATTCTCGTTGACAATGCCGTCTGATGCAGCGAAGAAGGCGAGGACGTGTGAGATGAAGAATCGCTCGTCATCGTTCAGTCGCTTATTCCAGTCGTGAAGATCTTTCGACAGGTCAATTTCTTCCGCGGTCCAGAATGAAGCCTCAGCCTTCTTGTACATCTGCCAGATCTACACAAGGTGTCAGCATCCAATTTTCAAGAACAATCCGGCGAGCCACTATACGCGTGTCGCGTCGGCGTCGCGTGCCTCCAGAGTCGACCTACTTCCTGGTAACGGATCGGAAACAGAACAAACCGCTGCGGGTTCTCCTGTAGTATTGGCTCTGACGCTTCATCCTCCTTGATTCCCGGCGCGACTGATGGCGCCTTGTCCTCTTCAGGTTCGTCAGGCAGCTCTGGGATGCCCTTAATCGGGACGGCGACTTCGTCCGACTCGTACCGCGTGTCGATGTTCTCCTTATCTGCCTCCGACTGGATGTTCAACTTCTTGACTGGCGACTCCATCTTGAGGCTCTCGAGTGCAGATGCAGCCTGTGTGGACATGTCAGCAATGTTTCTCTCTTTGGAATTCGTGGCGAGGACGTCATTGGCGAACCTTCTTTGAGGGAGTAGTCTGGACGCTCATTGTTGTTCTGCTGTATTGTATGCTGAGGAGGACTATGGACAAGCTTAACTGCAATGACAATTGGGAGTGAAGAGGAGTGTGCTGTGAAAATGCATGCGAGAAGAAATGGTAATGTAGTCGCGTATGCACGTCCTCTCTAGCGCGTTTAAACGCGTCTTCACCCAGCCTTTCCGAAAGACACCCGTCCCGCACAGTAAACAATGCACTCCAAGACCGCAGTACTCTACTTTTATCAGACTGCCTTGCGAGTTGTCACGCCGTGGTAGACAAGAGAAGAGGCGCGTAGCACTCGCGGCGCTAATAGATGCAAGCATTGATCAGATCGTCAATCGTTCGACGACTCAATGCCATTGACAGGTTGACGTGACGATTGACGGGTCACTTGGTGCGACTGCTCGGTGACGGCTTCGCATTCATGGTTAACGTCAAAGGAACGACCGATCGACAATGGAGGACGAAGGGTGCTGTGATCACGAAACGACTCTCCATAGGCCAGCGCAGTAAGGTATTCTTGAGCCGCCGGCGCTTGGATGAAGCACCTGTTCGTCCCATTCCCATTGAAGGGCACTATCCCATAGGTGCTAGTCATGGAAAGTGTGTGTGATTCCTGGAGCAGATAGAAATAGAGACATGAGTATCATCGCGACAGCAGAACCAACACATTCCACCTCAGCTCGAATAGCTAACCTCCAATCCCACATTTCCCAGCATCCTCTCCCTCTGCTTCAGATCAAAGCCAGCACCAAGGCTGACCAGCAGGTCCTTAACCCTACACTCCCACACCAGGCCAGCTTTCCCGTTGTTGTCCAGTCTGGCCTTCAACACACCATTCACCTCTTGCTCCTGTTTCCAATCAGACCGAAGCATCTTATTCGCCCATGCCACATCTTGTGATACTTTCTTGCGCTGCCACAGCTCGACGCCAACTCCTACGTCGCTCTCGTAGCTGTAAACGTTGAAGTCAAAGCGTGAGCAAAGCGCGAGATCTGGGCCAGCTTTGACAGCATACGTGGAACTCAAGTTCCCCATCAGCGGGTTGAGTGTCAGGGTCATCGTGTATGGGAACCCAGCATGTATTGGCAGCGTCGTGAACCTCAGCCCGCAACTCACGCCCCCGCTTTTGTTCACTGGACTGAAGTACGCTTCAGCCCCTGCGCTAAGCCTTCCATTCTGATGGTCCCATGGATGTGCCGGCTGTCGCGTAGAGCGCTGATGGTTGGGATGTCGAGGATCGTTTCCAAAGTTGTACAGTGCTCTTACGCCCAGCAACGATGAATCCGTCGAGTACAGGTATTCCGTACTGTACTTGCCAAAATCATTCTGCAGCACCGCCAGGATCGTACCTCCGCTGGGCAGACTGCTGTCCGAGACGCAATTCAGCCTCAACAGTCTTGTGGGAGAGATTCGCCGCAGATACAGTGCTTCCAATGTACTGTTCGGCAGATATAGCCTGCCGTAGAGCAGCGCATCCTTCCTCGCTAACGCCTTGCCATCCCTCCAAACGATCTCCCATCCCTTTGAGCCGGGCTGCTGCAGCTCCCTCAGGTGTCTGTATCCTCTCACGACATGCTCCAGATCCAACTTACTGCTCTCGCTGTTGATGTCCAATCCCAGACTCGAGTAGAGGAACGACAAGCTTCCATCCACAACGCCCTTGGTTCCTAGTATATAAGAGGTCGCGAAGTTCGGACTCGACAGAGAGGATGCATGCAGCTTGATGCCATGTGGTATGTAGAAGTCGAGCAGATTGTGGGCTGTCGTGGTCAGGGATGCATAGCTCTGGTCGATGTTCCAGCGTGTTTGTGCATGGAAAGCTGCCTGGACGTGGTCCATGAACTCGAGCATAGTCGCAAGAATGGCGTGAGCATCGTCATCGCGATTTTGTGTGCGTGTTGCTCGCGCAGATGGTGGAGTTCATCCTTGTGTGCAGGATAAGTATGCACATCTGAGTTGTCCAAATGGTGCAGAACTAATTCCAAGTTATGTAAGCTGCATAACAATTCACGGCCTGAGATCTTGTGGCCGTCTACACAGATACAAGCATAATCTCTGTTCTCATCCATCTCAAATTTGTATACAAAAACGATCTGGTCTTTTCCATCATCCCATGCTCCTGCAGGTTGATATGTCAGCCCCTAGCGCCAAGACCAATGGCTCGTCCGAACATGAATCCTCGTCTCAGGAGAGCAGCGTTCCGCCACTCGGCATGACAGGAGAGCGATTCAGAGGAGCTGCAGCTGCCGTGGCCCAGGCAGTTGAGCAGTACTATTTCGACCTGCCATCGAGGCCAGTCCTGCCGTCTATAGCACCTGGTTACTTGCGAAAGCTACTCCCAAGCGAGCCACCGAGGCAAGGTGAGCAATGGCAAGAAATCGAGAAGGACATAGGACGTGTCATAATGCCTGGCATGACCCATTGGCAGCACCCAAAATTCATGGCCTTTTTCCCAGCAAGTTCGACGTACCCAGCTATGCTTGGCGAAATGTGGAGTGCCGCTTTGACCGCCCCGGCCTTCAACTGGATATGCTCCCCTGCGGTCACAGAATTGGAAACCGTCGTGTTGGACTGGCTGGCTCACATACTGGCTCTACCACCTGACTTCCAGTCCAGCGGCGAAGGCGGTGGCGTCATACAGGGGTCAGCGAGTGAGGCTATTGTCACCGTGATGATTGCTGCTCGCGAGCGCTACATTCGGAAACAGCTAAAGCGAGAGGGCATCACGCAACCTAATGAGATAGAAGATCGCTCGTGCGAGCTTCGAGGCAGACTTGTCGCTCTGGGATCCGACCAGGCGCATTCAAGCACGAAAAAGGCTGCTATCATTGCAGGCACACGCTTCCGGAGCATCCCGACACACAAGTTACGGGAATATGCGCTGACTGGCGAGGTCCTGAGGGCCAAGATCCAGGAACTGGAAGCCAAAGACCTCCGTCCATACTACTTGACCGTCAGTATCGGTACCACCAACACGTGTGCAGTGGATGACCTCTCATCTATCGCCGAAGTCGCGCGAGACTATCCAGATATGTGGATCCATTGTGATGCCGCTTACGCAGGTGCTGCACTCGTATTGCCAGAGTACCAACACTTGTCTGAGCAATTAGAAGCAGTGGACTCGTTCGACATGAACATGCACAAGTGGCTTCTCACCAACTTTGATGCATCATGCCTCTTTGTCCAGAGGCGGAGGGACCTTACGGATGCTCTGAGCATCACGCCAGCGTATTTGAGGAATCAATTTACCGACAGTGGTGTCGTTACAGACTATCGCGACTGGCAGATACCACTTGGACGTCGCTTCAGAAGCCTGAAAATATGGTTCGTACTGCGGACTTGGGGCGTGGAAGGCTTGCAACAGCACGTTCGACGCCATATCAAGTTAGGTGAAACATTTACCAATTTGCTCCGATCTCGATCAGATCTCTTTACCATTCTGACTCCACCTGCGTTTGCACTCACAGTCTTCACTGTCAATCCGAGAAGGAAGCAGCTATCTGATTTGGGATTGGACACCAATGGAAGTGACTCACGACCGTATGAAGACCAATACATCCCAATCAATCAGCCAGCAAACGACGCCGAATTGGGGCGAACCAATAAAGTCACTAAAGAAGTGTTCAACATTGTTGAGGAAGAGAGGGAATTCTTCCTCACGTCGACTGTGGTTGGAGGCAACTTTGCGATCCGGGTAGTTTCTGCCAATCCGCTGGCTGAGGAAAAGTATCTCAAGCAGATCTTCGACAAGCTTGTCGAAATAGCAGAGCAAGTGCTTTCCAAGCATGTCCAGTGAGCCGCTTTGCAGTCGATTGGTAAAATGCTTCAGTCACCTATGCCAATAACTTAGGTCTGTTTACTGGATCAGTTGATCCGGAGATCATCCATCCACCGTCCAGAATAGAGCATGAGCAGTTCTGTAAGGATTTTATGCATTGACAAGACGTCTTGCGGCTAACAAATTGGTGACCAACCGACCGCGATGACGTTCAATGAGCTGACACTTGCGGACGCCAATGCCGCGCCGGCCGTGTCGCAGCCACGGGCCATCATGCTGTTACAGGCGTCAGCTCGTGGATGACGAGCACCATTGCTCGGCTGGCGAAGTGTCGATATGCATGATTTAGTGGAGGAGACACAATGGCAAAAAAAGCACCCGCTATATGATCACTATCAATATGGCCTTAGGCTGAAAGCATATGCCAAGAATGTAAATACGGCATAAACCGCTTGAACGTCCTTGCTTGTCTTAGGATATGAGATGCGTATAAAATACTGTGTCAAATCGTGATGATCCGTGTAGTCGTAACATCCATACAACGACGGGCTCGCTCGAGCGGTTCAGCCGTACCTAGGTATTCACAAAGACAAGCAAAAAGCGTGGCACAAAAGGAATGAGATAAGCGCAATGATATTCGCAAGTCCGCCGAATCACCCATCGACGCAAGACGTACTCGATCAGAGGCAAGAATAATCTGGAACCTGGGCAATCCACACGCAATGAGCGGGTCCTGGCCCCTGATGAGCAATTTTCAGCTCCCAAGGCCGCGCAACAGAGACCCAAGGCATCGAACGTGCGGCTCCTAAATTTTCCAAACACACCATCACCATGGACTTCCTCAACCCGTCCAGCCATGATGGCTACAGTCGCGGCCGCGAAGTCCGGCGCATAGACCTGAACGTCCACTGTACGCCGTGCCTCAAGGCGGACGCTTGACTCCAAATGACTTCCAGCAACGGCGCCAAATGCTCAGGTTCTATCCAGTAGTAAGTTGTCTGCGATTGCTGCGTACTGCCACGGGCTGACTCTGGACGTTCGCACGGGGAGGGCAACAATTGCGGATGCTACTGCTCGAGGCACGACCGTTCGAGGCGCTCATGGCTTGAGCATGCCGTTCCGGGGAGCTCGACAATTGTCGCAACTCGCGAGCACATTCGAGTCGTCCTTGAGACCAACAGGAGCATGTTCCGCGTCGAGGGACTCTCATGTACGCGCACAATGTGCTGGTCAACATATTCTACCATACCCTATCTTGCGCCCTTTTATCCCCATCCCATTGCATCGCACAAAGTAAGGAGAAAACTACAAAGGTATCGTCGCTGTTTTACGCCACATTAATGCAATAACCAGCATCAATACCAGCATCATGAAAATGGAAGGCGGCCGTCCGTAAGATGCTTGCGCTCAAACAAAAGTGTTGGCCCCCTGAAATCCTGGCCATGAACGCCACCGCCTGCTGTGTAAATGCAGTGTATTGATTTCCGAATGAAATGCATCGCGTCGCAGGCAATGCACCCCCAAATGATGCATCAAAGCTCGGTGGTGTTTGTCGAACTCGCGTCACCACCTTCTGGCTCTCATGTTCGCTGCAGACGGCACGTATAGCAGCAATCGCCAGCGTCACTCGGTCGCAGCGGCGCCTAGGCGGCGACTCGCCCGGGAATCTCGGATCCCGTGTCGCTCCGTGTCCAGTGCAGCCCACTCATCTCTACCTCCTCCATCAGATAAGGAGTATCGGCTTCTCCGTAATAAGTCTCCTATGTCTTATCGCTGCCAGCCGAAATTCCCACCTTCTCTCCACTGCTGAGCTCCAGGCATCTTCTCGCCAGCTGAACGACCTCGGCCTCGCCATCCTCACTTTCAGCACCATCGTGCTCACTCTCGCTTTCTACGTGCTTTTCGCTGATCTGTTTCACCACGTCCATCACATCTTTCGAGTTGTTGATGGCTTGAATGAGTTTCGCGTCGTTGGATTCGAGGAGCTGGAGGAGGGTCCAGATGGCAATGTGTTGGAAAGTCGGATCGCCAGACTGGAGGAACCGCGCAAGGTAGCCGTGGATGCCGCCGCTAGGCTGAGACCAGGACGTCAGGAAGAGGGAATAGTCGCCCACTATGTCAAGTCAGTAAACGAAGCGACTCGTGCTTACAGCTGCCGGTGAACTCACCCTTGCTGCTGAGGTTTCCAAGTGCCGCGGCACTGTTTCCTTGCACCTCGATGCTCTCACTTTCCGTCAATGGGATCAAGACATCAAAGACGCCCAGCCCTAACAGTCGCTCCTTCAAGTCGTCACTGAGTGCCAGCACGGCAATCGCAGCGGTCATCTCGCTCTGCACGCTCAACGGCACACTCAGCACCAGCTCCTTGCACTTCTGCACTGCTCCAGCTTCCAGAACCAGCTGCTTGTTCCTGTCGCTGGACGCAGCCAGGTTTCGAAGAGTTGAGATTGCATGGCATTGGATCTCCTCGTTATCTGTGGAGCCTAGGAGGTCAACAAGTGGTTTCAGAAACCCAGCGTCGATGATGGGGCTTTCGTTCATGGGGTGGATGGAGATATTGCGGATGCATGCCACCGCAGATAATATCAGCGGGAGGTAGCTGCTCTGTAAGAGCTGCAGTAATGGTGGTAGTCCGCCTGCTCGCACAATTTCCAACTGGTATTTTTCGTCACTCGCCAAATTTCGGAGTGCGAGGGCTGCCTGGCATTGGACTTTAGGTGCCTGACCTTTCATGAGATGTACCAGTGATTGCACCAGCTTCGACTCTGACTGAGCGAGCCTCTTCCTGTTCGCGGAATCCACCGCAATGTTCGACAATGCCGTAGTGCAGTAGTATTGCACATCTGTATCCTGACTGCCAAGTAGCGAGACCAGCACGGGTATGGCACCAGCCGAGACTAGTTGTTGTCTGTTGTCGTCACTGTGCGTCATGTTCAGCAACGCACCAGTGGCATTACGCTGCACTCTCATGTCCTTGCTCTTCGCCAGCCGTGTCAACGGCGCTAATGCTCCAGACCGCGCAATGCGCGCCTTGTTATCCTCGTGCGTCGCCAGGTTGGTAATGCATCCTACAGCATTACATTGCACCTCGACATTTGGGCTATTCATTTGCCGGATGAGAGGCGTCAGACCGCCGAGTGAGACGATGAGGACTTTGTTTTGAGCTACATTGCCGTTTGTCAGTAGTTTGCCCAACCCGCCAGCAGGAGAGGGCACAGACCATCCACTGCCAGGTTGCCCAGTGCAGCTGAGGCAGCGCGCTGGACTTCTATGTCCGGGCTCTCGAGCAGAAATAGGATGGGCTCCAGCGTAGCCCTATCAACGGGTCGCACATCGCGTTCTGTGATCTCGGCGAAGGTCAAGCTTGCACTCCGCTGCAAGTCGATGTTCTGGCTGTAGACGAGTGTGCTCAGTGCCGCTAGCGGCTCGCCGGAGAAGAAGTCGGTCTCGGCTCTCTGTGGGATACGCTTCTGGTTAGCGAGTTTGTTGACAGTGCATACGTCGAGCTTGACTCGGGACGTGAGGGGAAGGTCGAGGCAGCGGTGGAGATGGTGGGTTTGAAGTACATTTTCGAGGTAGTTGAGGAGGTCTGCGACAGCTTCGCGCTCCGAGTCCGCGAGGGCATTATCGTAGTTGACTTTGGATCTGCCTCCTGCACAGCGGGAGAAGAAGTCAGCATATGCTTCTAAGACGCACCACACTCACGCATTTTCAAAGCAGCAGGGCTGCTATCGCGATGGGTGGAGGCAAGACCGCGAGAGGATGTCGAGTAAGCCGACGTACCACAGCATCGCTGGAAGGCTCTCACGCAGAACATTCTGCTGTCAGCTCCGGAGGGAAATGCTTCCCACGCTATCGCGAGGTACAGGTCGAAGAGAGCATGAGCTGTTTGGTGTTCGGGCGGGACGACTCTGTGGTTGTCTGCTGTGGAGCCCAACGCCGAAGGGTCTAGCGTCGATCAATTTGGATAGTTGAAACTATATGTTTATGATCCCGTCTAGCTGTAGCTGTAATCCCAAGAACGTCGATCCAGGCGGCGCACGTGAGATCTTCAGTGGTGGGTCGAATTGTGGATGTTTCTACCGCGGGCCTACATCATGCGTAAGAGCGACGGATGACTCCTCGGCGTGTCGAGAGAGAAGGTAGCAGGGACACATCCTCTGGCCCGGTCCGCAAGCGCCTTGTCTACTGTACACCTTATACCCTCTTGTTACTACTACTAGTCCCCTGCTGTTAGTTTTAATTTTCTATATTGTCGCTGCTTAATATCAAAACCTAAGGTTATATGACAATTAAATAATACTTAGTAGATTTGACTAAATTAATATTACCTAGACTATATGATAATAAATGTAGTAGAATTATCGTACAATTAACAAGAGACTATACTATAAAAGAACACTAAGTCCTTCTTGTAGTACTAAGACTATAAGTTTAGCTATGTCTTAAAAATCAAGGCCCTAAGTAGACTAAGTAACTTGTGTTACTTAGCTTACTTACCTACTTGTCTAACTTAGTGTCATAAGTGTCAGGAGTACTGTCCAGAGTACTGTAGGATACAGGATTATAAGGGTCCTAAGTACTATAAGTCATAGTATAGTCATAGGAGTACTATAAGTTATAGGCATAGTCATAGGAGAAAGGATCTGTCATATAGGGACAGATCCCTAGATCTATAGGGTTAGTCTACAGATCTATAGGCCTACAAGGAAGAAGGGATCTATCATAGGATAATAGACCCTTAGATCTGTAGGGTTAGTCTACAGATCTATAGACATAGATCTATTAGGTCTGTCGATAGATCTAACAGAGCTACTCTATCTCTCTAGTATATAGGGATGGCTTTAGGACAGGTAGTTAGGAGCTTCGTGCTTAATCTTAATTTAATCCTCTCTTGCTTAGAGGAGAGTTAGTTACAAGGTTAACTACTATTATCGATATTCTTCATAGCTCTGCGAGTCTAACACCTAATCCCCTTCCTGCTATTAGCACCTACCCTTATGACATTTTAAGCACTACTTCTAAGGAAGCATTAGGAGACTTGTTAAGCGCTTAACATACGCCTATGTTAAGTAGTTCTTTAACTGTTAGTTCAAGTTCTAGCGACAGTTAACTAACACCACGAGAACAAGTTGCTACTATACCTTAAGTCATGTAGTAGCTCGAATCCATTTACCTTAGCGAGATGGCTCTAGCATCCGTCGCAGGTTTAACTACTAGGAATAGACATAGTAACAATGGCTTTAAGATAGGAAGCCCTATAGAGTTTACAGGATAACGATCTCAAGTCGAGATGTTTATCCTATAATGCTAGTTAGTATTTAACATAGATACGGAACAGTTTACGACACATCATAAGCGAATGATGTACATTGTCTCTTACCTAAAGGGACTAGCGTTCGAGTTTATCTAGCCTTATCTAACAGATTATCTAGATCATGTTAGTAACGCTAAAGCTAGGAAGACGACGACTAGGGAGATTCTCAACTTAGACAAGTCCTTGTTTAAGGCATTACGCGAAGCGTTTAGGCTTAGTAATAAGCAACAAGAGGCCGAGAGAGCTCTCCTAGGAATCTAGCAGAAGGGTTCTGCTACTAAGTACTACGCGGACTTTTAGACCCTCTCTGCTTAAGTCGACTAGAATGATAACGCTTTAGCCGCTTAGTTCTACTAGGGACTAAAGGAGTCGGTTAAAGACGAAATTGCCTGAGGAGATTAGCTAACGACATTCAAGGAAATAAGCGATCTCGTAATTAGAATCGATAATTGCATCTAGGAATAACAGCAAGAACAACAACATAGAAATCGCAAGCTAGTACAGGCTAACCATAAGGTCTAACGATTAGCACTAAAATGGCAAAGCGATTACTATAGTCTCTAACCTATGGAGTTAGATGCGACTAAGGGGCGTCTAAGGAATAGACCCTAAGGAAAGCCGCGGAAAGGCTCTCCTAATCAGAATAGTCTGAAGAAGCCATTTGACAAGAGTAATCTCAAGTGCCATAACTATGGAAAGAAAGGACACTTTTTCCACGAATGTTTTGCGAAGAAGCAACGACAAGAGCTGCCTAGGATAGAGCAGGCTCGCGTAATAACGACGGCACCTAAGCAAAAGGCCGCTACTACTCGAGAACCGGACTATGCCGCACTTACTTAGACTACGTGCTACAACGACGATTGTTGAATTCACATAAGTGATAAAGATGGTTCTAGATAGTACCCTAGCCAAAATAAGGCATAGTCGATCTGTGCGCTAAGGGGTACACCTTCTAGTGCGACAGTCCTAAGGCAACAGGAACTAGAAGAAGAAGAAGAAGGTTCGGACGACAACTACAAGCTTGTCAAAGCTGTCATTCCTGATTCCGAGGAAGACGAGAGCATAGAGCGATAGGCCATGCCGCCGCATGACATCAGACTCGACATTATCCGAATCATATAGAACTAGTAGGCTTAGGCTTGCCCATGGATTAATAGAGTACAACATGTTAACTAGCTTTAGTATGACGAACTAGCCGACTATATGCGACGACACTTAAGGAGACTACTAGTCATAGCTTAACCTTACGCGCATTAGAAAGTTGTCCAAGAAATTGTACTGTTCAGGGTAGAGTTTACACCCTAGGGAGGCTACCTAACCCATGAAGGTATTCAGATTCCAAGAGCGCTACGACTCCGAGTCTATCACTTAAAGATAGAGTACGCAAGAAACACGCAGGAACAGCGAGGCTAAGAACGAGAACGATCTCTTAGGCCAGAAAACGGTAACGCTTAGAGAAGAAGCCGAGACCGCACGATCCCTAAACTAGTCCGTGAAGACAGTTATTCGGGAAACGACGAGGTCCGCCAGAATTAGACCTACAGACAGACTAGATAGGGCTGCAACGATGTGCTGCGATCGGCGCCAGATATGCGAACAACCTTAGAGTATAGGTGCATATCGACGAAACGCTAGCTAGGGCCTTAATAGATTCAGGATGTACTAGAATCTTCATGACGCCTAAGTTCGCTAGGACAGCTAGGATAAAGCTACAGGCGAAGACGAATGCTTTCTTGCTATAAGCGATTAATGGAAAGCTAGTCATGTACAACTAAGGAGTATTTGACGAAGAGACCGAGATGATGCCTCTACGGATAGGACGCTACTAAGAGATGCTCTAGTTCGACATCACGGAGTCACTAGGCTCAGATGTAGTACTAGGGTTGCCATGGCTAAGAAACGCTAACCTCTATATCGACTAGAAGAATGAGAGGATCTAGTTCCCGGAACTCTTAAGATCGATACCTCTACCTATAGTACACGACGTACTAGGCAAGATCGAAATATGTGCTATGACTTCAAGCGAGATAGTAGCTGCTATTAAGGATCTAGAACAGGAAGTGTACGTCCTATAGGTCAAAGTAACGCAATCGGAAGTCAAGGTCGAATTCATAGTTCCTAATAAGTATAAAGAGTTCGCTACTCTTTTCGAGGAAGAACCCGACTAAGAAGCTCTGCCAGAACACTAGGAGTAGGACCACGGGATACCCTTACTCCCTAGCAAGACACTGACGAAGCAATTAGTTCGCCTGTTGTTAGTGGCAAAACTAGAGATTCTCCGGAAATACCTAGAAGACAACCTCCGGAAAGGCTTCATCTGTAAGTCGTAGTCCCTAGCCGGATATCTAATCCTGTTTGTGCCTAAGGGGGAAGATAACTAGCGACTCTACGTAGATTATCGTAGATTAAACGACATCATGATAAAGAATAGTTATCCGCTTCCTTTGCTCTCGGAATTACAGGACTGCCTACAAGGAGTAATGTAGTTCTCGAAGTTCGACATACCTAGAGCGTATAACCGAATTCGAATTAAGGAAGGCGAAGAATAGAAGACTACGTTCCGAACTAGGTTCGGACATTACAAGTACATAGTCATGCTATTTAGGTTGACAAACGCCCTAGCTACATAGTAGGCATTTATTAACAACGTACTACAAGAGTACCTCGACGTCTTTGTAGTTATGTACCTAGACGACATCCTTATCTATTCCTAGACAATCGAAGAGTATAGGACTCACATACGCAAGGTACTTCAGAAACTCTAGGATTACTAGCTAAAGGTTAAGCCGCAGAAGAGCGAGTTTCATAAGCAGGAAGTATAATTCCTTAGCTACGTAGTAGCATAGAATAGAATCAAGATAGACACTAAGAAAGTCTAGGTCGTAAAAGAGTAGCCTACGCCAACTAATGTTAAGGAAGTATAGTCCTTCCTTAGATTCGCTAACTTCTACAGGAGATTTGTAGCAAACTATTCGAAGATCATGGCACTACTTGCGACTCTTACGACGAAGGATACACTATTCGTATAGGACGACGCCTAACGGAATGCCTTCAAGGAACTTAAGCGACAATTTACAGATTAGCCGATCTTACTTATGTTCGACCTAGATAAGCCTATTATAGTCGAAACAGATGCCTCTAACGTAGCACTTAGGGCATGCTTGAGTTAACTAGGACCGAGTAGATGACTACAGCTAGTCGCCTACTACTCGAGGAAATTGTCTAGACCGGAACTCCGTTATGACGTCTACAACAAAGAACTTCTAGCTATAGTAGACGCCTATAAGGCCTAGCGAGTCTACTTAGAAGGTTCTAAGTACTAGGTCACGGTCTACACAGACTATGAGAACTTGCGATACTTCATAACGACGAAAGAGTTAAACTAACGACAGGTTTAGTAGAGCGAGGAGCTCTCTAGTTTTAACTATAAGATCGTCTATTGCAAGGGGACCGATAACGCACGCGCCGATGCACTTAGCTACTAGACGGACTACATGAAGGGCGTGAAGCAGGAGAAACATGCTATTCTCCAGGAAAATAGTAATAGCACGCTAGGAGTTAACCGACTCGCAGCCACGACTGTCACATAGACTAGTAGATTTCAGGACGACCTGAAGAACGCGCTAATCTATGACCTAACTGCACTTGCTGTCTGTAACGACATTAATAGACAGGAGGATTAGGAAGACGAAGACGGAATCCTTCTGTTTTAAGGATTAGTATATGTGCTAACATCTTTACGATCAGAACTACTACGCCTCTGACACGACATACCTTAGGCAGGACACCCGGGAGTATCTAAAATGAAGCAAATTCTCTAACAAGAATATTACTTCCCTAGGATAAGCAAGGTAATCGAGGACTACGTCCGTTAATATGTAACTTACTAATGAAGTAAGCACGACTGTCACAAACTGTATAGGCTACTACAACTACTTAAGGTACCTTAACAGCCATGGGAATCGCTCGCCATGGATTTTATCGTTAAACTACCTTAGTCGAGAGAACCCGCTACTAATGAGTTCTTCGACAGGATCATGGTAGTAGTCGACTAATTTACTAAGTTTAGGAAGTTTATCCCTTACCGCGAAGACTTTAAGACTAAAGATATCGCGCATGTCTTCATCAAATAGGTAGTAGCACTACACGGCATGCTACAGGACCTAGTAACGGATCGAGGATCCATGTTTACCTCTAACTTCTAGGGAGCCCTAATGAGACAATTCTAGGTCAAACATCGACTAAGTACTTCCTTCTACCCTTAGACGGATAGACAGACAGAACGCCTAAATTAGACGTTAGAATAGTACCTTCGATCCTATGTGAATAGGGACTAGAACAACTAGGTAGAGTTATTGCTAATAGCATAGCTCGCGTATAATAGTACGCTAGCAGAGTCGACAGGACTCTCGCCATTTTAGATAGCGTAAAGATTAGCTATAGAAGACATTCCGGACGTCTTAGCTAGTAATCCGAACCTAGTAGCACTTAGACGAGTAGAACATCTACGCTGACTGCAAACAGAAGCACGACTCGACCTGTAGTTCTATTAGCAGAACATGGCACGGTACGCGAATTGTAAGAGAATTAAGGGACTAATTCTAAAGGAGGGGGACAAGGTGTATCTCCTCCGCCGTCACATCAAATCGGACAAGCCGAGTAAAAAACTAGACGCTGTAAAACTAGGACTATTCAGGATCAAGGCTAAGAAGGGACTAGTTAATTTTGAGTTATAGCTACCCGAGCAGATGAGAATACACCCGGTGTTCTATGTCTCTCTGCTAGAACAAGTAGCGCTAGACGCCGCACTGTAATCAGAACCCTTACTACTTAACCCTAAAGTAGAAGAACCGGAGTACACTGTCGAGAGGATTATCGACACTCGCTAGCAGGACAGACAGCGAGAGTACTTAGTAAAATGGGAAGGATATAGGAGTACCGAGAACACCTAGGAACCCCTAGAACATCTGCGAAACTGTTAGCAAAAGATACGAAGTTTCGAGAAAGGAACGAACCTAGGAAGAAGATCCTAAGCCATGACTAGACTCCTGCGGGACGCTGTCGACTAGCTCGGCTATCACGCTATCCAGGAAACCCTAATATGAGGCGTTAGCGAAACCCTCTATTACGCTCTATGTCGTAGGACTAAGAGCGAGACCCGCTAAAGGATCTAGGTCAAGGAGAAACCCAGCCTGCGAGAGAGCTTGTTCCTTGGCCTCATCCTCCCTGATCTCACGCTCCTTAAGAGCGCGACTATCCTCGACCTCCTAGTCGACTACGTCTAACTGTTTTTAAAGACGCATCTCCTTTACATGCGCCTCTATCATCTTCTGCGAAGCCTTAGCTAGGACTGCCTTCGCACGATCAAGATCGGCAATTAGTCTTTTCCGCTAATCGCCTAACTTCTTCTATTCGACCTCTGTCACCTTCGCGTCGTAACTCCGACAGTTACTAAAGTGACATTACGAACATTTCCCTAAGGAAATGTGTACCTAACAAACAAGTTTTAACTCTTGATACTAAGTGTAGGACTTTATCCTGTCCTAGCCCTAACGATAGAATCGATTCGCGCGGCGTTTGCGTTTCTGCGTTAAAGGGGCGTTAGTGTCTAGAATGACATAAGGCAGTAATGTAGAAAGAGAAGACATCATAGCGTAAAAAAAGTAACAAGAGAAACCCCGCACTAATAAGGTAGCTTAGGGATGAGCTAGGCTAAGAGGGGGATAGTGTCATAAGTGTCAGGAGTACTGTCCGCAGTACTATAGGATACAGGATCATGAGGGTCCTAAGTGCTATGAGTCATAATATAGTCATAGGAGTACTATGAGTCATAGGCATAGTCATAGGAGAAAGGATCTGTTACGTGAGGATAGATCCCCGGATCTATAGGGTTAGTCTATAGATCTATAGGCCTATAAGGAAGAAGGGATCTGTCACAGGATAATAGACCCTTAGATCTGTAGGGTTAGTCTACAGATCTATAGACACAGATCTGTTAGGTCTATCGACAGATCTAACAGAGCTGCTCTGTCTCTCTAGTATATAGGGATAGCTTTAGGACAGGCAGTTAGGAGCTTCGTGCTTAATCTTAATTTAATCCTCTCTTACTTAGAGGAGAGTCAGTTACAAGGTCAACTACTATTGTCGATATTCTTCACAGCTCTGCGAGTCTAACACCTGATCCCCTTCCTGCTATCGGCACCTACCCTTATGACACTTAGCCTGCTTGTATGTACCCCTAAGAAACTTAGCCTCTCCTAAGCTACTTATGTTACAGACGCAAGTAGCTTAGAGTACAAGAGTACTACTAGTAAGTAACTTACTACTAGTAGTATACTAGTAGCAAGTAGCTTAGGCATATAAGCTAAGCTACTTAAATCAAAACAATTTGCATGTAATAGACATTAAAGTCATGATTTTAGTTAATACTACAAATCCTGTTATTATTATACTATGCTCTTTTACTATTAACACTAAATCTGACATATAATGTAAATTAAGCAGATTTGCTAACACTAAACACATATATAGCTTAAACGCAGCTCTTTAAATGACACCTCTTAAATTCAAGTAAGCTACTATATCTGACTTGCGCCTTATGCCTAAAGACCTTAATTAGTATAGCTAGTAACAAATGTATAGCTACTATATACTATCTGCATATCCTGTATTAGCCCTTATACATGACTCTTCTACTTGCCCTTATCCTCTATTCTGTTCTACTAGCTTACCTTTACTACTACTAACTCTCCTATAGCTTCTTAAAGGTCGTATCATTAAAGACCTTGTTACTATAGCCCTTAATCTGCTCTAATAAGGTTAAGTCCATAAATGTAGTATGCTACTACAACTAACTATCCCTTAACTTAGAGTTGCTAAGCGTATCCTCTAACTTCTCTATAACATTCGACTAGTTGCTTATAAGATTATACTAATTAAGTAGAGCGCATGCTATACTACATTATAATCGTTAGCTAATATATACCCTGTAGCTACTAAACTACTACTAGTACCTCCTATTAATATCAAAGTACTAGTAGTATGTTAGTAGCATAACGCTAGTATACTACTAGTACACTTACCTAGCATTTTTTGCCTCTACCTCTAGCAAAGCTTGGCTCCTACTATCGCCTTAGTCTTTGTCCTTCGCAGTTAAGCTTTATGTCCTATAGCTATTATCATTAAATGTACTACTACGTAGAGTTAATAATTATACTTACTATGTGCCTACTCTAGTAAGTCTTTGCGTTTCGCCTCTTGCTAGAGCCGCGCTAGTGTTTATCTGTTATTAGCATAGTTTAGTTAATACATAAGTCCTCTTACCTATACTGCTTGTCTACACTAGTTACGATTAACTACCTACTCTGTAGCTTAGGCCTCTTGCTACTTCTACCTTGTTAGTAATAGCTAGCCCTCACGACGCGCTAAGGCTACTAACTTTTCATCTTGCATGTGTCTAGGTTAGGGCTTATCGACTATAGTAGCTTTCGTACTAGACAAGTACATGTTAGCAATCATGGCTATAATGTTAGACAAGAAACTAACCTCGTTGTCATGACACTGTTATGTAGTATGTCCTGTGACAATAGCTCCTCTAGTCCCTGCATTAGCTAGTCATTACTGTCATAATCGCTTGTATTACTACTATAGTTACTAACATTTGCCCTTTTGCTATTATGGCCCTCGCTCCCTCTGTTAGTATCTGCTTAAACATCTGCTACATGCTTGCGAACGCCTACTATTAATGACATTAAGGCCTAGCTTGATCCTCGTGTCAGGCTATGTCATAAGGGTAGGTACTAATAGCAGGAAGGGGATTAGGTGTTAGACTCGCAGAGCTGTGAAGAATATCGACAATAGTAGTTGACCTTGTAACTAACTCTCCTCTAAGCAAGAGAGGATTAAATTGAGATTAAGCACGAAGCTCCTAACTGCCTGTCCTAAAGCTATCCCTATATACTAGAGAGACAGAGTAGCTCTGTTAGATCTGTCGACAGACCCGACAGATCCGTGTCTACAGATCTGTAGACTAACCCTATAGATCTAAGGGTCTGTCATCCCGTGATAGATCCCTTCTTCCTTGTAGGCTTATAGATCTGTAGACTAACCCTACAGATCTAGGGATCTGTCCTTACGTGACAGATCCTTTCTCCTATGACTATGCCTATGACTCATAGTACTCCTATAACTATAGTATAACTCATAGCACTTAGGACCCTCATGATCCTGTATCCTATAGTACTCTAGATAGTACTCCTAACACTTATGACACTATCCCCCTCTTAGCCTAGCTCGTCCCTAAGCTACCTTATTAGTGCGGGGTTTCTCTTGTCACTTTTTTTACGCTATGATGTCTTCTCTTTCTACATTACTGCCTTGTGTCATTCTAGACACTAACGCCCCTTTAACGCAGAAACGCAAACGCCGCGCGAATCGAATCCATCGTTAGGGCTAGGACAGCATGAAGTCCTACACTCGGTGTTAAGAGCTAAAGCTTGTTTGTTAGGTACACATTTCCTCGGGGAAATGTTTGTAATGTTACTTTAGCAACTGTCGGAGTTGCAACGCGAAGGTAACAGAGGTCGAATAGAAGAAGTTAGGCGATTAGCGGAAAAGACTAATTGCTAATCTCGATTATGCGAAGGTAGTCTTAGCCGAGGCTTCGCAGAAGATGCTAGAGGCGCATGCAAAGGAGATGCGTCTTCAAAAACAGTTAGACGTAGTCGACTAGGAGGTCGAAGATAGTCGCGCTCTCGAGGAGCGCAAGATCAGGGAGGAGGAGGCTAAGGAACAAGCTCTCTCGCAGGCTAGGTTTCTCCTTGACCTAGATCCTTTAGCGGGTCTCGCTCTTAGTCCTACGACATAGAGCGTAATAGAGGGTTTCGCTAACGCCTCATATTAGGGTTTCCTGGATGGCGTGATAGCCGAGCTAGTCGACAGCGTCCTGCAGGAGTCTAGTTGTGGCTTAGGATCTTCTTCCTAGGTTCGTTCCTTTCTCGAAACTTCGTATCTTTTGCTGACAGTTTCGCAGGTGTTCTAGGGGTTCCTAGGTGTTCTCGGTACTCCCATATCCTTCCCATTTTATTAAGTACTCTCGCTGTCCGTCCCGCTAGCAAGTGTCGATAATCCTCTTGACAGTGTACTCTGGTTCTTCTACTTTAGGGTTAAGTAGTAAGGGTTCCGATTGTAATGCGGCGTCTGGCGCTACTTGTTCTAGCAGAGAGACATAGAACATAGGGTGTATTCTCATCTGCTCGGGTAGCTGTAACTTAAAATTAACTGGTCCCTTCTTAGCCTTGATCCTGAATGGTCCTAGTTTTACAGCGTCTAGTTTCTTACTCGGCTTGTCCGATTTAATGTGACAGCGGAGGAGATACACCTTGTCCCCCTCCTTTAGAATTAGTCCCTTAATTCTCTTACGATTTGCGTACTGTGCTATGTTCTGCTAATAGAACTACAGGTCGAGTCGTGCTTCTGTTTGCAGTTAGCGTAGATGTTCTACTCGTCTAAGTGCTGCTAGGTTCGGATTACTAGCTAAGACGTCTAGAATGTCTTCTATAGCTGATCTATATGCTATCTGAAATGGCGAGAGTCCTATCGACTCTGCTAGCGTACTATTATACGCGAGCTATGCTATTAGCAACAACTCTACCTAGTTGTTCTAGTCCCTATTAACATAGGATCGAAGGTACTATTCTAACGTCTGATTTAGGCGTTCTGTCTGTCTATCCGTCTAAGGGTAGAAGGAAGTACTTAGTCGATGTTTGACCTAGAATTGTCTCATTAGGGCTCTCTAGAAGTTGGAGGTAAACACGGATCCTCGATCTGTTACTAGGTCCTGTAGCATGCCGTGTAGTGCTACTACCTATTTGATGAAGACATGCGCGATATCTTTAGTCTTAAAGTCTTCGCGGTAAGGGATAAACTTCCTAAACTTAGTAAATTAGTCGACTACTACCATGATCCTATCGAAGAACTCATTAGTAGCGGGTTCTCTCGACTAAGGTAGTTTAACGATAAAATCCATGGCGAGCGATTCCCATGGCTGTTAAGGTACCTTAAGTAGTCGTAGTAGCCTATACAGTTTGTGACGGTCGTGCTTACTTCATTAGTAAGTTACATATTAACGGACGTAGTCCTCGATTGCCTTGCTTATCCTAGGGAAGTAATATTCTTGTCAGAGAATTTGCTTCATTTTAGACACTCCCGGGTGTCCTGCCTAAGGTACGTTGTGTCAGAGGCGTAGTAGTTCCGATCGTAAAGACGTTAGCACGTATACTAATCCTTAAAACAGAAGGATTCCGTCTTTGTCTTCCTAATCCTCCTGTCTATCAATGTCGTCGCGGACAGCGAGCGTAGTTAGGTCATGGATTAGGGCGTTCTTCAGGTCGTCCTGAAACCTACTAGTCCATGTGACAGTCGTAGCCGCGAGTCAGTTAACTCCTAGCGTGCCATCGCTATTTTCCTAGAGAACAGCATGTTTCTCCCGCTTTACGCCCTTCATGTAGTCCGTCTGGCGGCTAAGTGCATCGGCGCGTGCGTTATCGGTCCCCTTGCGATAGACGATCTTACAGTTAAAACTAGAGAGCTCCTCGCTCTACTAAACCTGTCGTCAGTTTAACTCTTTCGTCGTTATGAAGTATCGCAAGTTCTTATGGTCTGTGTAGACTATGACCTAGTGCTTAGAACCTTCTAAGTAGACTCGCTAGGCCTTGTAGGCGTCTACTATAGCTAGAAGTTCTTTGTCGTAGACATCGTAATAGAGTTCGGGTCCAGACAATTTCCTCGAGTAGTAGGCGACTAGCTATAGTCGTCTACTCGGTCCTAGTTGACTTAAGCATACCCTGAGTGCTACGTCAGAGGCATCTGTTTCGACTATGATAGGCTTATCTAGGTCGAACACAAGTAAGATCAGCTGATCTGTAAATCGTCGCTTAAGTTCCTTGAAGGCATTCCGTTAGGCGTCGTCCTATACGAATAGTGTATCCTTCGTCGTAAGAGTCATAAGTAGTGCCGTGATCTTCGAATAGTTTGCTACAAATCTCCTGTAGAAGTTAGCGAATCTAAGGAAGGACTATACTTCCTTAACATTAGTCGGCGTAGGCTACTCTTTTACGACCTAGACTTTCTTAGTGTCTATCTTGATTCTATTCTATGCTACTACGTAGCTAAGGAATTGTACTTCCTGCTTATGAAACTCGCTCTTCTGCGGCTTGACCTTTAGCTAGTAACCTTAGAGTTTCTAAAGTACCTTGCGCACGTGAGTCCTATGCTCTTTAATCGTCCGGGAATAGACAAGGATGTCGTCTAGATATACAACTACAAAGACGTCGAGGTACTCTTGTAGCATGTTGTTAATAAATGCCTGCCATGTAGCTAGGGCGTTTGTCAACCTAAATAGCATGACTATGTACTCGTAGTGTCTAAACCTAGTTCGGAACGCGGTCTTCTATTCTTCACCTTCCTTAATTCGAATTCGATTATACGCTCCAGGTATGTCAAACTTCGAGAACTACATTACTCCTTGTAGGCGGTCCTGCAATTCCGAGAGCAAAGGAAGCGGATAACTATTCTTTATTGTGATGTCGTTTAATCTACGATAATCTACGTAGAGTCGCTAGTCATCTTCCCCCTTAGGCACAAACAGGATCGGATATCCGGCTAGGGACTACGACTTACAGATGAAGCCTTTCTAGAGGTTGTCTTCTAGGTATTTCCGGAGAATCTCTAGTTTCGCCGCTAATAACAGGCGAACTGATTGCTTCGTCAGTATCTTGCCAGGGAGTAAGGGTATCCCGTGGTCCTACTCCTAGTGTTCTAGCAGAGCTTCTTAGTCGGGTTCTTCCTCGAAAAGAGTAGCGAACTCTTTATACTTATTAGGAACTATGAATTCGACCTTGACTTCCGATTACGTTGCTTTGACCTATAGGACATGCACTTCCTGTTCTAGATCCTTAATAGCGGCTACTATCTCGCTTAAAGTCATAGCACATATTTCGATCTTGCCTAGTGCGTTGTGCACTACAGGTAGAGGTATCGATCTTGAGAGTTCTAGGAACTAGATCCTCTCATTCTTCTAGTCGATATAGGGGTTAGCGTTTCTTAGCTATAGTAACCCTAGTACTACATCTGAGCCTAGTGACTCCGTGATGTCGAACTAGAGCATCTCTTAGTAGCGTCCTATCCGTAGAGGCATCATCTTAGTCTCTTCGTCAACTACTCCTTAGTTGTATGTAACCGGCTTTCTATTAATCGCTTGTAGCGAGAAAGCATTCGTCTTCGCCTCTAGCTTTATCCTAGCTGTCCTAGCGAACTTGGGCGTCATGAAGATTCTAGTACATCCTGAATCTATTAAGGCCCTAGCTAGCGTCTCGTCGATGTGCACCTATACTCTAAGGTTGTTCGCGTATCTGGCGCCGATCGCGGCATATCGTTGCAGCCCTGTCTAGTCTGTCTGTAGGTCTAATTCCGGCGGACCTCGTCGTTTCCCGAATAACTGTCTTCACGGACTAATTCAGGGATCATGCGGTCTCGGCTTCTTCTCTAAGCGTTACCGTTTTCTAGCCTAAGAGATCGTTCTCGTTCTTAGCCTCACTGTTCCTGCGCGTTCCTTGCGTACTCTATCTTTAAATGATAGACTTAGAGTCGTAGCGCTCGTGGAATCTGAATACCTTTGTAGGTTAGGTAGCCTCCCTAGGGCGTGAACTCTACCCTAAATGGTACAATTTCTTAGACAACTTTCTGATGCGCGTGAGGTTAAGCTACGACTAGTAGTCTCCTTAGGTGCCGTCGCATACGGTCGGCTAGTTCGTTATACTAAAGCTAGTCGACGTGTTGTACTCCATTAATCTATGGGCAAGCCTAAGCCTATTAGTTCTGTATGATTCGGATAATGTCGAGTCCGATGTCATGCGGCGGCATAGCCTATCGCTCTATGCTCTCGTCTTCCTCGGAATCAGGAATGACAGCTTCGACAAGCTCGTAGTTGTTGTCCGAACCTTCTTCTTCTTCTTCTAGTTCCTATTGCCTCAGGACTGTCGCACTAGAAGGTGTACCCCTTAGCGCACAGATCGACTATGCCTTATTTCGGCTAGGGTACTATCCGGAACCATCTTTATCACTCATGTGAATTCGACAATCGTCGTCGTAGCACGTAGTCTAAGTAAGTGCGGCATAGTCCGGTTCTCGAGTAGCGGCAGCCTTTTGCTTAGGTGCCGTCGTTGTTACGCGAGCCTGCTCTATCCTAGGCAGCTCTTGTTGTTACTTCTTCGCAAAACATTCGCGGGAAAAGTGTCCTTTCTTTCTACAGTTATGGCACTCGAGATTACTCTTGTCGAATGGCTTCTTCAGACCATTCTGATTAGGAGAGCCTTTCCGCGGCTTTCCTTAGGGTCCATTCCTCGGACGCCCCTTAGTCGCATCTAACTCCATAGGTTAGAGACTATAGTAATCGCTTCGCCATTTCAGTGCTAATCGTTAGACCTTATGGTTAGCCTGTGCTAGCTTGCGATTTCCATGTTGTCGTTCTTGCTGTTATTCCTAGATGCGATTATCGATTCTAATCGCGAGATCGCTCATTTCCTTGAATGTCGTTAGCCGATCTCCTCGGGCAATTTCGTCTTTAACCGTCTCCTTTAGTCCCTAGTAGAACTAAGCAGCTAAAGCGTTATCATTCTAGTCGACTCGAGCAGAGAGGGTCTAAAAGTCTGCGCGGTACTTAGTAGCAGAACCCTTCTGCTAGATTCCTAGGAGAGCTCTCTCGGCCTCTTGTTGCTCATTACCGAGCCTAAACGCTTCGCGTAATGCCTTAAACAAAGACTTGTCTAAGTTAAGAATCTCCCTAGTCGTCGTCTTCCTAGCTTTGGCGCTACTGACGTAATCCAGATAATCTGTCAGATGAGGCTAGATAAACTCGAACGCTAGTCCCTTTAGGTAAGAGACAATGTACATCATTCGCTTATAATGTGTCGTAAACCGTTCCGTATCCACGTTAAATGCTAACTAGCATTATAGGATAAACATCTCGACCTGAGATCGTTGTCCTATGAACTCTGTAGGGCTTCCTATCTTAAAGCCGTTATTGCCGTGTCTATTCCCGGTAGGTCAACCTGCGACGGATGCTAGAGCCATCTCGCTAAGGTGAATGGATTCGAGCTACTACATGACTTAAGGTATAGCGGCAACTTGTTCTCATAGTGTCAGTTAACTGTCGCTAGAACTTGAACTGCTAGTTGAAGAACTACTTAACATAGGCGTATGTTAAGCGCTCGACGAGTCTCCTGATGCTTCCTTAGAAGTGGTGCTCAAAATGTCATAAGGGTAGGTGCCGATAGCAGGAAGGTAACTAGGTGTTAGACTCGCAGAGCTATGAAGAATATCGACAATAGCGGTTAACCTTGTAACTAACTATCCCCTAGGGAAAGGGAATTAAGAATTAAGCATGAAGCTCCTAACTGCCTGTCCTAAAGCTAGCCCTATATACTAGAGAGACAGAGCAGCTCTGTTAGATCTGTTAACAGACCCGACAGATCCGTGTCTGTAGATCTGTAGACTAACCCTACAGATCTAAGGGTCTATTATCCCGTGACAGATCCCTTCTTCCTTGTAGGCCTATAGATCTGTAGACTAACCCTACAGATCTAGGGATCTGTCCTTATGTGACAGATCCTTTCTCCTATGACTATGCCTATAACTCATAGTACTCCTATGACAGTACCATGACTCATAGCACTTAGGACCCTCACGATCCTGTATCCTATAGTACTCCGGATAGTACTCCTGACACCCATGACAAATCTCTAGTTTCGCCGCTAACAACAGGCGAACTGATTACTTCGTTAGTGTCTTGCTAGGGAGTAAGGGTATCCCGTGGTCCTACTCCTAGTATTCTAGCAGAGCTTCTTAGTCGGGTTCTTCCTCTAAAAAGAGTAGCGAACTCTTTATTCTCATTAGGAACTATGAATTCGACCTTGACTTCCGATTGCGTTGCTTTGACCTATAGGACGTGCACTTCCTGAGAAAGCATTCGTCTTCGCCTCTAGCTTTATCCTAGCTGTCCTAGCGAACTTGGGCGTCATGAAGATTCTAGTACATCCTGAATCTATTAAGGCCCTAGCTAGCGTCTCGTCGATGTGCACCTATACTCTAAGGTTGTTCGCGTATCTGGCGCCGATCGCGGCATATCGTTGCAGCCCTGTCTAGTCTGTCTGTAGGTCTAATTCCGGCGGACCTCGTCGTTTCCCGAATAACTGTCTTCACGGACTAGTTCAGGGATCGTGCGGTCTCGGCTTCTTCTCTAAGCGTTACCGTTTTCTGGCCTAAGAGATCGTTCTCGTTCTTAGCCTCGCTGTTCCTGCGCGTTTCTTGCGTACTCTATCTTTAAGTGATAGACTCAGAGTCGTAGCGCTCTTAGAATCTAAATACCTTCATAGGTTAGGTAGCCTCCCTAGGGCGTGAACTCTACCCTAAACGGTACAATTTCTTAGACAACTTTCTGATGCGCGTGAGGTTAAGCTACAACTAGTAGTCTCCTCAAGTGTCGTCGCATACGGTCGGCTAGTTCGTCATACTAAAGCTAGTCGACATGTTGTACTCTATTAATCCATGGGTAAGCCTAAGCCTACTAGTTCTGTATGATTTGGATAATGTCGAGTCCGATGTTATGCGGCGGCATAGCCTATCGCTCTATGCTCTCGTCTTCCTCGGAATCAGGAATGACAGCTTCGACAAGCTCGTAGTTGTTGTCCGAACCTTCTTCTTCTTCTTCTAGTTCCTATTGCCTTAGGACTGTCGCACTAGAAGGTGTACCCCTTAGCGCACAGATCGACTATGCCTTATTTCGGCTAGGGTACTATCCGGAACCATCTTTATCACTCATGTGAATTCGATAATCGTCGTCGTAGCACGTAGTCCAAGTAAGTGCGGCATAGTCCGGTTCTCAAGTAGCGGCGGCCTTTTGCTTAGGTGCCGTCGTTGTTACGCAAGCCTGCTCTATCCTAGGCAGCTCTTGTTGTTACTTCTTCGCAAAACATTCGCGGGAAAAGTGTCCTTTCTTTCTACAGTTATAGCACTCGAGATTACTCTTGTCGAATGGCTTCTTCAGACTATTCTGATTAGGAGAGCCTTTCCGCGGCTTTCCTTAGGGTCTATTCCTCGGACGCCCCTTAGTCGCATCTAACTCCATAGGTTAGAGACTATAGTAATCGCTTCGCCATTTCGGTGCTAATCGTTAGACCTTATAGTTAGCCTGTGCTAGCTTGCGATTTCCATGTTGTCGTTCTTGCTGTTGTTCCTAGATGCGATTATCGATTCTAATCGCGAGATCGCTCATTTCCTTGAATGTCGTTAGCCGATCTCCTCGGGCAATTTCGTCTTTAACCGACTCCTTTAGTCCCTAGTAGAACTGAGCGGCTAAAGCGTTATCATTCTAGTCGACTCGAGCAGAGAGGGTCTGAAAGTCCGCGCGGTACTTAGTAGCGGAACCCTTCTGCTAGATTCCTAGGAGAGCTCTCTCGGCCTCTTGTTACTTATTACCGAGCCTAAACGCTTCGCGTAATGCCTTAAACAAGGACTTGTCTAAGTTAAGAATCTCCCTAGTCGTCGTCTTCCTAGCTTCGGCGTTGCTAACGTGATCTAGATAATCTGTCAGATGAGGCTAGATAAACTCGAACGCTAGTCCCTTTAGGTAAGAGACAATGTACATCATTCGCTTATGATGTGTCGTAAACTGTTCCGTATCTACGTTAAATGCTAACTAGCATTGTAGGATAAACATCTTGACTTGAGATCGTTGTCCTGTAAACTCTGTAGGGCTTCCTATCTTAAAGCCGTTGTTACTGTGTCTATTCCTAGTAGTTGAACCTGCGACAGATGCTAGAGCCATCTCGCTAAGGTGAATAGATTCGAGCTACTACGTGACTTAAGGTATAGTAGCAACTTGTTCTCGTGGTATCGGTTAACTGTCGCTAGAACTTGAACTAACAGTTAAAGAACTACTTAACATAGGCGTATGTCAAGCGCTCGACGAGTCTCCTAATGCTTCCTTAGAAGTAGTGCTCAAAATGTCATAAGGGTAGGTGCCGATAGCAGGAAGGGGATTAGGTGTTAGACTCGCAGAGCTATGAAGAATATCGACAATAGGAGTTAACCTTGTAACTAACTCTCCTCTAAGCAAGAGAGGATTAAATTAAGATTAAGCACGAAGCTCCTAACTGCCTGTCCTAAAGCTATCCCTATATACTAGAGAGACAGAGCAGCTCTATTAGATCTGTTAACAGACCCGACAGATCCGTGTCTACAGATCTATGGACTAACCCTACAGATCTAAGGGTCTGTCATCCCGTGACAGATCCCTTCTTCCTTATAGGCCTATAGATCTGTAGACTAACCCTACAGATCCGGGGATCTATCCTTACGTGACAGATCCTTTCTCCTATGACTATGCCTATGACTCATAGTACTCCTATGACTATACTATGACTCATAGCACTTAGGACCCTCATGATCCTGTATCCTACAGTACTCCGGACAGTACTCCTGACACTTATGACACACGATTCACAAACCTAAGGCGCTATAGCAGCAGAGTATAGGCACGATCGAAGCAGGCCTTATACTTCAACATGACGATTACCTACGCCTATACGCTGCGTTAGAAGAACGGATAGAGCAGCTTAGCCTACTTAGCCGAGTTGCGCGGTTAATAGCAGCAAAGGAGCGCATGTTCTAGGAAACGAGCGCCTTCTTTAGTAGTAGTAGGGAATTATAACTCGAATTCCTAGTGATAGTAGAGGCGTTGTAGACACGAGTAGGGGAGGTTAGTTCTCGGCATCTACTATACAAGATATCGTTAAACTATCGGCAGCGGACAGTCTAGAAGTCGACAACTACCTAGGGTTAACACGAAAGTAGTATAGCTGTTATAGTTTAAACGCGGCTCGAAGGCCTTTAGAATAATATGTACAGGATATTCTCTCGCATGTAGAACTACTCTTACTACTATATACGCAGGATCTACTACAGAGTAACTACCTCCGATGTAACACTACTTAGGCTTATATCTTATAGTTACCCTCTACTAGGTGCTGAATTGTAAGCGCGCAGGCTCGTCACTAGACCTTCTAGCGTGAGCACTCTTAAAGCAAGATGTCAGAACTCTGTGACAGAGACTATAGGCGTGCCTACTTCGACTACACTTTCAGGCTCTATCTTAACAGAGACTACGTGTAGGCATCTACAGACGCGCGAGCATATGCGGGCGCTTTAACTGCTATAGGTCAGAGTATGTATATAGGGCTCGACTCGCCATTAGTAGAGATGAGGTCGGCGTGCCTACGTTAATATCGACGCAGACGGTCATTATACTAGTCCTATCTATTAAGAAGATAGTCTTGTGCGCGGATCTTACGCTAGTTAATGTCTAAGATGCTACGGCTAGGGATAGGTGTCAGCTAGCCTAAGGGATTGTCTACATCACTCTTAGAGACTACTGACAGTTGTATAGGGTATAGGATCGTCAGATAGAGACTAGAGAATAGGGTAGGCTCTTAATAGGTGTACTGCTACTCGTGTCTAGTGTATTGACTAAGGACTGTCGACTTGGCTTTTTAGTGTATAGATCGCGTAGAATGCTAGTGTACCTATCGATGTGTTTTGCACATGACTAGTGCTTTTAGCAGGCGCTTCGTAGTAGTAGTAGTCTAGCTATGTCGTACAGGCGGACGTGCTATATAGCGCGGATGTTTCGTGGTACCTATACTAGCTATAAATGAAGAATTAATGCTAACCGAGGCTAGTTCTACTAGCGGTATTTTAATAGCATACCGCTAGCAAGCTAAAAGTACCGCCGCCATAGTTTCAGGGGTAGCCGAATTTAGATGACACTCGCGCGTCACAAGATACTATAAACATTGCGTCCTCTCTTTCTTCTGCATCAATAGACTCTACGTAGCTACATTAGACGGTAACTCGCAGTATATGCATATTTACATGCTATATATTATCCTTTACTAACATGCTACTAGACCTACACGACTAAGAAGGATATACTACGCTCTGTTCTCTGCCGATCCTTTAAGTTGCGTCCTTCTTTAATCATGCCTTCGAAGAAAGACAGACAATAGAGGTTACGTTCTACGTCATCTAGTAGCGGTTTAAATTACGATCTAGCGAATGATTTAGAAGACCTGCTAAGCAACGATAGCAATAGTGTAGACAACAGTAACAAGGAGATAGCTAACTAGGAGCATGAGGATTTTATAGTGCCTAAAGCCTATACGAAGGCAACTAATGTAAGAAGCTACCCGCATATAGCAGCTATGCTAACATGCATACAGACGACGACATACTAGTCACGAAGAGACTAGACGCATAAGCGGTCATCCTTACCGCTAAGGCGGAATTAGCTGTACAAGAGGCCTCGGTTATTGTCTCGTAACGCGCAACAAGATAGTAGCAAACCTAAGAGTAACAGGGTAAAGACATAGCAGCTAAGCATCTGTCGAGGATATTATGACAGCCGACCTACTAATCACGGGAGCGACAGTAGCAGTCAAAACTACCGTAATAGCGAGTCTCGTAGCCGCTAGGGCGATAGTAGTAGTTAAAGTCAGTCTGGTAGCTAGTCGAGTAGCCGTCGAGGCTATAATAGTAGCTAGACTACAAACTCTGACTAAGGATATGACTACTCTAGTAGCGAAGATATACATAGTAGCCCTCCTGTACATAAAGACAAGTTAATTAAGCCTTTGCTTGTTAAAGTCCGAGAACTCTCGTAGATAGACGCTTTATAAGGGCAGAAGGGCATTTCTGTGCTATACCCTACAGCTCCTACTTACTAGCCGAGTTGTAAGCGTATTGCAATAGACTAGTAGCTCGTGGCGCGTGATATGCTAGGGATAAAAGGTCGAGTTAGCTCGAGGCTAGACGACGTAGATTTAGATACTATAAGTACCTACGTAGGTCCTATGGGAAGGTGCTAATGTTAGGGGCGTAGATAAGGCAGAGGTTACGTTAGTGTCGTAACAACTACACGAATAGGGTCAGAGAAGCTATACTCGCATAGTCCGGCAAGGTAGACAATAAGCAGGGTTTAAAGGACTAGGCCACGGACATGTTAATAGAAAGTAGATTCGAATGTGAGAACGAAGAAGAGGTAAGGAGAGAAGGCTTAGATGTCGTCGAAAGCGCTAACATGTCATAGGACTAGAGGTTTCTAAGCCTGCTCGTGATCTTTTATATGAAGAAGGCGTTCTTCTAGTCTAATTAGAAACTAGCATAGAATCCTTTAGAGTTACGCGAGGTAAATGCTTTTATATTAAACAGCGTGTATGCTACTATTACATACCTACTAGCCTAGATCAGAAATGGCCCTTCGGAGTTTAAGACGAAGGCTAGCAAGACGAGATAGGTTCTAGTTAGCAGTGTCGATATTGATAATATCTTTGAGGGGAAGAAGAAGTATTAGGAAGAGCTCGATGCTGACAGACAAGAGGTTATCATAGCGACTATCACGGCACGTATATTAGGGGGGGAGGACAAAGGCAAGACAGTACTACTAGTGTAGGCGGCGCTAGCTATCAAGAAGGATCGTAGCATGACAGGCTTAGAGAGGGAATACAAGGACTTACGGAGGCGAAAGGCGCTACGCAAGAATAGTACGTAGGAGACATCGTCAAGAGGGCCTGTGCTAACTTCTACTAGGTTATACGCAATTGTTAGGTTAGCGTAGTGTTAGCCTGACACGAGGATTAAGCCAGGCCTTAATGTCATTAATAGTAGGCGTTCGCAAGCATGTAGCGGATGTTTAAGCGGACACTAACAGAGGGAGCGAGGGCCATAACGGCGAAAGGGCAAATGTTAGTGACTATGGTAGTAAGGCAAGCGATTATGACAGTGACGACTAGCCGATGTAGGGACTAGAGGAGCCATTGACGCGAGACACACTACATGACAGTGTCATGACAACGAGGTTAGTTTCTTGTCTAACATTACGGCCATGATTGCTAACATGTACTTGTCTAGTATAAAAGCTACTATAGTCGATAAGCCCCGACCTAGACACACGCAAGATGAAAGTTTAGTAGCCTTAGCGCGTCGTGAGGGCTAGCTATCGCTAACGAGGCGGAAGTAGCAAGAGGCCTAAGCTACGGAGTAGACGGTTAATCGTGACTAGTATAGACAAGCAGTATAGGCGAGAGGACTCATATATCGACTAAACCATGCTAATAACAGATAAACACTAGCGTAGCTCTAGCAAGAGGCAAAACGCAAAGACTTACTAGAGCGGGCACACGGTAAGTACAATTATTAACTCTATGTAGTAGCGTAGTTAATGATGATAGCTATAGGACACGAAGCTTGACCGTAAAGGACAAAGACTAAGGCGATAGTAGGAGCTAAGCTTTGCTAGAGGCAGAGGCAAAAAATGCCAGGTAAGTGTGCTAGTAGTATACTAGCGTTATGCTACTAACATACTGCTAGCACTTCAATATTAATAGGAGGTGCTAGTAGTAGTTTCGTAGCTACAGGGTATACATTAGCTAACGATCATAATGAAGCATAGCATGCGCTCTGCTTGATTAGTATGACCTTATAAGCAACTAGTCAAACGTTATAGAGAAGGTAGAGGATGCGCTTGGCGACACTAAGTTAAGGGATAGTCAGTTATAGTAGCACATAGCATTTACGGACTTAACCTTGTTAGAGCAGATTAAGGGCTATAGCGACAAGGTCTTTGATGATGTGACCTTTAAGAAGCTATAGGAGAGGCGAAATAGTAGCGCTTTAGGAGAGTCGTTAGTAGTGAAGGTAAGCTAGTAGAATGGAATAGAGGATAAGGGCGAGTAAAAGAGTCATGTGTAAGAGCTAATACAGGATATGTGGATAGTGTGTAGTAGCTATGCATTTGTTACTAGCTATACTAATTAAGGTCTTCGGGCGTAAGGCGCAAGTCAGATATAGCAGCTTGCTTGAATTCAAAAGGCGTTGTGAAAGCTGCGTTTAAGCTATATATGTGTTTAGTGTTAGCAAATCTGCTTGACCTACGTTATACGTCAGATTTAGTGTCAATAGTAAAAGAGCATAGTACAACAATAACAAGATTTGTAGTATTAACTAAAATCATGACTTTAACGTCTATTATGTGCAAATTGTTTTGATTTGAGTAGCTTTGCTTGCGTGCCTAAGCTACTTGCCGCTAGTATACTACTAGTAGTAAGTTACTTACTAATAGCACTCTTGCACTCTAAGCTACTCGCGTCCGTAACACAAGTAGCTTAGGAGAGGCCGAGTTTCTTAGGGGTACATACAAGCAGGCTAAGTTAGACGAGTAGGTAAGTAAGCTAAGTAACACAAGTTACTTAGTCTACTTAGGGCCTTGATTTTCGAGACGGAGCCTATAGTAGCTAGAGAGCTAGCGACATCCTTACCGCGCCTAGTCGCGACAACTACCTCATCCTTAGCATTAGAAGGCGAAGAGACTCAGGCGCGCTTGTAGCTGTCACGCTCGGCCCTCGAGATTATCTTGCGCTTCTTAACACGAGTGTCGACTACATCATCGGACTTAGTGTCTCCCTTAGGCGCAACTAGTGCGGCGACACTATGGCGCAAAGGGATCACGTTAGGACCGAAGGTATCATAGACGTCGTCATCCTCCTCATCCTCAAAGATCTGGCCTAGAGGCTTGTGCCTTAGCGTCTTAGTAGACATAGTACGTGTCATAAGGGTAGGTGCCGATAGCAGGAAGGTAACTAGGTGTTAGACTCGTAGAGCTGTAAAGAATATCGACAATGGCAATTATCCTTGTAACTAACTATCCCCTAGGGAAAGGGAATTAAATTAAGCACAAAGCTCCTAACTACCTGTCCTAAAGCTATCCCTATATACTAGAGAGACAGAGCAGCTCTGTTAGATCTGTCGACAGACCTAACAGATCCGTGTCTGTAGATCTATAGACTAACCCTATAGATCCGAGGGTCTGTCATCCCGTAACAGATCCCTTCTCCCTTATAGGCCTATAGATCTGTACTTACGTGACAGATCCTTTCTCCTATGACTATGCTTATGACTTATAGTCCTTAGGACCCTCACAATCCTATGACTTATAGCACTCCTAACACTCATGACACTATCCCCCTCTTAGCCTAGCTCGTCCCTAAGCTACCTTATTAGTACGAGGTTTCTCTTGTCATTTCCTTTTGTGCCGTGATGTCTTCTCTTTCTACATTACTGCCTTATGTCATCCTAGACACTAACGCCCCTTTAACGCAGAAACGTAAACGCCGCGCAAATCGAATCTATCGTTAGGGCTAGGATAGCATGAAGTCCTGTACTTAGTGTCAAGAGTTAAAGGTCGTCTGTCAGGTGCACATTTCCTTAGGGAAATGTTCGTAATGTTACTTTAGTAACTGTCGAAGTTACGACACGAAGGTAACAGAGGTCGAATGGAAGAAGTTAGGTGATTAGCGGAAAAGACTAATTACTAATCTCGATTATGCGAAGGCAGTCCTAGCCGAGGCTTTGCAGAAGATAATAGAGGCGCATGTAAAGGAGATGCATCTTCGAAAACAGTTAGACGCGGTTAACTAGGAGGTCGAGGATAGTTACGCTCTTAAGGAGCAGGAGATCAGGGAGGATGAGGCTAAAGAACAGGCTCTCTTACAGGCTAGGTTCCTTCTTGACCTAGATCCTTCGGCAGGTCTTGCTCTTAGTCCTACGACATGGAGCGTAATAGAGGGTTTTGCTAACGCCTCGTATTAGGGTTTCCTAGATGGCGTGGTAGCCGAGTTATATAGATGTATATGCTATATGATATAGAAATATCTCGTAGTGTGACAGAGTAATCCGACCTTTTAGTAGGTACAAGACAGCGCTACTTTCTGCTTATCGCAGAGGTGTCGCTAAGGGTGCTTATATGTCATGAGTGTCAGGAGTACTGTAGGTTTCAGGATCATGAGAGTCCTAAGTGCTATGAGTCATAGGTATAGTCATAGGAGAAAGGATCTGTTATGTGAGGATAGATCCCCGGATCTATAGGGTTAGATTACAGATCTATAGGCCTACAAGGAAGAAGGGATTTGTCGTAGGATGATAGACCCTTAGATCTGTAGGGTTAGTCTACAGATCTACAGACATAGATCTGTCGGGTCTGTCGACAGATCTAATAGAGCTGCTCTGTCTCTCTAGTATATAGGGATAGCTTTAGGACAGGCAGTTAGGAGCTTCGTGCTTAATTCAATTCCCTTTCCCTAGGGGATAGTTAGTTACAAGGTTAACTACTATTGTCGATATTCTTCACAGCTCTACGAGTCTAACACCTAGTTACCTTCCTGCTATTAGCACCTACCCTTATGACATTTTAAGCACTACTTCTAAGGAAGCATCAGGGGACTCGTCGAGCGCTTAACATACGCCTATGTTAAGTAGTTCTTTAGCTGTTAGTTTAACTTCTAGCGACAGTTAACTGACACTACGAGAACAAGTTGCCGCTATACCTTAAATTACGTAGTAGCTTGAATCTATTCACCTTAGCGAGATGGCTCTAGCATCTGTTGCAGGTTCAACTACTAGGAATAGACACGGCAACAACGGCTTCAAGATAGGAAGCCCTACAGAGTTTACAGGATAATGATCTTAAGTCGAGATGTTTATCCTATAATGCTAGTTAGCATTTAACGTGGATACGGAATGGTTTACAACACATTATAAGCGAATGATGTACATTGTCTCTTACCTAAAGGGACTAGCGTTCGAGTTTATCTAGCCTCATCTGACAGATTATCTAGATTATGTCAGCAGCGCCGAAGCTAGGAAGACAACAACTAGGGAGATTCTCAACTTAGACAAGTCTTTGTTTAAGGCATTACGCGAAGCGTTTAGGCTTAGTAATAAGCAACAAGAGGCCGAGAGAGCTCTCCTAGGAATCTAGCAGAAGGGTTCTGCTATTAAGTACCGCGCGAACTTTTAGACCCTCTCTGCTCGAGTCGACTAGAATGATAATGCTTTAGCTGCTTAGTTCTACTAGGGACTAAAGGAGACGGTTAAAGACGAAATTGCCCGAGGAGATTAGCTAAAGACATTCAAGGAAATAAGCGATCTCGCGATTAGAATCGATAATCGCATCTAGGAACGACAGCAAGAATGACAACATGGAAATCGCAAGCTAGCACAGGCTAACCATAAGGTCTAATGATTAGCACCAAAATGGCGAAGCGATTACTACGGTCTCTAACCTATGGAGTTAGATGCGACTAAGGGGCGTCCGAAGAATAGACCCCAAGGAAAGCCGCAGAAGGGCTCTCCTCCCTAGAATAGTCTGAAGAAGCCATTCGACAAGAGTAATCTCGAGTGCTACAACTGTAGAAAGAAAGGACACTTTGCCCGCAAGTGTTTTGCTAAGAAGCAACGACAGGAACTGCCTAGGATAGAGCAGGCTCGCGCGACAACAATAGCGCCTTAGCGAAAGGCCGCCGCTACTCGAGAACCGGACTATGCCGCACTTACTTAGACTACGTGCTATGACGACGATTGTCGAATTCACATGAGTGATAAAGATGGTTCCGGATAGTACCCTAGCCGAAACAAGGCATAGTCGATCTGTGCGCTAAGGGGTATACCTTCTAGTACGACAGTCCTAAGGTAACAGGAGCTAGAAGAAGAAGAAGAAGAAGGTTTAGACGACAACTACGAGATTGTCGAAGCCGTCATTCCTGATTCCGAGGAAGACAAGAGTATAGAGCGATAGGCTATGCCGCTATATGACATCAGGCTCGATATTATCCGAATTATACAGAACTAGTAGGCTTAGGCTTGCCCATGGATTAATGGAGTACAACATGTTGACTAGCTTTAGTATGACGAACTAGCCGACCATATGCGACGACACCTGAGGAGACTACTAGTTGTAGCTTAACCTCACGCGCATCAGAAAGTTGTCCAAGAAATTATACCGTTTAGGGTAGAGTTTACGCCCTAGGGAGGCTACCTAACCCACGAAGGTATTCAGATTCCAAGAGCGCTACGACTCCGAGTCTATTACTTAAAGATAGAGTACGCAAGAAACGCGTAGGAACAGCGAGGCTAAGAACGAGAACGATCTCTTAGGCCAGAAAACGGTAACGCTTAGAGAAGAAGCCGAGACCGCACGATCCCTGAACTAGTCCGTGAAGACAGTTATTCGGGAAACGACAAGGTCTGCCGGAATTAGACCTACGGACAGACTAGACAGGGCTGCAACGATGTGCCGCGATTAGCGCCAGATACGCGAACAACCTTAGAGTATAGGTGCACATCGACGAGACGCTAGCTAGGGCCTTAATAGATTCAGGATGTACTAGAATCTTCATGACGCCCAAGTTCGCTAGGACAGCTAGGATAAAGCTAGAGGCGAAGACGAATGCTTTCTCGCTACAAGCGATTAATAGAAAGCCGGTTACATACAACTAAGGAGTAGTTGACGAAGAGACTAAGATGATGCCTCTACGGATAGGACGCTACTAAGAGATGCTCTAGTTTGACATCACGGAGTCACTAGGCTCGGATGTAGTACTAGGGTTGCCATAGCTAAGAAACGCTAACCCCTATATTGACTAGAAGAATGAGAGGATCTAGTTCCTAGAACTCTCAAGATCGATACCTCTACCTGTAGTGCACGACGCACTAGGCAAGATCGAAATATGTGTTATGACTTCAAGCGAGATAGTAGCCGCTATTAAGGATCTAGAACAGGAAGTGCACGTCCTATAGGTTAAAGCGACGCAAATAGAAGTCAGGGTCAAATTCATAGTTCCCGATAAGTATAAAGAGTTCGCTACTCTTTTCAAGGAAGAACCTGACTAAGAAGCTCTGCTAGAAAACTAGGAGTAGGACTATAGGATACCCTTACTCCCTAGCAAGACACTAACGAAGCAATCAGTTCGCCTGTTATTAGCGGCGAAACTAGAGATTCTCCGGAAATACCTAGAAGACAACCTCCGGAAAGGCTTCATCTGCGAGTCATAGTCCCTAGCCAGATACCTGATCCTGTTTGTGCCTAAGGGGGAAGATAACTAGCGACTCTACGTAGATTATCGTAGATTAAACGACATTACGATAAAGAATAGTTATCCGCTTCCTTTACTCTCGGAGTTACAGGACTGCCTACAAGGAGCAATGTAGTTCTCGAAGTTCGACATACCCGGAGCGTATAACCGAATTCGAATTAAGGAAGGTGAAGAATAGAAGACTGTGTTCCGAACTAGGTTTAGACACTACGAGTACATAGTTATGCTACTTAGGTTAACAAACGCCCTAGCTACATAGCAGGCATTTATTAACAATGTGCTACGAGAGTACCTCGACGTCTTTGTAGTTGTATACCTAGACGACATCCTCGTCTACTCCCGGACGATCGAAGAGCATAGGACTCACGTACGCAAGGTACTTCAGAAACTCCAGGATTACTAGTTAAAGGTTAAGCCTTAGAAGAGCGAGTTTCACAAGCAGGAAGTACAATTCCTTAGCTACGTAGTAGCATAGAATAGAATCAAGATAGACACTAAGAAAGTCTAAGTCGTAAAAGAGTAGCCTACGCCGACTAATGTTAAGGAAGTATAGTCCTTCCTTAGGTTTGCTAACTTCTACCGAAGGTTTATAGCAAACTATTCGAAGATTACGGCACTACTTACGACTCTTACGACGAAGGATACACTATTCGTGTAGGACGACGCCTAACGAAATGCCTTCAAGGAACTTAAGCGACGATTCACAGATCAGCCGATCTTACTTGTATTCGACCTAGATAAGCCTATCATAGTCGAAACAGATGCCTCTGACGTAGCACTTAGGGCATGCTTAAGTTAACTAGGATCGAGTAGACGACTATAGCTAGTCACCTACTACTCGAGGAAATTGTCTAGACCTAAACTCCGATACGACGTCTACGACAAAGAACTTCTAGCTATAGTAGACGCCTATAAGGCCTAGCGAGTCTACTTAGAAGGTTCTAAGCACTAGGTCACGGTCTACACAGACTATGAGAACTTGCGATACTTTATAATGACGAAAGAGTTAAACTAACGACAGGTTCGGTAGAGTAAGGAGCTCTCTAGTTTTAACTGTAAGATCGTCTATCGCAAGGGGACCGATAACGCACGCGCCGATGCACTTAGCCGCTAGACGGACTATATGAAGGGCGTGAAGCGGGAGAAACATGCTGTTCTCTAGGAAAATAGCGATAGCACGCTAGGAGTCAACTGACTTGCGGCTACGACTGTCACATAGACTAGTGAATTTCAGGACGACCTGAAGAACGCGCTAGTCTACGACCTAACTGCACTCGCTGTCCGCGACGACATTAATGGACAGGAGGATTAGGAAGACGAAGACAGAATCCTTCTGTTTCAAGGATTAGTATACGTGCTAACGTCTTTACGATTAGAGCTACTATGACTCTGACATGACGTACCTTAGGCAGGACACCCGGGAGTGTCTAAAATGAAGCGAATTCTCTGACAAGAATATTACTTCCCTAGGATGAGCAAGGCAATCGAGGACTACGTCTGTTAATGTGTAACTTGCTAACGAAGTAAGCACGACTATCACAAACCGTATAGGCTACTACGACTACTTAAGGTACCTTAACGGCCATGGGAGTCGCTCGCCATAGATTTCATCGTTAAACTACTTTAGTCGAGAGAACCCGCTACGAATGAGTTCTTCGACGGGATCATGGTAGTAGTTAACCGATTCACTAAGTTTAGGAAGTTTATCCCTTACCGCGAAGACTTCAAGACTAAAGATATCGCGTATGTCTTCATCAAATGGGTAGTAGCACTACACGGCATGCTACAGGACCTAGTAACGGATCAAGGATCCATGTTTACCTCTAACTTCTAGAGAGCCCTAATGAGGCAATTCTAGGTCAAATATCGACTAAGTACTTCCTTCTACCCTTAGACAGATAGACAGACAGAACATCTAAATCAGACGTTAGAATAGTACCTTCGATCCTATGTGAATAGGGACTAGAATAACTAGGTAGAGTTATTGCTAATGGCATAGCTCGCGTATAATAGTACGCTAGCAGAGTCGACAGGACTCTCGCCTTTTTAGATAGCATATAGATTAGCTATAGAAGACATTCTAGATGTCTTAGCTAGTAATCTAAACCTAGTAGCACTCGGACAAGTAGAACATCTACGCTAACTGCAAACAGAAGCACGACTCGACCTGCAGTTCTATTAGCAGAACATGGCATAGTACGTGAATCGTAAGAGAATTAAGGGACTAATTCTAAAGGAGGGGGACAAGGTGTATCTCCTCTGCCGTCACATTAAATCAGACAAGCTAAGTAAAAAACTAGACGCTGTAAAACTAGGACTATTCAGGATCAAGGCCAAGAAGGGACTAGTTAATTTTAAGTTACAGCTACCTGAGCAGATGAGAATACACCCTGTGTTCCATGTCTCTCTGCTAGAACAAGTAGCGCTAGACGCTACACTGCAAACGGAACCCTTACTACTCGACCCTAAAGTAGAAGAACCGGAGTACACTGTCGAAAAGATTGTCGACACTCGCTAGCGGGACGGACAGCGAGAGTACTTAGTAAAATGGGAAGGATGTAGGAGTACCGAGAACACCTAGGAACCCCGAGAACATCTGCGAAACTGTTAGCAAAAGATACGAAGTTTCGAGAAAGGAACGAACCTAGGAAGAAGATCCTAAGCCACGACTAGACTCCTGCGGGACGCCGTCAATCGGCTCGGCTATCACGCCATCCAGGAAACCCTAATATGAGGCGTTAGTGAAACCCTCTATTACGCTCCATGTCGTAGGACTAAGAGCGAGACCCGCTAAAGGATCTAGGTCAAGAAGAAACCTAGCCTGCGAGAGAGCTTGTTCCTCGGCCTCATCCTCCCTGATCTCACGCTCCTTGAGAGCGCAACTATCCTCGACCTCCTAGTCGACCGCGTCTAACTGTTTTCGAAGACGCATCTCCTTTGCATGCGCCTCTATTATCTTCTGCGAAGCCTCGGCTAGGACCGCCTTCGCATGATCGAGATTAGCAATTAGTCTTTTCTACTAATCGCCTAACTTCTTCTATTCGACCTCTGTTACCTTCGCGTCGCAACTCCGACAGTTGCTAAAGTGACATTACGAACATTTCCCCAAGGAAATGTGTACCTAACAAACGAGCTTTAACTCTTGACACCAAGTATAGGACTTCATGCTATCCTAGCCCTAACAATAGATTCAATTCGCGCGGCGTTTACGTTTCTGCGTTAAAGGGGCGTTAGTATCTAGGATGACACAAGGCAGTAATGTAGAAAGAGAAGACATCATGGCACAAAAGGAAATGACAAGAGAAACCCCGCACTAATAAGGTAGCTTAGGGACGAGCTAGGCTAAGAGGGGGATAGTGTCATGAGTGTCAGGAGTACTATAGGTTTTAGGATCATGAGGGTCCTAAGTGCTATGAGTTATAGGTATAGTCATAGGAGTACTATGAGTTATAGGCATAGTCATAGGAGAAAGGATCTATCACGTAAGGACAGATCCCCGGATCTATAGGGTTAGTCTACAGATCTATAGGCCTACAAGGAAGAAGGGATCTGTTATAGGATAATAGACCCTTAGATCTGTAGGGTTAGTCTATAGATCTATAGACACAGATCTGTCGGGTCTGTCGACAGATCTAATAGAGCTGCTCTGTCTCTCTAGTATATAGGGATAGCTTTAGGACAGGTAGTTAGGAGCTTCGTGCTTAATTCAATTCCCTTTCCCTAGGGGATAGTTAGTTATAAGGTTAACTGCTATTGTCGATATTCTTTACAGCTCTACAAGTCTAACACCTAGTCACCTTCCTGCTATCGGCACCTACCCTTATGACATTATAACCCCTGAAACTCCTTAATTAGGGAAAGCATGTCCGAGCCTAACCCTGCAGGGGTACCGTAGGGTTAGCGACATAGGGGCGTCCTACGTCGACAACTAATCCTACTTATACGACATACAAGCTAACATATATACGAAGGACCCCCTTGCCATATGTAGCAGGGTCACTACATGCTAAGGGTAGGCATTAGAACCTATGTAGTTCTAATGGCCCCCTAGTATTAACCGTATCACTACCCCTCCTCCTATGAGGATGTCCCTAGCCTTACTAAGTAATACACGCGGAACATATAGGGTACAGGATGTAGCACGCTTACACCACGTAAGGGTAAATAGGTAGATAGCCTACGTAACATATGTCATGCGCACACCTTAATACCTTCGTAGCGAGTACAGGGCGGAGGCTGCTAACTCGGGCGGGTTTCAACCTGTTACATGTTAGGTAGCTTCGTAACACCTTCGCTTTACATGCAGATCGAGATATCAGGACACTACGAGCATGTACTTTAGTCAATCCTTGAAATTATAGGGCGAGCATGCGCGCCGGCCTTGCTAAGTAGCTTAGCTGTCCCTATTTAGTCGTGACTGTGAAGAACGTGTCACAGAACCTTAGGGTAGTAGGAAAGTGCGCGGACGCTCTGCGCGCGCCGCTCGAAATAGCAGGAGCGCGCTCCTAGCGCGGGCCTCGCCACATTTTCATGCTAGTAGGCTAGCACGAGTGTAGTCGGCACACATGCGTGACAGCCGCGTTATCCGTTATTACATTATTCGGTCCCCTTGTAAGTTAACTAAAGGTAGGTACTCTGCGCATGTAGTTCGAGTTACTAGCTTAACGGTTGCGGTAGGTAACAGGGGGGCTGTCAGAGGGTATAAAAACCTCGTCGCTTTCCTAAACTTCCTGTTCTAAGACACTAACATCGACCTCCGCTCCTATTTCGCTTAGCTTGTACCTCGCTGTGTCTACGGGTCTATACTAGAGCTTCTTCTTCTTTAATCAATTAATCAAGATCAATTAACCTGTCTTAGCTATAATGGCTCATGTACTACAGACTAAGTTCGACGCTACTCGCTCTGCCCGCGATTGTCGCTTATGTCGACAATGCCTTGACAACCTTAGTAGCTAAGCTGCACACATCTCTCCTCCGCGTGTTAGTAAGGCTTCCCCTACCCGCGAGGTATGCGTGACTTGTACTAACCGAAGCGTAGCCGAGATCTACGTCGGCGGATTTAATGAGGGCAGTGTCTACCGCAATTATGTTAACTATAATGGCAAGCATCAAAAATGCCAAGACCTCCCTAAAGATGTATACGGCGAGTATAACTAGCTCTGCTGTAACATCGATAACTTCTAGAGTACGCGCGACAAGGGGATTGCCAAAGGCACTCTGACTATAAACAGGCTACAGGCTAAGTACTACGAGGCACTCGCCTACCTACTTGGCGCCCTCTTGTGCTTTACTGCGACTGCTAACCGTTCTCATGGCGGTGTTCGCTTCGACTCTCTGCTAACAGGCGAAAACGTTTGTCTAGGTCTAATCGTAGACTTAGTCTAGAAGATCTTAAAGGTGCTAACTGTTAGGCTCGAGACCTTTGCCATAGTACGTATATAGTGCGGGTACCCTCTAAGTATGAATGCTAACTTTCTCTGCTAGGCTAACGTTAGCGTCGAGAAATATCCGACTAGCTGTTAGCGTTAGCAACTCGGGGCCCTTGCCTCTATTAACAATGACTTTAAGACGCAGATAATCCGCAAGAAGGTCATCAAGCAATTTACTACTCCTGCTACTAAGGCTACGCCCTAGCGCTATACCGAGAGACAGCCTGCCTCCGAGCTAGTCCTAAGGACTAAGCCGTAAGTTACTCACTCGAATCCTGTCGCGTGCGTACAGCTAATACATTGTAGCGCCGCCGCCTACGCCGCCTTGACGCTACTGTCTAAGAAGAAGAAGAAGGCTAGGGCCGAAATTGAGGTCAGCGACAAGGAAGCCGAACCTTCCCTGCTTGCGACCCGCACTACGTCTGTCAAGACGCTAAGGTACAAGCCTCTAGGCCAGATCTTTAAGGATGAGGAGGATGACGACGTCTAGGATACCTTCGGTCCTAACGTGATCCCTTCGCGCCGTAGTGTCACTATACTAGTTGCGCCTAAGGGGGACACTAAGTCCGATGATGTAGTCGACACTCGTGTCAAGAAGCGCAAGATGATCTCGAGGGCCAAGCGCGATAGCCGCAAGCGCGCTTGAGTCTCTTCGCCTTCTGATGCTAAGGATGAGGTAGTCGTCGCGACTAGGTGCGGTAAGGATGTCGCTAGTTCTCTGGCTACTATAGGCTCTAAAGACGAGCTCCCTCGCAACCTACTAAAGAAGAAGATGCCAGCCTCTCTTCGTGGCGTTATTACCCCTGTCACTCATAGTCGCTTCAGGGTGTTTAGTAGACCCCGTGCAGGTAGGTAGTCCCTAGCAGACTATAACAAGAAAGACTCTCCTACTTCGGGTTTAGTCAGGAAGCCCCTAACTAGTAGTCGCTAAGCATTAGCTACGAAGCTAATCCGAGCATGTCTCTTATTCTCCTTAGGTTTATTCTAGGTGTGCCTTTAGGCATCAATAATGTATAAGTAGGGCGTTTACTTCTTGTTGTTACTCTGCGCGTCATGCGCTACATACACATGTTAAGAATTCTGCTCCGAAGCCCTTATCTCCCTACGAATTAACCTTCTTAAGCCCTGCTTACGCCTCCTCTGCTCTTCGAATTCACGAATAGCTTCTAGAGCGTTCTTGTAGTCTTTGGCTAGAACCTATTATGTGTACTTAGGTAGGTATCCTTTCTACTTCACTAGATAGTGCGTTGCACCCTTACGCTATATACTGTCCTTAATACCCTCGACTTCCTACTCTTCGTTCTCTTCTGCTACTAGCATTAGGTCCGCGGGCTCTTCGCCCTCGCGCTATACCCATGGTTCAAGTAGAGATACGTAGAAGATGTCATGCACATAATACGACAATAGCAATAATAGCTAGTACGCCTGCGAGCCTATCGCGTCATGTATCCGGAAGGGTCTGACGAACCTTGGCGTCATCTTCTTGCTTAGAAGTTTCAGCTTGAGATTCTTCGTCAACAGTAATACCTTCATACTAACTACATACTACATCGGTTTAGCACAGGCATTATTATGTTTAATCTAGGATTCTAAGGCCTTTTTCTAGTGTTCTATTAGCACCGAATGTACCTCGCGCATACGCCACGCTAATTCTGCGGTAGCTAGCACCCTCTCCTTAGAAGACTCGTCCTAAGGCGGTTCTAGGTGTATTTCCGGATTAAAGCCATAAAGAATCTAAAATGGCGACATGCGCATAGTAGCATGCACGCTGTTATTAACTGCAAATTCCGCCATAGGAATTACGTTAGCCTAGGCATCCTAGTTCTTAGCGTAGTAGCACTAAAGGTACTACTTAAGAGTCTAGTTCATACGTTTAGTCTGACTATTAGTCTATAGATAGAATGCTGTACTTAGGTAGTACTTAACACGCGCCTTAAACACAAATTCTTGCTAGTATTTACTAGTAAAGACAGAACCTCGATCTAATAGGATACTTCGGGGGATACTAAAGCGCTATATAACTTCGTCGCGAAGTAGTCGCGCAAGCTCGCCGCTTGTGCATCTTTTCGTACATAGGATGAAGACATTCATCTTAGAGTATTAGTCGACTACTACAAGGACAGTATTAACTACATTGCCTCTCTACTTTGCTAGCGGCAAATTAGTGATAAAATCTATAGTCAAGTCCTGCTATAGTCTCTCTAGTAGTAGGAGTGCCTAAGCATCGCCGTAGGGGCAATAGCGCCGAGATTTGCTAACCTAGCACGTCTAGCAGGATTTGACATAGTTAGAGACATCTAGTTCTAGCGTAGGCTACTAGTATTTACGTCCGAGAAGTATGTTTGTCTTCTCTGCGCTAAAATGGCCCGCGAGTTTATTGTCATGATGAATACAGAGGAGCTACGAACAGAGTACGTAGTTAGCGGGTACGTAGAGCCTATTATCAAAGTACTACAAGTCGCCTGACTTAGTCTAGTACTTCGGACCGCCTGCGGTGTCCTAGAGGGCTACACCCTCATTAATTAACTCCGGTTCTCGCTCTTGCAACCGCTAAATAAGTCTCGAGACTTCTTTAAAGGGTTCTTTAGACATCGCATGCTTACCGCATATAAGCTAGTTAACTACTACACGGATCAAGCTAGACACGGTCGCTACAACCTCCGGATAGGAGGGTTCGTCGCTAGCAGAGGCTGTGAGGCCCTATTAGACCCGCAGTCGACCTATAAGAGGAGCTAACGACAGATCGCCGCCCTAAACTACAAGCTTTGTTTGCAGCGTAGGGAGAAGCTGTTAGTTACCCTCCTCCCTAGTGTCGTAGTCTAGTCGTCGCGAAGGACTGTTAGCTAGATTCGTCTTTCCGGAACGATGCTAGATAACGAAGTAAAAGCTAGCGAGGAAAGTCGCCTACCTTGCTTGCCAACTACTTAGCTGCTTTACGCCTATAAAGCCGCGAAGGTTGTTATAGTTAGTAAGCACCTTAATAGGGTGCGCTACGCCTTCGAGGTAGTGTTAGTACTCCTTGAAGCTGTCAACAATAGCTAAAAGCTCTTAGTCGTAAGTCTTATAGTTAAGCTTAGCGCCCTGCATCTTCCGCGACTAGAAGGCAATTAGGTACTATTACGTACTACCTTTGTGCGACTAGAGCTGCGATATAATTGCGGCTATTACGAATTTTGAAGCATTAGTCTCTATCTAGATCTTCGTAGTAGGGTCAAAGTGCTAAAGTATAGGCGTAGTTTGAAAAGCTGCTTTAAGTTCAGAGAAAGCCTTGCTCTAAGCCTCCTCCTAAGGCACTATCCCTAGCTTTTTTCCTCGAATCGCGCCCTTTGCGAGGGCTGTGAGGGGGGCCACGATCTTCGAGTAGGATCGTATGAATCTGTAATAGAAGTTAGTAAATCCTAGGAACACCTACACTTCTCGGAGAGTAGTTAGCTATAGCTACTCTGTGATTGCGGACACCCTTTAGTCATCTATGATGACTCCTTCCGTAGAGACAATGTATCCAAGAAACTTAATCCTATCCGTCAGGAATAAGCACTTCTTTAGGTTCGCATACAGAGCGAACTTGTAGAGCCGTTCGAGTACTATCCTTAGGTGCCGAATATGCTCCTCCTTCGAGTCAGAGTAGACTAGTATATCGTCTAAATATACTACGTAGCAGGTGTCAACGAGGCCGGCTAGGGCCCGGTTAATATACGCTTAGAACGTTACTAGTGCGTTAGTTAAGCTAAACGGCATCACTATATACTCGAAGTGTCTGTACTACGTTTAGAATGTAGTCTTCTACTCGTTACCCTTTCGGATTAGTATCTAGTAGTAGGCGTCCTTCAAGTCGATAGACAAGAAGATGGCAGCGCAACTAAGGCGGTCAAGCGTCTCGCTAATAAGTAGTAGGGGGCAGCAGTTTTTCTAGGTTACCGCGTTAAGGCCCCTATAGTTAACGCATAGGCGGAGCATGTTGTCTTTCTTTAGGACGAACATAACTAACGCTCTAGCCTCGCTGTCGCTTCGTCGGATCCACGCGTTCCTTTGCGCCTTGTAGAGGTAGTCTTGAAGTGTTTCGAGCTGCGATTCTAACATAGGGTACAGAGGTCGATGCAGAGGATTGTAACCCTCCTTAAGGTTAATCGCATGTTCCGCGTCTAGGGCCTAGGCATAGGCCGCAGCCTCTGCGTCGAAAATATCGGCGTATTCCTCTAACTCAGGCGGAAGGGTAACGTCTTCCTTAACGTTCTATATGCGGACTACATACATGTATTAGACCTTCTTTATGTCCTTGTAGAAGCTATGTGCGTCATGCATCTATACTACAGGAACTTCGCCTATAGAGCTATAGAACTAGTTGTTAGTAGCTCTATCAACAACGACTCCCTGCTTGTGGCGCTAAGGGCGGCCGAATAGGAGCTCCTTATCAGGAACGTCTTTAGCGTAGAAGACTTCGTTAGTCTCGCGCACTTCTCCTAAGGAGTCCGCGAGTTAGAGGCGCATGTTGTTTGCGCCTTAAGCTACTACGCCTTCGCCCTAAAAGGACTTCATGGTAGGCAGCAGGGCTCCTAGGATCGGCTTCAAACTAAGCCATACGATTACTCTCTAGGGTATCACGTTAACCTCTGCAAGGTCATCTAACATATAGTCTCCTAGCTCGAGCGAGCTATTAACTTAGACCGCACCGGATAGGCGCTAGGCAGGCCACGAGTCTATACTATCGGTAACAGACAGCTTAGATACCCGCGGTAGCTATTCGGTTGTCTCGGGCTTGTCCTTCTTTCGCCTCCTCTCTAGGGAGGTTTCGGACACCTTGCTTACCTTCTTCCTATTACTTCGTTTAGGACAGCAAGCCGCCTAGTAGTCCCTCGCTCTACAGATGTAGTAGCTACTTAGAGGCTTCTCGCTACTGTCTTTTAGCTTAGAGGGCTTGCTCCTCTAGAATGAACTACCGCGTTAGGCGTGACCTCTAGGGCGCTTGTAATAGCGGCCCTTCGGTAGGTCCTTAGGGCTTAGACGCTTATTGTCCTTACCGCCCGATTTTCCATTTCGCTTCAAGGTAATTTCCATACGTGTCGCAAGGGACACGAGGTCTTGCCGAGTTGTCGGAAGTTCATGAAAAGTCATGATTGTATTCTGAAGATTGTCATTAAGTTTGACGAGTAAGTGCCACATGCGTTACGTCTTAGTATAGGGTAGCATCTGTCCCTCGAGCGTAGCGAGGTAGGTAGCGAAGCTAGAGGTTGTTTGTCCCTTCCCCTGCTTAGCCTTCTCGTACTCGACAGACATAGTAAGGGCGCGATTCCCTAGATCCTCGACCTAGTCGACACAGAACTAGCGAAAGTCTGCCTACGTATACGTTCTGTCATAGACCCGCATAAGGTCATACTACTCATGCTAATTGTTACGAGGTTCCTTATCCTCTTCGAGCCATATCACACTAAAGGCGACTCGTTCGCCCTCTATGGAATATCCGCGTAGGTTAAGCACGAAAACTGCCTTACATACCTGCAAGAAAGTTCGAGCCTCCTTTAAGGTGTCTCCCTTAAACGGCTTTGGGTTACGTGCGTTACGACTACCTCCTAGTTAGCCTACTATGGCCCCAAATTTAGGCACTAGGTTCGCGGGCACACACGGAGGGTCTACGCCTCCTAGTAAGTTGTCTTCGCGGGTCCCTAGCGTGAAATCTCGCTAGATTTCTTCGTCTGCTAGTTTATTAGTACTACTTATGGCGACGTCTTCGTCGTCCTCGCCGTTGTCGCTACTAGAAGCAGTGCGGCTCTAGCTCTAGTTCGCAAGGCAGTTCGCGACCTAATTAACAATCATGGCTACAAGGGCTAGGTCGATAGTTAGGGTTAGCTGCAGTCCCTATGCGGGGGGTCTATTGCCTTGTCCGCCATGTAATTAGCCTCTAGCAGAACCGTCGCTCGATGCAGTGTCGCTCGCAGGGGGTACTTCTACAGGCTAGTTACTTAGGCTAGCTTCGCCATCACAGGCGCTCGGGTAATACGGTTGATACTAGGGGACCATTTGAACCGCATGGGTTCTAATAGCCGCCCTTGGCATGCAGTGACCCTGCCACATATAGCAAGGGGGTCCTTCGTACATACGTTAGCTTGTATGTCGTCCAAGTAGGATTAGTTGTCGACGTAGGACGCCCCTACGTCGCTGACCCTACGGTACCCCTACGGGGTTAGGCTCGGACATGCTTTCCCTAATTAAGGAGCGTCAGGGGTTATAAGCACCCTTAGCGCCACCTCTGCGATAAGCAGAAAGTAGCGCTGTCTTGTACCTACTAAAGGGTCGGATTACTCTGTCACACTGCGAGATATTTTCATATCATATAGCATATACATCTATATTAGTTCTGCTTTCTCCCCCCTGCTTTGCAGTCTAGCAGAGAATACTACGATATGTCTAGAGTACTACGAACTCGCAACTAACGCGTAGCGAGCGCCATCCTAAGCGCCCGTAATGGCGAAGCTAGCCTAAGTGACTAGCCCGCAGAAGTACCCGCTACAAGCGACACTACATCGAGCGACAGTTCCGCTAGAGGACAATTACGCGGCAGACTAGGCAATAGACCCCCCGCATAGGGACCGCAGCTAACCCTGACTATCGACCTGGCCCTTGTAGCCATGATTGTCAATTAGGTTGCGAACCGCCTTGCGAACTAGAGCTAGAGCCGCACCGCTCCTAGTAGCGACAACGGCGAGGACGACGAAGACGTCGCCATGAGTAGTACTAACAAACTAGCGGACGAAGAAATCTAGCGAGATTTCACGCTAGGGACCCGCGAAGACAACTTACTAGGAGGCGCAGACTCTCCGCGTGTGCCCGCGAACTTAGTGCCTGAATTCGGGGCTATAGTAGGCTAACTGGGAGGTAGTCGTAACGCATGCAACCTGAAGCCGTTTAAGGGAGACACCTTGAAGGAGGCTCGAACTTTCTTGCAGGCGTGTAAGGCAGTTTTCGTGCTTAACCTACGCGGATATTCTATGGAGGGCGAACGAGTCGCCTTTAGTGTGATGTAGCTCGAAGAGGATAAGGAACCTCGTAATAATTAGCATGAGCGGTATGACCTTATGCGGGTCCATGATAGAACGTATATGTAGGCGGACTTTCGCTAGTTCTGTGTCGACTAGGTCGAGGATCCGGGGAATCGCGCCCTTACCGTGTCCGTTAAGTACGAGAAGGCCAAGCAGGGGAAGGGACAAATAACCTCTAGCTTCGCAACCTATCTCGCTACGCTCGAGAGACAGATGCTACCCTATACTAAGACGCAACGCGTGCGGCACTTGCTCGTTAAACTTAATGACAATCTTCGGAACATAATCATGACTTTTCATAAACTTCCGACAACTCGGCAAGACCTCGTGTCCCTTGCGACACGTATGGAAATCACCTTGAAGCGAAATAGAAAATCGGGCAGTAAGGACAATAAGCGTCCGAGTCCTGAGGACCTACCGAAGGGCCGCTACTACAAGCGCCCTAGGGGTCACGTCTAACGCGGTAGTTCATTCCGGAGGAGCAAGCCCTCTAAGCTAAAAGACGGTAGCGAGAAGCCTCCGAGTAGCTGCTACATCTGTAGAGCGAGGGACTACTAGGCGGCTCGCTGTCCTAAACGAAGTAATAGGAAGAAGGTAAGCAAGGTGTCCGAAACCTCCCTAGAGGGGAGGCGAAAGAAGGACAAGCCCGAGACAACCGAATGGCTACCGCGGGTATCTAAGCTGTCTGTCACTAATAGTGTAGACTCGTGGCCTACGCGGCGCCTATCTGGCGCGGTCCGAGTTAATGGCTCGCTTGAGCTAGTAGACTGTATGTTAGATGACCTTGCGGAGGTTAACGTGATACCCTAGAGGGTAATCATACGGCTCGGTTTGAAGCCGATCCTAGGAGCCCTGCTGCCTACTATGAAGTCTTTTCGGGGCGAAGGCGCAGTAGCTCGAGGCGCGTACAACGTGCGCCTCTAACTCGCGGACTCCTCAGGAGAAGTGCGCGAGACTAACGAAGTCTTCTACGCTAAAGACGTTCCTAATAAGGAGCTCCTGCTCGGCCGCCCTTGGCGCTACAAGCAGGGAGTCGTTGTTGATAGAGCTACTAACAACTAGTTCTATAGCTCTATAGGCGAAGTTCCTACGGTGCGGATACGTGACGCACATAGCTTCTACAAGGACATGAAGAAGGTCTAATGCGTGTATGCGGTCCGCATACGGAACGTCAAGGAAGACGTTACCCTTCCGCCTAAGTTAGAGGAATACGCCGATATTTTCGACGCAGAGGCTGCGGCCTATGCCCGGGCCCTAGACGCGGAACATGCGATTAACCTTAAGGAGGGTTACAATCCTCCGCATCGACCTCTGTACCCTATGTCGGAATCGTAGCTCGAAACACTTCGAGACTACCTCTACAAGGCGCAAAGGAACGCGTGGATCCGACGAAGCGACAGCGAGGCTAGAGCGTTAGTTATGTTCGTCCTGAAGAAGGACAACACGCTCCGCCTATGCGTTAACTATAGGGGCCTTAACGCGGTGACCTAGAAGAACCGCTGCCCCCTACTACTTATTAGCGAGACGCTTGACCGCCTTGGTCGCGCCGCCATCTTCTCGTCTATCGACTTGAAGGACGCCTACTACTAGATACCGATCCGAAAGGGCGACGAGTAGAAGACTGTATTCTGAACGCGGTATAGACACTTCGAGTATACAGTGATGCCGTTTAGCTTAACTAACGCACTAGCGACGTTCTAAGCGTATATCAACCGGGCCCTAGCCGGCCTCGTTAACACCTGCTACGTAGTGTATTTAGACGATATACTAGTCTATTCCGACTTGAAGGAGGAGCATATTCGGCATCTAAGTATAGTGCTCGAACGGCTCCGCAAGTTCGCTCTCTACGCGAACCTAAAGAAGTGCTTATTCCTGATGGATAGGATTAAGTTTCTTGGATACATCGTCTCCACAGAAGGAGTCATCATGGATGACTAAAGGGTGTCCGCAATCGCGGAGTAGCCGCGGCTAACTACTCTCCGAGAAGTGCAGGTGTTCCTAGGATTTACTAACTTCTATCGCAGATTCATACGATCTTATTCGAAGATCGTGGCTCCCCTCACGGCCCTCGCAAAGGGCGCGGTTCGAGGAAAAAAGCTAGGGAAAGTGCCTTAGGAGGAGGCTTAGGGCAAGGCCTTCTCTGAACTTAAAGCAGCTTTTCAAACTACGCCTATACTTCGGCACTTTGACCCTGCTACGAAGATCCGGATAGAGACCGATACTTCAAAATTCGCAATAGCCGTAATTATATCGCAGCTCTAGTCGCACGAAGGTAGTACGCGATAGTACCCGATTGCCTTCTAGTCGCGGAAGATACAGGGCGCTAAGCTTAACTACAAGACTCACGACTAAGAGCTTTTGGCTATTGTTGACGGCTTCAAGGAGTACCGACACTACCTCGAAGGCGTAGCGTACCCTATTAAGGTGCTTACCGACTATAACAACCTTCGCGGCTTCATAGGCATAAAGCAGCTAAGTAGTCGGCAAGCAAGGTAGGCGACTTTCCTCGCTAGCTTTTACTTCGTTATCTAGCATCGTTCCGGAAAGACGAATCTAGCTAACAGTCCTTCGCGACGACCAGACTACGACACTAGGGAAGAGGGTGACTAACAGCTTCTCCCTACGCTGCAAACGAAGCTTGCAGTTTAGGGCGGCGATCTGTCGTTAGCTCCTCTTGTAGGTCGACTACAGGTCTAATGGGGCCTCACGGCCTCCGCTAGTAACGAACCCTCCTATCTAGCAGTTATGGCGACCGTGTCTAGCTCGATCCGTGTAGTAGTTAACTAGCTTACATACAGTAAGCATGCAATGTCTAAGGAACCCTTTAAAGAAGTCTCGAGACTTATTCAGCGGTTACAAGAGCGAGAACTAGAGTTGATTAATGAGGGTGTAGCCCTCTAGGACACTGCAGGCGGTCCGAAGTACTAGACTAAGTCAGGCGACTTGTAGTACTTTGATAATAGGCTCTACGTACCCGCTAACTACGCACTCTGTTTGCAGCTCCTCCGTATTCATCATGACGATAAACTCGCGGGCCATTTTGGCGTAGAGAAGACGAACGCACTTCTCAGACGTAAATACTAGTAGCCTACGCTAGAACAGGATGTCTCTGACTATGTCAAATCCTGCTAGACGTGCTAGATTAGCAAATCTCGGCGCTATCGCCCCTACGGCGATGCTTAGGCGCTCCTACTACCAGAGAGACTATAGCAAGACTTGACCATGGATTTCATTACCGATTTGCCGCTAGCAAAGTAGAAAGGCGATGTAGTTGATGCTGTCCTTGTAGTAGTCGACTGATACTCGAAGATGAATGTCTTCATCCTATGTACGAAAAAGTGCACAAGCGGCAAGCTTGCGCGGCTACTTCGCGACGAAGTCATACGGCGCTTTAGTGTCCCCCGAAGTATCCTATCGGATCGAGGTTCTGTCTTTACTAGTAAATACTAGCAAGAATTTGTGTTTGAAGCGCGTGTCAAGTACCGCCTAAGTACAGCATTCTATCTATAGACTAATAGTCAGACTAAACGTATGAACTAGACTCTTAAGTAGTACCTTTAGTGCTACTACGCTAAGAACTAGGATGCCTAGGCCGACGCAATTCCTATGGCGGAATTTGCAGTTAATAACAGTATGCATGCTGCTATGCGCATGTCGCCATTTCAGATTCTTTATAGCTTTGATCCGGAAATACACCTAGAACCGCCTCAGGACAAGTCTTCTGAGGAGAGGGTGCCGGCTGCCGCGGAATCAGCGCGGCGTATGCGCGAGGTACATTCGGTGCTAATAGAACACTAGAAAAAGGCCTTAGAATCCCAGATTAAACATAATAACGCCTGTGCTAAACCGATGCAGTACGCAGTTAGTACGAAGGTGTTACTATTGACGAAGAATCTTAAGCTGAAACTTCCAAGCAAGAAGATGACGCCAAGGTTCGTCAGACCCTTCCGGATACGCGACGTAATAGGCTCGCAGGCGTACTAGCTATCGTTGCCATCGTCGTATTGTGTGCACGACGTCTTCTACATATCTCTACTCGAACCATGGGTACAGCGCGAGGGCGAAGAGCCCGCGGACCCGATGCTAGTAGCAGAAGAGAACGAAGAGTAGGAAGTCGAGGGTATTAAGGACAGTATACAGCGCAAGGGCGCAACGCACTATCTAGTGAAGTAGAAAGGATACCTACCTAAGTACACACAATAGGTTCCGGCTGAAGACTACAAGAACGCTCCGGAAGCTATTCGTGAATTCGAAGAGCGGAGGAGGCGTGAGCAGGGCTTAAGAAGGTCGATTCGTAGGAAGATAAGGGTTCTAGAGCAGAATTCTTAACACATGTATATAGTGCATGACGCGCGAAGTAACAACGAGAAGCAAACGCCCTACTTATACATCATTGATGCCTAAAGGCACACCTAGAATAAACCTAAGAAGAACAAGAGACATGCTCGGATTAGCTTCGTAGCTAATGCTTAGCGACTACTAGTTAGGGGCTTCCTGACCGAACCCGAAGCAGGAGAGTCTTTCTTGTTACGGTCCGCTAGGGACTGCCTACTTGCACGGGGTCTACTAAACACCCTGAAGCGACTATGAGTAACAGGGGTAGCAACGCTACGAAGAGAGGCTAGCATCTTCTTCTTTAGTAGGTTGCGAGGGAGCTCGTCTTCGGAGCCTATAGTAGCTAGAGAACTAGCGACACCCTTACCGCGCCTAGTCGCGACGACTACCTCATCCTTAGCATTAGAAGGCGAAGAGACTCGAGCGCGCTTGCGGCTGTCGCGCTCGGCCCTCGAGATCATCTTGCGCTTCTTGACATAAGTGTTGACTACATCATTAGACTTAGTGTCTCCCTTAGGCGTAACTAGTATAGTGACACTATGGCGCGAAGGGATCCCGTTAGGACCGAAGGTATCCTGAACGTCGTCATCCTCCTCATCCTCAAAGATCTGGCCTAGAGGCTTGTGCCTTAGCGTCTTGACGGACGTAGTGCGGGTCGCAAGCGGGGAAGGCTCGGCTTCCTCGTCGCTGACCTCAATTTCGGCCCTGGCCCTCTTCTTCTTCTTAGATAGTAGCGTCGAGGCGGCGTAGGCGGCGGCGCTACAATGTGTTAGCTGTACGCACGCGACAGGATTCGAGTAAGTAACTTACGGCTTAGTCCTCGGGACTAGCTTAGAGGCAGGCTGCCTCTCGGTACGGCGCTAGGGCGTGGCCTTAGTAGCGGGAGCAGTGAATTGCTTGATAACCTTCTTGCGGATCATCCGCGTCTTAAAGTCATTGTCAATAGAGGCAAGGGCCCCGAGTTGCTAACGCTGACGGCTAGTCGGATATTTCTCGACGCTAACGTTAGCCTAGCGGAGAGAGTCAGCATTTATACTCAGAGGGCACCCGCACTATATGCGTACTATGGCGAAGGTCTCGACCCTAATAGTTAGCACCTTTAAGATCTTCTAGACTAAGTCTGCGATTAGACCTAGACAAACGTTTTCGCCTGTTAGCAGAGAGTCGAAGCGAACGCTGCTATGAGAACGGTTAGCAGTCGCGGTGAAGTACGAGAGGGCGCCGAGCAGGTAGGCGAGTGCCTCGCGGTACTTAGCCTGTAGCCTGTTCATAGTCGGAGTACCTTCGGCAATCCCCTCGTCGCGCGTACTCTAGAAGTCATCGATGTTACGGCAGAGCTAGTTGTACTTGCCGTACACCTCTTTAGGGAGGTCTTGGCATTTTTGATGCTTGCTATTACAGTTAACACAATTACGGTAGACACTACCCTTATTAAATCTGCTGACGCAAATCTTAGCTACGCTTCGGTTAGTACAAGTCACGCATACCTCGCGGGTAGGAGACGCCTTACTAACACGCGGAGGAGAGATGTGTGCAGCTTGGCTACTAAGGTTGTCGAGGCATCGTCGACACGAGCGACGATCGCGGGCAGAGCGAGTAGCGTCGAACTTAGTCTGTAGCACATAAGCCATTATAGCTAAGACAGGTTGATTGATCTTAATTGATTGATTGAAGAAGAAGGAGCTCTAGTATAGACCCGCAGACATGGCGAGGCGCAAGCTAAGCGAAGTAGGAGCGGAGGTTAATGTTAGTGTCTTAGAACAGGAAAGTTTAGGAAGCGACGAGGTTTTTATACCCTCTGACAGCCCCCCTGTTGCCTACCGCAACCGTTAAGCTAGTGACTCGAACTACATACGCAGAGTACCTGCCTTTAGTTAACTTACAGAGGGACCGAATAATGCAATAACGGATAACGCGGCTGTCACGCATGTGCGCCGACCGCACTCGTGCTAGCCTACTAGCATGGAAATGTGGCGAGGCCCGCACTAGGAGCGCGCTCCTGCCGTTTCGAGCGGCGCGCGTAGGGCGTCCGCGCACTTTCCTACTACCCTAAGGTTCTGCGACACGTTCTTCATGGTCACGACTAAATAGGGACAGCCAAGCTACTTGGCGAGGCTAGCGCGCATGCTCGCCCTATAATTTCAAGGATTAACCAAAGTACGTACTCGTAGTTTCCTGATATCTCGATCTGCATGTAAAGCGAAGGTGTTACGAAGCTGCCTAACATGTGACGGATTAAAACCCGCCCGAGTTAGCAGCCTCTGCCCTGCACTCGCTGCGAAGGTGTTAAGGTGTGCGCATGACACATGTTACGTAGGCTATCTACCTATTCACCCTTGCGCGGTGTAAGCGTGCTACATCCTATACCCTATATGTTCCGCGTGCGTTACTTAGTAAGGCTAGGGACATCCTCATAGGAGGAGGGGCAGTGATACGGTTGATACTAGGGGACCATTTGAACCGCATAGGTTCTAATGGCTACCCTTAGCATGTAGTGACCCTGCCACATATGGCAAGGGGGTCCTTCGTACATACGTTAGCTTGTATGTCGTCCGAGTAGGATTAGTTGTCGACGTAGGACGCCCCTACGTCGCTGACCCTACAGTACCCCTACGGGGTTAGGCTCGGACATGCTTTCCCTAATTAAGGAGCGTCAGGGGTTATAAGCACCCTTAGCGCTACCTCTGTAATAAGCAGAAAGCAGCGCTATCTTGTACCTACTAAAGGGTCGGATTACTCTGTCACACTACGAGATATTTTCATATCATATAGCATATACATCTATATCATCGGGATAGTACTCGCTACGCGTTAGTTGCGAGTTCGTAGTACTCTAGACATATTATAGTATTCTCTGCTAGACTGCAAAGCAGGGGGGAGAAAGCAGAACTAATATAGATGTATATGCTATATGATATGGAAATATCTCGTAGTATGACAGAGTAATCCGACCTTTTAGTAGGTACAAGATAGCGCTGCTTTCTGCTTATCGCAGAGGTAGCGCTAAGGGTGCTTATAACCCCTGACGCTCCTTAATTAGGGAAAGCATGTCTGAGCCTAACCCTGCAGGGGTACTATAGGGTCAGCAACATAGAGGCGTCCTACGTCGACAACTAATCCCTCTTAGACAACATACGAGCTAAGGTATGTACGAAGGACCCCCTTGCTATATGTAGCAGGGTCACTGTATGCTAAGGGCGGGCATTAGAACCCATGCGGTTCTAATGGCCCGCTAGTATCAACTGTATTAGTTATACGCTCTAGGTATGTCAAACTTCGAGAACTACATTACTCCTTGTAGGCGGTCCTGCAATTCTGAGAGTAAAGGAAGCGGATAACTATTCTTTATCGTGATGTCGTTTAATCTACGATAATCTACGTAGAGTCGCTAGTCATCTTCCCCCTTAGGCACAAACAGGATCGGATATCTGGCTAGGGACTACGACTTGCGGATGAAGCCTTTCTAGAGGTTGTCTTTAAGGTATTTCCGGAGAATCTCTAGTTTCGCTGCTAACAATAGGCGAACTAATTGCTTTGTTAGTGTCTTGCTAGGAAGTAAGGGTATCCTGTAGTCCTACTCCTAGTGTTCTAGCAGAGCTTCTTAGTCGGGTTCTTCCTTGAAAAGAGTAGCGAACTCTTTATACTTATCGGGAACTATGAATTTGACCCTGACTTCCATTTGCGTCGCTTTAACCTATAGGACGTGCACTTCCTGTTCTAGATCCTTGATGGCGGCTACTATCTCGCTTAAAGTCATAGCACATATTTCGATCTTGCCTAGTACGTCGTGCACTACAGGTAGAGGTATCGATCTTAAGAGTTCTAGGAACTAGATCCTCTTATTCTTCTAGTCGAGATAGGGGTTAGCGTTTCTTAGCTATAGTAACCCTAGTACTACATCTAAGCCTAGTAACTCCGTGATGTCAAACTAGAGCATCTCTTAGTAGCGTCCTATCTGCAGAGGCATCATCTTAGTCTCTTTGTTAACTACTCCTTAGTTGTACGTGACCGGCTTTCTATTAATCGCTTGTAGCGAGAAAGCATTCGTCTTCGCCTGTAGCTTTATCCTAGCTATCCTGGCGAACTTGGGCGTCATGAAGATTCTAGTACATCCTGAATCTATTAAGGCCCTAGCTAGCGTCTCGTCGATGTGCACCTATACTCTAAGGTTGTTTGCGTATCTGGCGCCGATCGCGGCACATCGTTATAGCCCTGTCTAGTCTGTCCGTAGGTCTAATTCTAGCGGACCTTGTCGTTTCCCGAATAACTGTCTTCACGGACTAGTTTAGGGATCGTACGGTCTCGGCTTCTTCTCTAAGCGTTACTGTTCTCTAGCCTAAGAGGTCGTTCTCGCCCTTAGCCTTGCTATTCCTGCGCGTTTCTTGCGTACTCTATCTTTAAGTAGTAGACTTAGAGTCGTAGCGCTTGTGAAATCTGAATACCTTTGTAGGTTAGGTAGCCTCCCTAGGGCGTAAACTCTACCCCGAACAGTACAATTTCTTGGACAACTTTCTGATGCGCGTGAGGTTAAGCTACGACTAGTAGTCTCCTTAGGTGTTGTCGCATACGGTCGGCTAGTTCGTCATACTAAAGCTAGTTAACGTGTTGTACTCCATTAATCCATGGGTAAGCTTAAGCCTACTAGTTCTGTATAATTCGGATAATATCGAGCCTAATGTCATGCGGCGGCATAGCCTATCGCTCTATGCTCTCGTCTTCCTCGGAATCAGGAATAACGGCTTCGACAATCTCGTAGTTGTCGTCTGAACCTTCTTCTTCTTCTTCTAGCTCCTGTTACCTCAGGACTGTCGTACTAGAAGGTGTACCCCTTAGCGCACAGATCGACTATGCCTTGTTTCGGCTAGGGTACTATCCGGAACCATCTTTATTACTTATGTGAATTCGATAATCGTCGTCATAGCACGTAGTCTAAGTAAGTGCGGCATAGTCTGGTTCTCGAGTAGTGGCGGCCTTTTGCTTAGGTGCTGTCGTTGTTGCGCGAGCCTGCTCTATCCTAGGCGGCTCTTGTCGTTGCTTCTTAGCAAAACATTCGCGGGCAAAGTGTCCTTTCTTTCTATAGTTGTAGCACTTGAGATTACTCTTGTCGAATGGCTTCTTCAGACTATTCTAGGGAGGAGAGCCCTTCTGCGGCTTTCCTTAGGGTCTATTCCTCGGACGCCCCTTAGTCGCATCTAACTCTATAGGTTAGAGACTATAGTAATCGCTTCGCCATTTTAGTGCTAATCGTTAGACCTTATGGTTAGCCTGTACTATCTTGCGATTTCCATGTTATCGTTCTTACTGTTGTTCCTAGATGCGATTATCGATTCTAATCGCGAGATCGCTTATTTCCTTGAATGTCGTTAGCTAATCTCCTTAGGCAATTTCGTCTTTAACCGTCTCCTTTAGTCCCTAGTAGAACTAAGCGGCTAAAGCGTTATCATTCTAGTCGACTCGAGCAGAGAGGGTCTAAAAGTCCGCGCGGTACTTCGTGGCGGAACCCTTCTGCTAGATTCCTAGGAGAGCTCTTTCGGCCTCTTGTTGCTCATTACCGAGCCCGAACGCTTCGCGTAATGCCTTAAACAAAGACTTGTCTAAGTTAAGAATCTCCCTAGTTGTCGTCTTCCTGGCTTCGACGTTGCTGACGTAATCTAGATAATCTGTTAGATGAGGCTAGATAAACTCGAACGCTAGTCCCTTTAGGTAAGAGACAATGTACATCATTCGCTTATAATGTGTTGTAAACCATTCCGTATCTACGTTAAATGCTAACTAGCATTATAGGATAAACATCTCGACTTAAGATCGTTACCCTGTAAATTCTGTAGGGCTTCCTATCTTAAAGCCGTTGTTGCCATGTCTATTCCTAGTAGTTAAACCTGCGACAGATGCTAGAGCTATCTCGCTAAGGTAAATGGATTTAAGCTACTATGTAATTTAAGGTATAGTAGTAACTTGTCCTTGTAGTGTTAGTTAACTGTTACTAGAAGTTAAACTAACAGCTAAAGAACTACTTAACATAGGCGTATGTTAAGCGCTTGATAAGTCCCCTAATGCTTCCTTAGAAGTAGTGCTTAAAATGTTATAAGGGTAGGTGCCGATAGCAGGAAGGGGACTAGGTATTAGACTCGTAGAGCTGTAAAGAATATCGACAATAGCAATTATCCTTGTAACTAACTATCCCCTAGGGAAAGGGAATTAAATTAAGCACGAAGCTCCTAACTACCTATCCTGAAGCTATCCCTATATACTAGAGAGATAGAGCAGCTCTGTTAGATCTGTTAACAAACCTAATAGATCTATGTCTGTAGATCTGTAGACTAACCCCATAGATCCGAGGGTCTGTCATCCTATAACAGATCCCTTCTCCCCTATAGGCCTATAGATCTGTAGACTAACCCTACAGATCCGGGGATCTGTCCTCACATGACAGATCCTTTCTCCTATGACTATGCTTATGACTTATAGTCCTTAGGACCCTTACAATCCTGTGACTTATAGCACTCCTGACACTTATGACACGTGTGTTTAGGAGCAAAAGGAATAGGAAGGTCGTCTTCATTATAATGAAGACAGAAGACGCTAATTAGTCAGGCTTAAAGAAGGTTAATGTTAAGTATAAGACAGAAGACTAGTATACCTAGGCATTCTACTAAGGCCTGTAGAATACATATAACATAGAGCCATTATATGACGAGTTCTCTCTATGGTTTAGGGAGTGTCTATAGGGCAAGTTTGGCGATGTCATCGCAGGAGCCTATAACAACTTAGCTACTTTGAATAGCATAATAAACAAGCTGTTTATTGTCTAGTACTACATGCAGAGGAACGAGATGCGCTAACAAGTGCATATGTGCATCTTGACACATGTTTCTGAGGCTATAGTAGGCTAGCGAGCAGGCAGGCTTAGAGACGTAGTAGTGTTCTAAAGGGGGGTCTAGCCATGTTTCCTGAAGTCTAGCGAGCTAGCGGAGATAGTATTACTTATAGGTTACTTGTTTCTTAGCTCCTATGAGACTAGCATGCTAGTAAGAGCTGTAGTCCCTATTAATTTCATATAGTAATAGCAGGTAGATGTGATTTAATAGTAGCATATTTTAGTCGTAGTAGCTGCTTAGCTGCTATTAACATAGCAGGTAGGTATGTATGTATTTACTAGAATTCAGATAACATTAATGCGGACCTCTATAGTTTCGTGTAGTCTAAGTAGTTCGTACTCTACATGACTATTATAGCTACTTAGCTACCTCGACTTTAGTTTCTAGCAGTCAAGAAGTATAAGGGAATATTAGAGAGTGTAGAGGTTAAAGACAAGATTGTCAAATAGTTTGCAGACTAGATGCGCCTCCTAGCGTATAAGGAAAGGCATAGGAGGATGTAGACAACTTATAAGCTATAGCCGTTAACTGTAGAAGGCTTTAGAGACTACCTATAGTGTAGAGATAGTAGTATAGTAGCTAGTATAGTAAACAAGCTATGTAAGAGGGATAGTAGTCTAAAGACAAGTTTCATTTATAAGCATTATAGTAGGAAGAAGGGAGTAGTTAGCAACCTTTCTACCCTGTTATAAGGGGGGCTTACGCAGATTGTAGTATAGGCTGTAGTAACAGTGTAGATGACATAGGGATAAGATGTAGATAGCCTAGGGGTCTATTTTGATTGTTTATTTAGTAGTAGACAAAAAGGTGTATTTTGTGACAAACAAGCTAAGCTTATGAATTAAGAGGGCCTGTATTTAATATTAACACCCTAAGAATAATGCTGTTTCCTGTTCTGTTAGCCTATTATAGACTACATATTAGAATAGTAGCTAATTACTACAGGCAAGTAGCTATAGTAGTACATGTTCTAACTACTACATATCGCTAACACTTAGTAGTAATGCCTGTTACTAGATTGTAGGGCTAGGAGTAGGGCTAAGTAGACATATATGTCAGAGGAGTATACGAGTATAGGGAAGTAGCAATTAAGTAAAAATCTGTTAAATAAGCATGCCTACAAGTAGGCATGAGTAGGAAGGCTAACGAGCCTGTAAATTAAGTAGCTAGGAGTAGGGCTAAGTAGGCTAAGCTAGTAAGATACTACTAGTATACTACTAGTACTTACTTAGCTAACTTAGCTCTACTTAGTCTACTCTTTGTACTTTGTACTGCTTAGGGGTTAGGTTTTCGAGATGTAGTTTCTAGGTACCTTCTCTCCTTCCTAAGTAATAGTAGTATATAATTACCTTTATTTAATCTAAAAATTCTATAATATTTTCTAGAGATATAAATACTAATGTAGATAAAGATAGATATTAGCATATTATTCTAATATAGATAATAATCTACATACAAGTTACTATTTTAGCTAGCTTTTAAGGTTAAGAATTCCTAAGTAGTAATCTATTAATGTAGGCTAAAATTTAGTCTAGAGTATACATTCTAGGTGTACTAAATATCATTTTGTAACATTTCATTTTAGATGACAGGAACCTATTTAGCTCATAGCGGTTAGGATGTATATCCATCGTTTAAAAAGTGGAGCTCTACTCACAACCCCACCATTCCGAAAACACGATCACAGTCCCCATTTCCATTCGCTTCTTCTACCTCACTCCCTCTCCTCAACCCCAACCGCATGGTGCGCACCCGACCTCTGACACATTCCTGCGAACCAGCTCCCGGAGATCCAATCCTTATCCGAATTCTGGTAGCAATACTGGGACGGCCCCGGTGGTCCGTCCGACCAATGCACTTTATGCCCCCTCAGGATCACTAGATTGCATGCGTCTTTGGATGCTGGGTTGTCCTTCTGCTGCGCGTTCTGGCTGATCCAGTTCGCGCAGTAGAAGCCGCGCCACTCGTTGGTTCCCGCGAGGGCGAAGGGGAGGAGAGGGAGGATTGTGAGGAGGTGGAGCTGCATCGTGGATTCGATCTGGTGGCTGTCAGTGGTTAAGAGACGACGGAGGGCCGGAAGGGTCGTTGTGGCCTCACCTGTTTGTTCAGAGCTGTGTGGAGTCGGTCTAGTGAAGTGATTCAGGCAACGTCGTTGCTAGTGAGAGGAGAAACGGTGCTGGCCACGCTGCGATCTATGTACCAGAAGTCCTTCTCCACTGCCATCCGTGGTCTCATTACAATACAACAGTATGATTTTCAGGCTGACACTCAAGGAATAGCTCCCAAGTCTAGGCACCGCTGCCCAGGAACGTTGTTTCCAAGTGAACCCATACTCAGGTGGTTATTCATGCAGAGTGATGCGACGGGGTTTCATCTCGTCCTCGACACTTCATTCCCAGTCATAAATTTGTGAAGTTATCTAACATCGAACTAAGAAAGTAAAAGGGACCGCCAAGGCGACATCGTGTAGGCATTGGCAGGACAAGGTGCCATCCTTTGTGCACGAACAAGGCGTTATCGTTTTATGCACGCTGGCAGCATTGATGTGGAGCTTGTCCAAGGGGAGATCGCAAGAGGCTTGCACCTAGATTATTCTCAAGCTCAAGCATAATCTTGTGCATCTCGACGACATGGCAGCTGAAGTGATTAGGACTGGATCAAAGATCAGAGCTCCTGGGAGCTCCCGTCGTTCGTGATGATTGCGCAAAGCGTATGTGCTAGTCCTCGGCACTTGGAAGAAAGAGCACGCGCAAATTTGACGCCACCGGCTCCCTGCAGCTTCGACGCACCAGGCAACGGCGCTTTGGTGCTTAGGTGCGTTCCCTCTCTTTTGATACTGCTCCCGCCGATCTTAGACTAAATGTGGCGCCATCTTCACCTAGCCAATCCAACTTCCGCAATCGAAAAACCACTCGTCCATGCAGGTCGAGACTCCATTCTCATATCCGCATTTGCAAGTCGCATGCCTAGGATCATGACAATCCCTTCTCGGCTGTCCAGTTTTGTTTGCATCACATTTCAACTGCAGCACCAAGCTTAGGACTTTGCGGCCGGACTAAGACCTAAAAGCAGAGACTTACCGCGTACCTAAGGTCGGCGCTGCAACCCTGTCGTCGTGAGGAGTTAGCATTTGCGGGCATATCGCTCTGACAAATTTTCGATGAAATACATAATCATAACCATCGCACTGCGCCTCAGCAAAGGCTGCGAGTGCTGCGAGGAGCAGCCAAGGACCAGTGAGATCGAAGCGCATATTGAGAGACGACCGGCACTGCGCTCTGGTGTTATATGAGATGTGTACTGTAGACGTTGAATCCTGGACACAGGATGAGCAAGCTGTCCCTATACGAGATGTGGACTATGGACGTCGAGTCCTGGATATAGGATGAGCAAGCTGTCTTCGACTGCGTCAGCATCTCATGTGCCGCATTTGCTGCCTTGGTGTTTCAAGCCATAGCCTATAGGTGCGTTGGCCGAACGCCTGCCGATGTTGCCGGAGAGGTACAATTTCGGTCTGATGATGGCGGTCTCACTGCAGCCTGCTGCTCTATCATTCGTCGGCCCATTCACTGGTTGATACGAAAGACCGCTCGTCGAGGCAGCTGACAGCTTGTGAGAGGTTTGCTTAGCTGCATATGGCCAGTCGATTGGTTGATTATTTGTGTGGGTGACAACAGCTGGTGAGCTATGGTGAGCACAGTATGATGCGCCATAATGTCGACGGCCTTTGCCTTCGTCTCTGCAGCTATATAAATGCCTCAACACGCACTCATTTTGCCTTCGAGAGGACCAGGTGCTGGAAGCGATGATCGCGTTCGCCTAGTTTAAACAATCTGCGGAGCTCCTATATCTTGGCACAGAGTGCAGCAAGCTGAATGTCGACCGTTCGCAAAGGGCTCTGGTGCTGTCAAGCGGAGCTTTCATGTGAAGTGGCTGTGCTTCACGTCCTAGGTACATGGGTACCATTGAGGATACAGTACTAACAAAGCAAAACTGCTGCATATGGCTACCAGATCTACATTTCGAGCACTAAACACTGCGTATACTTTCACCGGTGCAGAGCACATCGCGCCATACAGAAATACTAGTTCCGGTACGTATGCGCGGGTGGCAGCATAAGCGCTTATCATGTGTCTTGCAGGAAGTCGCAGCCTCCGCATGCTCGAGCAGATCTGGTAAAGCTCTTCTGCCTGATCTTGCAGAGCATGCGTAAGTAATTACGCCGCATCCCGCCGAACGCGTCCATCAGTTGAACCTACCGGCGCGACGTGTAGCAGCCACGTGTGCATACTGACGATGCGGTGTGAGGCCAAGTTGGCTCTTCAGGGTCCGCTCGCTCCCCGGGAGCCCCACGCTGTGAAGGCTTGGCAGACGGGTGGTGATGAGCTGGCAAGTGACAAGTCTTGCGATCGGACTATTTGCGTGAAGTCAATAAACAGGACCTTCAGCGACCTGCATAAGGAGGCCTTTGCGGGTGCTTTGCAGGTGCTCAAAGCGGTTAGCGGTATGAGCATGATATCCTAATATAGTCTCTGTGTGATCTCGCGTCAATTATCGGATCAGGGCTGGCGCGTACCGGTTTTGATACCATTCACTTACTCAGCAACGCCCAACCCTTTATGATACGCGCTTGACCTATTAGGGCACTTGCAAGGCCTTGCAGGTGCTTTGGCCACAGTGCCATGACGCTAGCCGTTTTAGACCTGCAAAGCACCTGCAAAGGCCTCCCTATGCAGGTTGCTGACGGTCCTTGATACGAGCGTGAACCGGACAGCTTCAGGCATGAAACCAGGCTCCAAACCATGGTGACGATCATGATCCAGTCCGGAATAGCAGAGATCCCCATATAGTAATTTACAGTTGGAGCGGTGGCAGCTCCCTTGCGGCCCGCTGTGTGGAGACGGCGCCTAGGGTGATTTGGAAAAGCCATTGCGATGCAGAATTGCGCAGAACGATAATACGCTCCGAGCTTGATCTGACGAGTACAAAGCATCACTCTCCAGCACCCTTCCCGCCTAACCCCACTCCATGGCGTGTGTGAGAGGCGTGACCGCCAAGAATATGACAGCCTGTCCAGCAGTAGTATAGATGGAATGATCCGAGGATCCATGCATGACCTGTTTCGTCAGCCACAGAGCTCCCCTCTGTTTGTCCGCAGAAAGCCCTTTCCACATGTATATGCGCGCAAGGCAGCCTCTCCACCTCGCCCTTTTCCGGGAAGAGTAGCAGCATAAAGCTCAGTCCGTTCCTCTTACCGGTCGATGAATCGATGGATTATTGATCGACTGTAGTATTTGCGCGCTATCCCAGATCAATAAGCAGACGTTTAATAAACGGGCGTGTGGCGATCGTATGGCCGCGTACGAAATCCAGCAGCACTTCAAAGGTCTCCGCGTTGAAACAGGCAACAAGAAGGGCCGCAATCCTTTTGCGACAGGCTTCGAGTCGGACAGTGATGAAGAGGCACAAAGGCGTAGCAGAGCACGCGAACGTACCGCGAACAACAGGAAGCAGGGCAATATACCAGTGTCAGAGAAGCCCGCTAGTGCGGCGAAGCCTGGTGGGCCTGTGAAAACGAGCATCCTCGACCAGCTGCAGGACAGCGATGATGATGATTTCCTGACCACAACGTCGCGAAGCCATCGCCGTCCTAGCCCAGCGCCCACTCAGGGTGTCGCGAGTTTGCGCGTGAGTGACGGAGCGTCTAAGCGGCGTGGCAGCTCGCTGCTCTCTGGGAAGAGATCTCGGGCTGCAGTCGCGCTTGCCGCCGGGACATTGGCATATCTGGACGACAGCAGCGACAGCGAGAGTGCAGTTGCGTCGCCTGAGCTTCGTGACCGTCGTCACAGCCCAGGTCCACGGAAACAGTCGGATCAGGAGTTGTCGCAAACGCGTCTCCCGCCATCAGAACACACGGTCGCATCTGCATTCGCTGGCACCAAATATCTACAGGACAGTGAGAGTGAAGAGGAGGCTGTGTCAAGTCGCAAGGGCAGTGCTGCCTCTGAAACCAGCACCACCTCGCCATCGGATCTGTTACAGGATTCACTCAGCCCCTACGAGAGTGCTCTCGCGCCGAGACATCCCGACGTCAAGCGTGTAGACAAACACACGAAGCTGGCTGTTAACGGTGGCTCTGGGGTGTCCTGGCGAGCGTTCTCCGCTTCCAGGTCCGAGCAGCGCAACACCGAAATCGAAGCTCTTCGGGCTAGCCTCAGGCAACGAGGCAACAGGATTGCCTTCGGCACCCATGCGCTCACCGACGATGGAGAGCGCATCCCTGTTCCCGTCACGGCAGACACCAGCGCAGACAAAATTAGACCCGGAAGAGCGCGAGGTCGGGTCCGAGGGAAGAGCCCTGCGCGACGAGCCGAGGACAGCAAGCCTGCAGAAGACGAGCTCGACCATGGGTCAGAGTCCACACAGAAATTTCAAGCCCTCCGTGGCATCTACGAGCCAAACGAATCCAAGACCAGTCCCATCACAGGTACGTCGGATCGCGATATGGCATGTGCGGGCTAGACAGACGCGTGAGAGGTGATGGTGCGCTAAAGAATGTTGATTGCAGGCCGAACCGTTCAACGAGGCACAATCGATGCAAACTCCAAGTCGATTACGAACGGAAGCCCACCCGTCATCCGTATCGATGACATCTCCACCACCCCTTGACAATACAACGTCGTCGCCACCCATGTCGCCAACTGCAACAAGTGGAATGATGGACAGCAATGAGAGCATTATGAGTAAACTTACCGTATCTCCGCAAACGATACCAGAGGGTCAAATAGCTGAACACAGCGTCACCTCACCATCAGCAATTGACGACTCGACAACTTTCCTGCCAAGCAGAGATTCGAGCGTCCGCTCGAGACGACAGAGAATGCCTGGGAGTTCTCGACGATCATCAAGGCGTAGCACGTCAGCAAATGCTTCGGCCAGCCCTGCAGCGGCATTTCTCAGCAGCTTCAGCCGCAATGGAGATGCGGAGCCAGCTCCGGAGCTTATGCCCGACGATGAGGGCCAGGAGTTCGAGATAGATGGCGAGCGGTATGTCATTGGGAAGAAACTCAATCAAGGTGGATTTGGGGTGATCAAGGAGGCGGACTCGCTCACGGCGCATGGAGCCAGGATCTCTTTGGCGGTCAAGATTGTCCGTAAGACCATCCCGGGTCGGTCTGCGGTCGAAAACGAGCAAGCCCAAGAAGCGCTTGAGCATGAGGTGTCCGTATGGCGACACCTCGACCATCGGCATGTGCTGCGACTGCGATCGGCCTTCTCGACTGACTTTGCGACCTTTTGCCTGATGGACTTGAACGTAGGCGGCACGCTGCTTGATGCCGTGCGCAAGGCGAAACGCAGCAGTATATCAGAGAACAGCGGCCGAAGAGGAATTGACGCTAGACTAGCAAAGAGATACGCGTTTCAGCTGGCGAGTGCATTGAGGTATCTGCATCAAGATGTGAGAGTCTGTCACCGAGACGTCAAGTTAGAGAACTGTTTAATCGACATGACTGTACCGAACGCAGCGAGAGACGGTGGTCTGCTCAGGCTATGCGACTTTGGACTTGCGGATTTCCTCGACAGCGACACCTCAACGGCCGAGACCGTGGATTGCGATCGCACCGGCGTGTCTCCGCCAAATGCTCCAACTCCCGCATCTGTCATTGGCACGCTGCAGTATGCCAGCCCCAGAGGCCTGTCTGTGGATCGAAAGCTGTTCGAGACTCCCGGCGATGTGTGGGCTTTTGGTGTGGTCGTCTACGCACTTTGCACGGGCGATATGCCCTTCAGAGGTGGTATGGATGCTCAGATTGTGCAGGCTATCATAAGTGAGCCTTGGCCGGAGAACGCTCTGAAGCAAGCTGCGCACGGCAGCGGCGACGAGGTCGTGATTGATCTGGTCAAGGGTTGTCTTGAGAAGGATATCAATGATCGCTTGACGATTGCTGAGGCATTGACGAGCCCGTGGTTTAAAGGGTGTGTTGAAGACGAGGAGAGCCCGTATTGCTAGTAGTCAGACGGCAGGAGGAGTGCCTTAGGTCAGTAAGTAGAATAGCGACGCTGCCGAGATTCCCAACGACGTATGTTTGATGGGGACTGGCAAGAATCAAGGCAGTACACACAGGAGCGATTGCTTCTTGGACCTTCATTGTGACGATGCGACGGCCGGTGGGCATCTGGCGCAGGCGATGAGATTTCAGTATACTATTACTCTGCTCTTGTCGACAGTGGGTGTTTCTTGATGTGGAGAAACATTCGTACGTAGCTCCTCAACGAGTCCTCTCGCTTCCGACGCATCCATCATCTACCTTGGCTGGTTGATTGTGACTCCTCTGGCCTATCACTCTGTCAGCACACAATCAAGTTCGGCCGCTCCGAGCAATTCGACCATATCGTCGGTCAACCGCGCCATTAAGCAGCCGACCAGTATCGTCAAGCAATTAGACAGATCGGGCATTAAACAAGTCGCTTGAGTGCCGAGACGACAGCTCGCTTTTATGGCAATTGAGCCATCATAAGAGCGCCGTGACAGCACGACGCAGAGATGAGGTGCGGGCGGGAGCTCAGGATGCAGCTCTCTCCTTATCAGCCTGTTCTTACTTCACCAGGATCTACATCACTCACTTCACCAACAGGCAAGGCAAACAGGCACCATGGCTACCATCACACAGACCGTCAAGGATAAGGAGACCATACCCACATACATCCGCAGGTCAGCCGAATTTGAAAGCAGCGTCAAATATCCCGACCCGGAGTGGAGCCACACAACAATAAACTACTTTCACGACTCCCCTCACCCACCCCCAACAGCCCAAACCTCCACCCTTTCAACCCACGACCTCCACGTCGTCGCCCGCACAGAAGCCTCCCCCAACATCATCCCAATTCCCGTCCGCATCCGCAACATCCGCGGGCACGAGCGCTTCTTCACAATCCCGCAACACGGCTTCACAATCGCACACCTCGGCCCCCTTCCCCAACCCTCCGCCATCGACTGGCAGAACCCCACGTACCTCAAAACAACCTACTTCCCCACTCTCACCGCCCTCCTCAAACGCCTCACAGGCGCCCAACACGTCTACCAATACGAATGGCACGTCCGCTCGCAAACCCTCGAAACCGACCTGCACCTCAACAGCGGAAACGCCGTCGACATCGCCGGTCCAGTCCGGCGCGTGCACGTCGACGAAACGCCTGCGGCCGCAAGGAGAGAATACGAGTACTACGTGCACCCCCACGCGCCAGGAAACGAGCACCTCGCCGGCCGCGACTTCGCCGTCTTCAATGTCTGGAAACCGCTGAAGACTGTGAGGAGAGATCCTCTGGGTCTCTATGACCAGCGGACGGTGGCGGACGAGGAGCTGCAGCCGGGGAAGGTGACGGTGCTGAATATCGGGGAGATTGAGAATTTTGCGATCCGAGCGCCGAGGGAGGAAGGGAGGCATGAGTTTGTGTATTTGAGGGAGCAGCGGCCGGAGGAAGTGTTGGTGTTTCGGATCTTTGATTCGAGGATTGATGGCGGGGTGTATGGGGAGAGGGATGGTGAGGGAGCGAAGAGGATCCACGGGGTGGCGCATACGAGTTTTGTGGATCCTGGGACGGAGGGGGAGGAGGCGAGGGAGAGTATTGAGGTGAGGAGTTTCTGCGTGTTTTGAACTTTCGATCAGCGCACGTCAAGTATACACTTCCACAGTCAGAGCGTTTAAGCCCAAACCCTCCTTCGCGATGTCTTCGCGGTGCAAGAAGAGCAATGGCATTTCAACCAGATTACCACGGATCTTGCTCAACTCCTCCTTCACCTCTCTCACCGCCTGCGCAGCATCTGGCGCAAATTCCTTCGCAACCACATGACCCCACTTCCACGTACTCGGTCTTCCCGCGTCCTTGTTACTCTTCTTGTCCGCCTCTTCGGTCTTGAAGAAGCGCTTGAAATACGAGTCGTATTCGTTCCATGTCGTGACACCATCGTCGGGCACAGGATGGAATACACGGCGGAATGCAGCAGTGTTGGTGGCTGCCGTACCTTTCCACAAGTTTTCAAAGTCTCGGGATAATGGATCAGTGACTGCAGCATCTTCCCTGCTGCCCCAGTCATAGACATTGGCATCGTGGCCTACAGGGTGGAAGTTGCCGTCGGGTCTCTGCATGTCTTGAGGTTTGAGCAACCCAAGATGCTTCCTGAAGATATGACGACGCAAGCTAGCTGCGAAGCGTGTAGCACGCCACGGACGGCCTGCCATGTAGCTGTCAATCTCTTGCGTGTCTTCAATAAGCACAGCGATCTCTGAATCGTGGCTGCCGAGCTGGGAGCGGTCGTTCATGTTCGCGGAGCCGCAGATGACGACGCGATCGTCTGCAATGAGGAGCTTGGAGTGAATGTACAGCTCTTCGCAGACGAACGCGTCAAGCTCAGACTGTGAGCTACCGTTCCAAGGCACCGTCCGGATGTCCGGGCCATTCAGCATATAGCAGTCTGCCACACTATCCCAGCGGCCAGCTCCGCTGCCCTGGACCTGGCTTGCAGCCTGTTGATACCTGTCGTATGCGCCGATCCCGCTGTTCGGGTCCTTGTACTCTTCGCCATACTGCTCGCCATCAATGACTTGCGCATACTTCTGGTCATGACCGCGTCTGGCATCATCGTAGCTGACACCGGCTTGTTGCTCGACTTGAGACATTGTACTTCCGCTGTTGATGCGATCATAGTTCCGGAGATTGTAGAAGCGAATGTATCGCATCGGATCGATGCCTGCCTGCGCGACCTTCTCCATGATACTATGGCCGCCTCGGTTGATGCTGTTGTATTGGAACTCCATGATCGCGCGCGTGCCGAGAGATGCGTCATCTTTGAGATCGCCAGCGAAGCCTGGAATGGCCGGGATGTTGACGATAATGTGATAGTCTTCGTTGTTGCGCGCGGCGCGGAGAATGCGCTCGACTATAGCTGTCCCGATCTGGTTCTTCACCGGCTTCTGCTCGTCTCCAGTGGCTGTGATGAAGAATTGGTTCTCCATGTAGACAAAATGCTTGCTGTGCTTGATAACCTCGATATACGCGTTGGCAATTGAATGCTCCAGCGGCACACCTCCAGACCACTCGCAGCAGCTTCGCATGAGCTGAATCTGCACGCCGCCGAGTGGCCCGAGTGCGTATTGCTGTGCCTGCGGCCTGTCATACGTCCGCGTCCGCTCACGATACTCGTCTCTACCTTCATCAGCCATAGCCTTGGCCTTCTCGTGCATTTGGTGCATCCGCTCGCGGAAGTGATGGGCCTGGCCCTCGCCTTGCACCTCCCCACCAGCAGAGTCGGCAACGTATGGATGGCCAAAAATCCCGGCGCGGCTTGGGTGAAAGTCGATTGGACGATATCGAGCTTGCTTCCTGACATCGTATTTTTCGAAGTAGATGAAGTTCCATCTTTGAGCAAAGTGTGCTCGCAAGTCTTCGACTATAGGACCATGCAGTGAGATGGAGACATCAGACCAGCCCATCCGGCTATTGTACTTCCGGTCCAGCTTGTTGTCTTGCCAGTGGCTCACATCTTGGAAGTCCATTATCCTGGCGTTGTTGTAATCCTGGCCAGGGAAGACGATTTCATTGAGGTCAGCAGGGTGGGCATCCGCAATGCTGTGTTGATTTGTGTCCCAACGGCCGTAGCACATGTCGAGTCCACCCATGAACGCGGTCCGGCCGTCGACCAGGCAGAGCTTCTCATGATGCTACAAGCGATAGATAGAAGGTCAGTATCCGTGCGGCCTCACAGTGCCGTGCTGTCCATCACTTTGCTTACAGCCCAATACAGGACGGTGTCCTCGTTCATGCCATAGACGCCCTTGACGAAGTCGCCAGGCAGTTGGCTCAGCTTCGCCGCACTCATACCGCTCTGTCTGATGCTCGACCAGACGCTTGAGGCCAGAATTTGCCTGTCAGGCAAGTGGTCGGGATGCCTGAACACCTTGACATTCCCCGTCTTGTCATTGTCCTCCAGCCAATGCTTGGTGTGCGAGGAGCTCAACGTCAATGCCTGAGTGACCTCCTTGTACACGATGACATTGACCTGCACACCTCTGTTGGCAGCTGCAAAGAGAAGACGATCTAGCCTGTACTGCTCGTTCTTGGCAGGTGGTCTCCGCATGTACAGCTCTGGACTCAACCACCAGTCCAGTATCCATATGCTCACCGTGGCTTGTTCCAAAGCTTCGCTGACAGCCCAGAAGTAGCCGCAGCCATCGACGTACCACTTGACCTTGTTGCCTTCGCGTTGCGGTGCGAACGATTGGAAGCGATGCCAGTGGTGCGAGTCCTCGTCTGAGCAGACCCCGACCCGGTGCATATGCAGATGCGTGTGGCGACCTCTCGATGTGCTCGGCTGCTCATGCTTCCCTTCGACGTCTTTCACGGCATCTTTGACCTTGTCGAAGAGAAAGGACATTGTTGCGCTCGACGCTATGCACTATGTCCGTGTGGGGGAGGGGGAATGTTGGAGTGTCAATCTGATCGGAAGAGTGTTCCTCGCTACAATCAATGAAAGCACATGGATCTATACTGATTCTGTGGACGAAGCTCCCAGGGATGTGTGGGAGCCGCGTCAGAAGGTCGGGGGAGTCGTCGTATCAATTGTTGCTGCTCCTCCCGATCGTGTGAATAAACACCTGCAGCTTTTCAGGCTCTCCGCATCCGCTGTCCGTCACATGTCAACCGCCAGCCTCAGTCAGATGTCACACACTCGTCGATGATATACCCGCCGATCCCAGCCATGGCTTCCTTTGACGAAGATGACGAGGAAGTCAAAGCCGCAATCGCCCGGTCCTTGACTGACAGCAAGCCCGCACTGCCGGATCATGTCACTGTCCAAAACGATCATCCAAAGCCACCCGCAGGCATCGCTGGGCTCGATCGTCAAGAAATGGAACGAGAGCGCCTCGCCAGACACGCAATCCGTAAGCGAGATCGATCCATATCGCCACCTGCTTTTCGAAGCTCTAGGAAAGCCCCAAAACTGCAGACGACGACTATCCAGCGGCCCGACGGCGTGCGTCTGGACGGTCTGGCATTGCCCGCTGAGGCCAGCAGCAGCCAGAAGGCCAATACCCCCGCCCCAACGTCCAGTGGCCTCACCTATCCGAATGGCGTTGTGAAGAAGACCTGGGCATTTGGTCATGCACGTGCCGGCGACGACATCAAACTCGAAGAGGTCCTGGAATCTGGATCATTGCGCATCGCCGTGCTGTCCGCCTTCCAGTGGGACCCAGATTGGCTGTTACCGAAGCTGAAGACGCCACTGAACGGCGGCTCGACTAAGTGCATCTTCGTGATGCAAGCGAAAGAAGAAGACCAACGGACGGCGTTGCTCAAGCAAACAGAAGGCAAGCCTTTTCTCCGGCTATGCTTCCCACCCATGCATGGTCAGATCCATTGCATGCACTCCAAGCTCATGTTGCTGTTTCATCCTCAGAAGCTACGGATCGCTGTTCCAACTGCAAACCTGCTCAACTTCGATTGGGGTGAGACTGGGCAGATGGAGAACAGTGTCTTCATGATCGACTTGCCACGAAACGCAGACAAGGCCAAGACGACGCCTGAGAGTCTCACCGACTTTGGCAAAGAATTGATGTTCTTCGTCGAGAAGCAGGGCTTAGACGAGGACGTTCGAAACGGCATACTAAACTTCGATTTCTCAGGGACGACTAACATTGCCTTCGTCCACACCACTGGCGGAGCACTGTACCGCGACGAGGCAACAAGAACAGGACATCCTGGCCTTTCCCTTGCGGTACGCCGCCTCGGACTCCAGACCGACAGCGCAGAAGTCGACTTCGCCGCGTCCTCGATCGGTTCGCTCAACGACGACTACCTCCGTGCCATCCACTCAGCCGCACGAGGCGAAAACGCAACAAGCCTATCGACAGCCGCAGCGACAAAAGCCAACGCGGACTTTTTCAACAAACCCAACAAAACCCCCGTTCGCAAACCCCTCGACATCCGCCAAGCCATCCGCATCTACTTCCCGACCCACTCCACAGTCGCCTCCAGCACCGCCGGCGCCGCCGGCACAATCTGCATCTCCCGCAAATGGTGGGAGAATATGCCCTTCCCGCGCTCCGTGTTCCGCGACTACGTCTCGCGCCGCCGCGGCCTCCTCAGCCACAACAAGCTCCTCTACGCCCGCGGCAAACGCAAAGTCCCGGACAGCGAGGAAGTCGAAGATGTGGCGTGGGCGTATGTGGGGTCGGCGAATATGTCCGAGTCCGCGTGGGGGAAGTTGGTGTATGATAAGAAGGAGAAGGCGTGGAAGATCAATTGCAGGAATTGGGAGTGTGGGGTTTTGTTGCCGGTGCCGAGGGAGAAGGTCGACGCGGCTGGGAGGAATGGGGAGGTGGTTGGTATGGAGGTGTTTGACGGTGTAGTGCCCCGACCGTTTGAGTATCCGAGCCCTCCGTTTGGGGATCGAGAACCGTGGTATTTTCAAGAGCACGAGTGATCTGCGAATGTTGTGCAAATCGCCAGAGATTGAGACAGGTGGCAACGTCGAATGCATGGAAAGCTTGTGTTCTTCTTCTTCTCTATCTTACACCCTTCACCATCCATAACATCCTCGTGGCCATCAGGCTGTTCTTCCTCATTGCGTTTCGTTGAAGATTCTAGGCTGTAGCCTCTACCCCGTCCTCTGAGCACTCATCAGCCAGCACGTTGCCAAATGCACCTTCATCCGCGCCAACCCGCAGCAATCGCAGTTGGGTATCGCAGAAATGCTGAACGAAGCAAGGGCAGCGCATTTCGACAATGCCAGAGAAACCAGCAAGCTATCATGTTTCGCTTTCCGCTTCTGCCCAGCAACATGGACGTGTCATGTACTCAATCAAGCATCTCATGCCATGCATCAGTCCAGAGCCGGGTGATCCAACAGCGCGCATTCGCTCGCTCCACTCGCATCCAGATCACGAGTGCTGTCAGGCTGCTCGAGTGAAGGATCACAAAACGTCAAGTATGTTGCGCGTAATAGGGCTGACGCCCGTCTGAGCCGGGCTCCGTGGATCCTCGTCCATGCCCCGCGGCGCATCATGCGCAGCAGGCTGTATTTGCTCCTCTTCCACACTCGGGATGGAGAGTGCAAGCGCAAAGGGATTCTTGGTGAATTCAGTCGCTCGTGGCGACATCAGAGCATCGTCGAGACTGCCGTGTGGGACACTTTGCGTCGGTCGGTATGGTAACGATGCCTTGATCCTAGCCTGTAGACTCTGAAGCTCCTGCTGCTCATGCAAGCTGGGCGAGGATATCTTGCCGCGCAACGTGCGAGTAGGCTGACGAGTGTGCTCGGAATGCGCTGCTAATTGGACTTGCGGTCTTTCTTTAGATCGAATTGGTATTGAGGCAGGTGGTTGTGCCGCGCCTTCCGCTTGCATGGAGCCCATACCCAGGGAGGCCAACAGCGCCGATCGATCGAACGGCGATGATGAGAACTCTGTTGTAGAGGGTGACATGAGTCCAAAGTCGTCCGCCGACTCGACGTCCTTTGAAGGCTGTAGCGGCATCATGGCGAATTCTGCCGATCTCGGCGATCCTAGGAGGGATTCCGTTGGCGTAGCTGAGTCGTCCTCGTCGTGATTCAGCTCTGGAGTTTTGACGGGGATTCGTGCTCTGTCGTCACCAGTCTCGGGCGCCACTACATTGAGCACGGGCACAACGTGTCCGGATGTATTTACGTACGCAGTCGCTGCTTTTACAGCACAAATGGCGCCACCGCGTTGCGTTGGCACGGGAGGGGGCGGCTGGTCGCTCAATGGCCACTTCAATCCAGAAGGAGCGGAAGATGGCCCCAGCGTCATTGTTGCGGCATTGTTCTGGATCGTCTGTGAGGTCGTCGCAACACCGGCGGACAGAGGTCCGGGTCGTTCAGCTTGCGATGGGCTGGCGGTGAATGGGCCCCGCCATTCACTGAAGGCTGAGCTTGGTGTGATGGGCATGAAGCTGCTTCGATTGCCAAGCACGCCCCCCATTGTCAAACTCGACCTGAATTCCTGCAGCTGCATGATCAGGTTCATATTTGGCCCGATCCACTTGCTTCTCTTCTTGATCGCGTCGTACGCCTCTTGCACACTCAGACTTGGATCCTTATACAAACCGTAGGCAACCACTAGACTCGCGGACCGGCTCACGCCACATTGGCAATGTACTAAGACACGCTTGCCCTGTTTGACCTTTTCGTCCAATAGCTTACATAGACGCGACAAGTCCGGTACGATGTCACTATTATGTTCCCATTTAATGTGAATGTACTCTGGATCGCTTTCGAGCGCGGATCCCTCGCGGTATTGTGGAAATCCGCCATTCGACGATGCAGCCTTTGGTGTGGTGGGTGAGTCGCGGGCAACTCCACTTTCTTCTTTGCTCACAAGCAAGTCTGGTCGCTTCGGCGCATACTGAATGCCGCCACCACCGTCGATTCTAATATCTGGCTCGTCATGTACAAACTCAGTATGATCTTGTAAAGGATTCCGTACTTCATTTGCCACATTCATTACTACGTCGTATTTTCGACATTGCTCAGCTGTAGGCTCCAGATACAGATCAATACACGGCTCGTAGACACAGATTGGGCCGTTCGGGTATGCTTCGGGCTTTTCTTCTCGTGACAATGGGACGTCGAAGTTCTGCTCCTCTTCATCGTCAGTTTGACCCTGACTTGCCGATTCGACCGGCGATAGTATAGTATCAAGGGGGGCTGCTCGTCTTCCAGAATATGCCCCAAAAGCTGTCGCGGAACCCAAATTGGGGCAGAAAGGAAGCGAAGGTGAAGACTGGAAATGCCGTAGGGCTCTCGGCTTGCCATATGCAGGTGTTGGCGGGATCGAGAGTCGTATCTCCTGAGGCGACGCTTTATTTGGCGCGGGGGTGAGAAGCGTCAGCTTGAGATTGCTGGGCTTCCGGCGTGGAGGGGATCTCGGCTTCACAAAGACAGGTGATGCTAGCGATGTACGATCGTTAGCCGGCGCAGCTGGCGCCATCGAGGCTGGTGCAGCATCGATCTGGAGGGGCAGGCTTGATGTTGACGAGGTCCTTGGATTTCCCGACGTGTTGACCGCAAGATTTTTGAGATTGCGCCCCTTCTTCGGTGGCGGCTGCTTCTGCAATTCGAAGAATGGCGACTTTGTATCATGAGAAGTTCGCGGCCGTTGCATACCGTTTGCAAAGCGAGACGACGGTGGCGGCGACTCCGGGGACGATTCCGGCGATGGCTCAGTCGCACTCGAGTCGTCGACTGTTGACGCAGTGGTAGTAGGCGAAGAGTCGTTGGATCCTGACATCGCCGTAGATTCGCTAGTGGTGTGCTGAGGGAATCTACAGAACAGCTTGTTTGCGAAATCAGATGCAGGAGGATGTCCTCTTTGTGCGAACGACAAATTGGAGCTGAGATTTGTTGCTTGCTGATGCTGCTGGGACATGTTTGTCGATGACCAATATTTGAAAGAAGGCGAATGCGATTCACGGCCAGAAGCGTCGAGAGGACATACGCTCATGCTCCTTTCAGACCACGATCCTAAGCTGAGCTCTCTCTTGAGGTGTTGGTGATTGTCGTTACAATTAGAGTGCCTCCAGGCAAAAAGTGATCTAGGCAAAATCCTGTCAGCGAATGTAATCTACGCAGTGATAATCTACGCAGTGAGGACCAGCCTCGAGGCAGAAATCTGGCTGTATGAACACAATGGCAATCTGTAGAGCAGGATATGGGAGTGCTTGAGGCCATGGCCGCGCACTTGTCGGCGCAACAGCCAAAAAGCAGGGCTCGCCGCTCAATAGCGCTTAAACAGGCTGCATGTAGATATTGGAGGTGGTCTGGGATGCGCACGAACGTGCGGACCAGTAAAGGTCATGCGTGGCGTATTGGTGTCGTAAGTAGACACGAGACGTACCGAAAGGCCTTCGCCAGGAAGTGCCGTCACTGGTGAGATGCCAGATCCCTCAAGGCGCCAAATGGCACAAAGGAGTGTCGGTGCGCTTGAGCAACCAAGGCAGGTAGGAAGCAATCGTTGAGTGCAGGGTGATGGGAGGTGTTGCTTAAATTAGTAGCGCCGCCCTTGGCATATTTTCCGCGTGGACTGGGATTCGCTGACGATAGATAGAGCTGTGCGACTGGGCGCTTGGACTGCTATGATATGCAGAATAAACGCCGTTGAATTGGCCGACCGAGCATAGGAAACCAGTATGTGCGAAGCTGAAGAGGCGAAGAGCTGGCGCGCTGTGTGAGAGCTCTGTGAGGGACGCGACCAATGACAGCCGAGCAGGAAGCGCTTAGCTCGCTGTACTATACCAATCAGCATTCTGGACCACATTGCCACGCTCAAGTCGCGACCGGTGTCTGCGGAGCTCGCAACGCAGTGCTAACGAGGTGGTGCAGGCCCCGAGGTGGTTTGGCATAGTTTCCTCCAGGTCGGGCATCCACCTTACCCACAGCAGCAGCTTCGCTTTCTAGGTTTATGCTCACCTGACACCAGCGTGAAGGGCTACTCACTCTTGCAAAAGACTGGATCTCTGCTATCGCGCTTCGCCTAGCAATCTGCGTGGCGATTACAGCTGCTCTTTCGTCTGCCAAGCGCCACTTCCTGTCAAATTATACTGGACTGTCCTGGCCGTAGGGCTCTTGCGACACGGACGAGCTTTCGCAGCTGTCCCAAACTGAATCGAAGAGTCGGTGTTTGACCTAGTAATGCGTGTGTCCCCTCCAGACGCGGTGCAGAGCGACGACACTATCGCATTCCAGTGCGCAACCGTCTGACAAAGAAGTCTCGTCGAATGCACGCCTGATCTCGAGTCAAGAGACTTCTATGCTCCACCCAGCATTAGTGGTGTGAGAAAGGCCGAGTTGGAGGCGGAGGTGAGCAGCAGAACGCGGCGGAGCACAGCGCGCGATTGGCGTCGTCGTCGTCGTCGTTGCTTGGCGACGGAGAGTTCTGGAAAGAAGGGAAACGGGTAAGGACCAACAAAGCGGACCTTTGGCGAGCCCCAAATAGTAACATCTGAAACAAGTCCGTGCGTGATAGTCTGTGGCCCCGGGGCCGTTGGAGAGTGCTTATAATTCGTGCTTCTAGGCGCGGCATCCGGCGCCAGCAAAAACCCCGAACTCTGTTTCCTCTTTATATCTGACAGTCGTCTGCATGGATTTGCCCATTCTCCAAGGAATCAAAGCATCGCCGCCGAATCATAAGTGTCTACAAGTAAAGCACAAATGCAAGCGAAACGTCATCATTTCTACGTTGATGACGATCACGCTAAATTGGCCTTACCGAGTCACCCACATGCAGCGTCTCCAGTTCGTATGCCGTAGTTTGCGTGGTCACGGGAGGATCTAAACCGCTTACGTGTGAAACAACATGAACGAAGTTAAGCTTCCTCCACGGTCGGTGCGAAGCCAACAAATATATGTGTTCTCCGTGTGCACGGCCTATCTCAGGACTCTCGCGTTGGCGATGCGTGCATGCAGATGCTGCTTTATCAACTGCGCGCCACGCGTCGAGGAATTGACTACTGTGCATATCATACATATGCATGTCAGATAAGCCAACCAGTCAAGATCTCAAGTCGTTGTAGTCTCCTCGACCGGGCCGGATCTGGTTCGTGTTGCGGAGGTGCAGTTATGGAAGTTCGCGAGTCAGTGCAGCCATGGCTGAGTTTGTACCGGGTTGCTGAATTCATATCGGGAGGCTATACTTTCATGCCCTTCGTTTGTGCTTGGAGTCGGCAAGAGACGCTCCGTGGCAATTTGTTCAGTTTCCAACCTGATGAACAAAGCCCACACAAGGAAGCTCACCCCGCTCTTTTGCAATGCAATGATGGTGAGCTATACGAGCTGATGGGCAAATTGGGGGTCGCGCATAGGCCACAGAATGGATGTGCCGTGCCATCAGCACGGTCACGGTGTCCGGCTAACGTCAACGACAACGTGCCCAAATTCGACCGGTGCATAGGGAGTTGCCCACGTGCACGACAGTCTGGCGAGCAATTGCTCCAAGCTATCAGATGCCTGTTTCCCCTTCTTCCCTTCCTGATCGGCGCTGTGCTTTTGCGGTTGTCCTTGGTCGGCAGTGATACCATAAGTCAATCAGTCAGTCAATCGGTCGATAGCAAGCGTCACCACTTGATGTGCAACGTTCCAAACGATGCAAGCAGTGGAGTCAACAGCATCATCAATCAAGTCAGCAGATTTGATGAGTGGTCAACCCAGCAGTCAGACCTGTCAAACAGCCGTCAGCCATGTCAACCAGCCAACAACTTGATTGACTAATGAAGTCGTTGTTAGTCGGGGCAAAATTCAGTCATGTATCCCGCGATGTCCCGAATGATCCCTCAGATCGACTGTTGCTCAGGCGCCCTAAAGACTCTCCCTAGGTTGACACGGTCGGGTGGACGCAAGCAGTACATGCGCGAGTGGAAGGGCAGCCTCAGCAAAGCCCGTTTTCACCAGTTGGGTTGCAGATGACTGATAATACTGTCAACGGCTCAAATATCGACCCGACCGTCTCCGGCGACACGGAAAGTGCACGTGTCACCACCCCACGCAGTCGGGAATACTAGCCCTACGGCCTCCCCAAGCATTCAGCTCATGCCTGGCAAGACGCGCGCCCATTTGATGAAACTGGCCTTATGTCCACCACGAAAAGCGGCTGCAAAGCCCGACGCCGACGGTAGCGAGGGTAAAGCTGATCGAAACGCCAACACCGCAGCCATGACAGCGAGCAGCTTTTGGCGACGCAGTTTCGGCAGTCGCACACCGAGCTTCGAGCCGCATCCCCACGCAGTGACCGTCCATACGATCGCTAGCCGAACAAGTGCGGTTGACCGGTGGGCTTTTCGTGCTAAGATATACAAGCCCCTGCGAAGTCGGACGGCTTGAGCTCCTTCGGGATTCAGTTCTGATGGCGCCAAGATGCCTCGCGAAAGATTCTTGTGGATCAATCGCGTCTGCCATATGATCGCTCACTTCGGCCGACCGTTCAACGAGTCCACGGAGCAGAGATTTGGGTCCCAAACCATTCGGGGCTATTTACCCGATGCACGTGCGCGACGAGCTTGCTGCTGTACATATCACGTAATAATAAGTCTCTTGCTCTTATCTCTCTCTCTCTACAAGGGAGGTCCGGGGGTCCTTGGCCAATCTGATTGACCCCAGGGCTTTACTTACGAGCATCGGCGGATCTAACCTATCTGATTACTAGACTCGAATCCTGAAGCTGGACGACCCGTGACAGGACCCCCCACGATCTTGTAGGGGGCCTCCCAACCTAACCAGCTTGGTAGTATTTCGTAATTGACAGAGCAAGCAAATTTTGATTAGAAAGAGTGACGTTCTCTTAGGGGCTTCCTCGCGTAGATATCTTCTTATTCCTCGCTTTTACATGCGCTCGTATAGGCTCACTCTCGCTTAGGCATTCTCAAGAGCTCGCGAGAGAGATAAGATTCCTGCTTCTGACCGCTCGCCGCGGAAATTAGGCGTAAGTAGAGAAAATAATACAGAGAAGAGGACAACCTCTGGCCGCTGAGGCAGGACCGCAGGGGCGGGGGGGTCCCTACCAGACCGTTGAACTCTCCCACCCACGAGTTGCTGCCGAGATCGGAAGCCGCGGTACGCGAACCCAAAGAAATGGTGTGATGGAACGGCGCTGGACTGGATGCCACGAAAAAAGCGGCTTCCACTAGAGTTCAAAATCTGCGCAGGCGCAGCTCAAGGATTGCTCTTATCAAATAATCTGATATCCAGACAATCTGATCTTCCGACAGCTCACTTTATCTACTCAGAGCGGCACTCTTCTAGAGTGAAAGATCAAGAACTTACTTAGTCTTCATGGTACACGTTGACAGACATCTCCGTCAACATGCCGTCATTCACTCAAAACATGCTGTCGAACCTGTGCGGTCGCAAGGTCAACCACACCGACACCAATGTTACCGATGTCACGGGCATAGGCAAGGAGTATGTTGACACACCCGTCCTATCAGCCCCAATCAGCGAGACATCCAGTCTAGAGGAAGCGAACGAGAAGGAGGTACAGAGACATCCCAATGAGATCACCAAAGACACACCGCTCGGCATCCAGAAGGCTGAAGCTGCCGCCCTCGTCTGGCCGAGGAAAGTGGTATACGCCACCTACGCATGGTAAGCTCGTTCAGATCATCTGGAGCGCTCTCGCAGCTAATTGCCAATCGAAGGATATGGGTCTGCTTCTTCATGCTGGCCTTCCAGCAATCGGTCCTGACCTATGCGACCCAAACGGCCTACTCGACCTTCTCTGCAGCCCCGGCCTACACTACCGCCTCGATCCTCGCCAACATCATCGGTGGCGTGCTCAAGCTACCTATCGCCAAGGTTCTGAACATCTGGGGTCGAACAGAAGGCTTCCTCTGCTTCCTCGTCATCTACGAAGTCGGCATGATCATTCTAGCCTCGATCAATGGCGCCAGCGGCTATGCTGCCGGCTACACTCTCTACTGGATCGGCTACGATGCGCTGTACCTGATCATGGACATTTACATCGCTGACACTACAGGCCTGCGGAATCGAGCCTGGTCATGGGCGTTCGTCTCGACTCCGTTCATCTGCACGGCCTTTACTGGTCCACTTGCGGCTGACTCCTTCCTCGCGAATACGACCTGGAGGTGGGCCATCGGCACATTCTGCATTGTCCAGCCATTTGTATTTCTACCGCTTGCGATTGTGTTCAAGTTCTACCAGCGAAAGGCACAGTCAATGGGCCTCTTCATCCCCACCGCCAGTGGCCGGACCAGGATGCAATCTTTCGTTCATTACTTCCACGAGTTCGACAGTAAGCTCACTTCGCGTACCTGTGTCTGCGAAATGGTACTGACGGGCCACCAGTCATCGGATGTATCCTCTTGATGGCAGCTTTCATCCTTTTCCTGCTGCCCTTTAGCTTGGTGACCTACGACCGCACGACTTACCGCAGTGCAACCTTCATCGCTATGGTCGTAATTGGTCTGCTCCTTTTCCCGACCTTTTACATCTGGGAGAAGTACTTCGCCAGAACCCACTTCGTCCGATGGCAACTTTTGCAAAACCGAACCATTCTCGGTGCCTGCGTCTGCGCCGGTGTGCTTTACTACAGTTTCTACTCCTGGGACTTGTACTTCTACAACTTTGTCAAGGTCGTCTACGCTCTCGATGTCACTGAAGCTGGATATCTCACACAGACGTACAACGTCGGATCCACCTTCTTCGGCGTCGTCTTCGGCGTGTACATCTACTACGCCAAGCACTTCAAGAACGCCTGTTTGTTCTTCGCGTTGCCGCTGATGTTCCTGGGCGCTGGTCTGCTCATTTACTTCCGTGGCCGGGACCAGGGCGTCGGCTATGTCATCATGTGCCAAATCTTTATCGCCTGTGCCGGTGGTATGCTGGTTATTGGCGAGAACATGGCAGTCATGGCTGCTTGTGACCGTGAGGGTGTTGCAATGGCATTGTCAATCCTGGGTCTCTCAACCAGCGTCGGTGGCGCCCTTGGCGACGCGGTGGCAGGCGCAATTTACGGTAGCACTTGGGTGAAGTCCGCCCAGACAATGCTCCCCGCGTCGGATGCTGCCTTCATTGAAGAATTATACCTCGGCGGCTACCTAAAACAGGAGCTCTTTGTTCCAGGCACACAGGTTAGGACGGCAGTCGATTTTGCCTGGGGCCAGGTTCAGAAATGGGATGGTGTCTCGGCCACCGCCGTCTTGGTTCTTGCCATTCCAGCCATTGCGATATGGAAGAATTACAATGTCGACAGGAAGCAGAACAAGGGTACTGTGATCTAGAGGATCAGTGCTGTGTCCGAACAAAACTACCTGTACATGGTGCACATATGTATCAATCATTCTTTCACCATCGGCATAGCGGCATTGGAGCGGGAAGCATTAGTCGTTGCAGCTGACGCAGTCAGCAGCACTATTGTGAGACGCCCTAGTTTCTTGGGACTATCAAAATCGCTCCTCTTCGTGGAGATGACTTGTGCCGGACATCTTGGCTTAGATCCTCAGGTACCTGAATAATGATATGCTGCGGGTAGGCCCTAGGGCTCCGAAGTAGGCATTCCTCGACGATGATCCCGAGAGCAGAAGTGTGGTCATATGATCAGCTTCAACGCATGCCAAGCCGAGCTAAGATGACCATCATCAGGACAACGTCGTAACCCTTTCCATTTATCCGAAACACTCGAGTCCTACTGTGAGTTCACACATTTATGAGGACACCTACGCAGGTGGAGTTTCTTTTGTTATCGGCACATGTGGCATGTCTAGGTATGCTGGTCTTCTTTGCAGTGAAACAATCTATTTGCGTGCGTGGGAGACGAAAACCAATCTCGGATCGTCCAGGAATCGTATATATTGGCGGTAAGCGGAAGTCATTATTAATTGCGGCTTGAGAAATATCTGAAGATTCACCGTGCAGACGCGAAAAATGCATGCCGATTCTTGGCTGAACATGTCGTCGAGTGGGCTAGGTAACTTTCTTCGGAAGCGGATACCAGAACGTTTAGCCAGCATTTCCCTCCGAGAGCCAAGTGCCTGGAGACGCCGCATGCCTCCCCTGTCGCTCGCGTGAAACCATGACGCAGCCAGATTTCCGGACGCGTTCCATCGCAGCTCCTGTGCGTTTGGTTAGATATGGTCTTTGTCAGATCCAAAGGTCAAAGTGCTCAGTCTTCGGCTACGCGTCTATTGATGACTCGGCAGTCGGGCGTCAATGATGACATCCGAGTCATAACTGCCGAGTCGTAGTCCATACCGGTTTGGCAGCCGTTCGGTCACCTTCAGAAGGGACATGCTCGGCGGGTGAGAAGGAGATTATCTGAGATCTGTTGACGGTACGATTGGCTGACTTCGGTGCATCTCGAGATCTCATTCGCCGTGAGGATTTATTCAGTGGTGTTGTAGCCAAAAGCTTCTTGGAATCATGGAATCAAAGCTCACGCGGGTGAACTCTTCAAGCAGTAGCGCGCTCCGCTACACGAGGCTTGCGCCATTATTGCATGCGGGCATGAGTCCTCAATCGCAGCGGGATGGCTGGGCCTGAAAGCACGCACCGTGATGCGTTGATAGGCATGTATAGCAGTGCGGCAACGGGAGTGCGATCTCCCTCCACTCTGCTTGCTCGAAACCTTGTCGCCACTTTCCTCGGAAAATGAGGAAAGGTCAGGTACCCCAGCAATTTTGGAAGTAGTGGCAGGCGAAGAGGCCATGGGGCGTGCGAGCAGCAGCACAATGCGTAGGTTATAGGTAATCGGGCGGGTCCACGCTCAGGCGTACCGCTCTTGCTCGACTTCTTCGCCGGGTCAAGCCATCGTTGCTTATGTGTGAGCTGCATGGCTCTCTGTCTGGCATCATCATGTCCCACAGCGAGAGCGAAGGGGAGGAGTTCTTTGACACCGCCGCGAGTTGGGACCTGCATGGAACGCAGCTAGCGGATGGGGCCGCCGCAATGTCTGAATCGCAGACAAGTGGTGGACTTGGGCGCCAGCCTCCTGTGACGACGGCCGACCCCTTGGAGACAGGCACTACATCCGCTCTTCTCCCATATCCTGCCATCCAGACATTGCGCAGTCGATCTCGAGACCGCAGTGAGAGCCCTCGATCACGTCAGCGACATTCTCTGCCACCGGACGCCGTACCAGTCCCTGCCATCCCTGCGCGCTTCCTGGAAAACGGATACCTACCAGCACCCGTCGCGACCACTTCACCGGGCTCTATATCCAGTCCCAGTGAGCGGAGTCGCACGGGACGTCACAGACACGCAGAGTTTATATCGGCCCCTGCAACACGCGCTGTCTCCCAGTCACGAGCACGAACGACGGCTCGTGAACGACGCGCTTCTTCAGTGAAGCTGACCGCGTCGCGCAGCTCGTCGTCTCGGGATGACGGCGTGACCACGGGACAACAGCTGTTTGACAGGACTAATACCAAGCGAACCTCACCCACACACATCTCCGCGCGCCGCAAGTCGCTCCCAGCACTCCCTTCGACAGCAATAACATCGCCGTTGCGAATGAACGGACACGCGCTGGCAAAGTTGGAGAACTCGTCACTTGGAGAGAGAGAAGAGCAGATGGCGCGCCGCATGGTTAGAAGAGAAGAGGATCTATTCCTAGAGCTTGCACATGATGCGGCAATCGAGGAGCGGAGGCCAGTGAGTCGCAGCAGCACCACCAGTCGCTTATCGCAGGCGATCAAGCGTCGCTCGCTCCCTATGGATTCGCGCGAGAGCAAATCGCCGTCAAGCGGTAAGGCGCTGGACGAGCGCTCTGTGCCGAGAGATCGGCAGGCATCAGCACTGTCTGCTTACTCAGACCGCATCAGAGATACAACGCGAGACAAGCAGGCAGATGACACGGTGAGCATATCTGGGAGGTTGGTTGCCAGTCGGGCACATCGGTACACTGTTGGTGCTCCTCCCGAACGCCCACCACTGTCGGCTGGCTCGTCTGGACGGATGCGCTCGTCCGAGGTACGCTCGCCAGAACAGCCTGCATATGGCATGAGGAATCAGTTCTTTGCCAGGGCGCATGACTCTCAAGACGAGTCCCCAGCGGACAGCTCCGAGCCGAAACGCTCGCAAGCTGACTCGGGGTCTGCGGATTCAGACACTGCGGATACTGTCTGGGACGAGTTGGACGACTTGAAGTCCCGGATTAAACGACTCGGACTTACTGGCAAAATGCCACCGAGCTCAAGCGCCGCAATCTCTGGCAGCTCGAGTGAGCGACCAAGAACCGCAACGACTGCACCTACGACTATTGACTCTTCCCCTATACAGGAACGCAAGCATTCCCAGCCTGAAGGTGACATCGGGCAAGAACCTGAGGCTGGCATGAAGACAGCTCCTCAGTCTCGACCTCAGTCGCGGCATCAGTCACAGTCTACAGCAGCAGAGAATACTGTCGGCGGTCCTCACGTTGCCAGCCTCCATCCACTGCTGCATTCTGGTTTGGTGAAAGCGAAGCCTCTGTTGAATGGCACACTGCATCGCGCGCTGGAAGCGACCGCAGCCGACGCTCTACACTTAGCGGCAATGACGGGTAATGCTGGCCCACAAGGCACGACATTCTCGGCAGCATCAATCATCAACGGAATGACTGTATCTGATCGTGCCATTCGGCGCAAGGCTGACTCTATGTGCCGCAATCTTACAGATCTGTGCCTTGCACTCTGCGAAGGCAAACATGAAGCTCCAAATGTAGCAAGCGTCACTGCTTCGCCTGTGACGGTAGAGGCTCCGAACGCTTCTCCGAACATCAGGTACTCCCGCAGCAGCATTGGAGCAGGTGAGAATGCTCCGAGATCTGGTTCACGCGCTATGAGCCGACTGGAAGCGCGTCGATCTAGCATACTTGGCGTACAGTGCTCCACCAGCATCAGCAGCAGCCGTCGCGAAAGCGGTACAGAACCATCCACTTCTGATCACGAAAGTACGCCACCCCAACCCCGAGCTCAACCGCGCGAGCTACGGCGCGTCGGCAGATCGAGTAGCAGGCTATTGAGCGTGCGACCGCCCGTTTTTGACGATATCAGTGGCGACGATGATCCCACTGTGCGGCCGGTGTCTCGCGCAATGACCGATTTCGGGAAGCTGCGGCCCAGCCCTGCCGTCAGTCGCAAATACCACTCGCCGCAGACGCCACAGACGCCACAATCTGGCTCGCTGCGAGAGGCTATGGCAGTCCGACGCGCGAACTCAGGTGCATATGATGTCAATCGGGATATGAATCGCGTGGTGTCCTCCGAGACCGCTCGTCGACGTTGGACGAAGGAATCGACACCTCCTGTAAGAGAAGAAGAAGAAGAAGAAGAAGAAGACGATGAGAGCAACGGGCAAGGCTTTGAGATGCAGCCCGTATCTGTTCCAAGGAGGAGACTCACGTCGCTTGGGCACTTCGGCTCAAGGCGTTCTGGAGCGGAGTTGCCAAGCCGCACAACGAGCTTGAGCTCGAGCTCGAGACGGCACGTCGCTGTTGAGTAACGTTCCATTTGTTGAAGAAGAGGGGGGGCTCACTACCGGCTGCACGGCAGCATTTCATGTCGATTCGTTTGTTTGGTGTTCTTCCAGCGGTGGCGTTATTGCTTAGTCCGGGAGAACACAATCACGCGATAACAAAATTCTTGACGCTGTATGCTTATGTTGCTTGTGACATACCGGGACCGGAAAGACATGTCAATTGGGGCGGGATAGCACTGGTCTGTCGTGTGGGATGAGGCAATGGTCAAAGGATACATGTGTGGGTCTGGGATCCGTGTACAGTACTTTGCAATGATCATGGCTTGCCAAAAGCCTTTCACATCCTGGACTCCTTGACTTGTCCATTCATCTCACGCTCGCGATTTGGTGCCTGAATGCATGCATGTGAGTTGGCGTTCGACCCATGCTCTAAGTGAAAAGATACACGCCTCTGGGTCTTCCGGTGTCACGTCGATCGGGCGTCGTCGACACTCGCCAGAGCCTGCTCTTGCCGCAAGATGTCCCAGGCTTGGCCTCGCTTGAGCTTCTCTGCTCTGGCGATGACGCCTACAGGCTGGCTACCAGGCACAGCGCTGGCTTCCTGCCGCTGCTGCACGACCAGCCTGCACGGGTCAGGACGCTGCGCATCGTCACGATCGGCAAGAACAGCGTTTCACGACCTCCTTCTTGTTTTAGGCGCTCAGCTAACCGCGTCTCGACGTAGTCCCTGCCTGGGCTGCGGACGAAACGCTGCGGCATATCGTCACGCGAGTGATCTCTAGCAAGATCTTCGACAGGCACGTCCTTTCCACTCGCCCCACTTCCCAAGATCGAGTTGCCGCCCTTTCTGGACCGTCAGGTCTGCGTCCCATGACTCCTCCGCAATGATTTGGCCGCTTGGAATTCTCCAGCACGACTGCAAGGGTCTTCAGCCGATCGATCTCTTCGGGCAGGATGCTGAGGCACTTCTTCAGGTTCGGTGCGACGCGATCGCGAGCCTTCCAAGATGACAGTGTTGTCTCTATACATCGCGCCATTGGACGGCGCTATTGGGCCAGGTCAAGGAGACGCACCGAAAGACGATGCATGCTATGAACGCGTCAGGGCACTGGACGCGTAGACTGCAGTTCTGGTCAGCGATACACGGCTGAGACCAAGCTATCGGTAGCTCCCGCGGGACTTGAAAACGGAGGCCGGCAGGATATAATCGACCAAATAGTGCGAGGGGAGAAACGAAAGCAGCAGCAGAAACAGTTTCATCGTATCTGTTGATCACGGATCGCCCTCTGGCGATTTGACTTCGCGTATGGCGTCGGCAGCTCGAATATCACGCACAGCCACGTGATACGGCACCGTCCATACACACGGGGTCCTCCATACTTGTCGTCATACCCAACAGCTCGTACCCGTCCACATCATCATAATAGGCTCACAGCTGGGCGGAGCAGATAGAGTTGGTGACAATTCCAAGCATTGGCCGCCCAGCGCATGAAGCTAACGGCAGTCGACAACCGTCGCCCTTCCCGAGTGTTACCCGTGGCTCGCCAGGATCCACACGCGCCCGCGAATTCGATCCGCTGGACCATGGCGCTTGGGACATGCAGCCTTGTCACAAGGTGGCCTTGGTTTTCGTCGGACATCTGGTCCGGGACCGTGATCCAGCAGCCTTGGGAAATCGTACATCAGTCCGCGATTTTGCCTACGCCAAGCACACACCAAAAGGCCAACTCCTTTGCGACCTTCTCCCCTTTTGCCCTGCCCTTGCTGATCTCATCGGACTGCTCGTCAACTGTGTGTGCCCATTCAGCTCTCACGTAGACTGGAATCTCGAGCACGTCGTCGTCTTCATCCAGCTCCTCCTCTCCTTCCTCTTTCCGGTGTTGCTTGGACGGTGTGCTGGGCACATTAAGCTGCCCTTCCACCAGAGTCTTGCCTGACCGCAATTGCCCAGGCACGATCTCCACGATGACACTTGTCGAGTTCCTGGTCTTCTCCCAGATCTTCCCGGCTTCCGGCTGACGGTCGGGATCCTCTGCTGATCGGTTGCCTGTCAAGGAAGCCATGGCAGCGTCTCGTCCCCCAGCGTTTGCCGCAGAAGCAGTACTGATGCTCATAGCCTCATCCCACATGTCACCTGCCGGCCCGACCGGGAATTGCGGACACAAGATGGTGACCCTGCTCCTCACCTTTCCAGGCGTAAACCGCGGCGTCGCCAGTGTGACTCTGATCGTGTCGAAAATCGGATTGCGCACAGTCAGTGTGTAATGCAGCGCATTCAGTGGCTGCAGATCAGCTTGCCGTGGATGGGGTCGTCGAAGTGTGAAGGTTGGATGTTTCGTTCGTTCCGGGTCTGAATGTAAAGGTTTGAGAGAAACGTGGGGGACGTGACTGAGTGCCAATAAATGTATCTTATACTTCAGGCTGCTGATTTTGGGATCTGGACGGGCGAGGAATTGACGGCACTCTTTGCAGCGCTTCCCTTTACGTGTTCGGAGAGCCGTCGCGACCGGCCAGAGCTGGTCGCCAAAGCGGACCGAGTGGTTGTACGGTGTTGAGAGTTGTTGCGAATGTGAGACTGTATCTTCCCAGGTCACGGACTGCAGTTTCTGCAGGATCTCGTGTTCCTCACTGGCGCCATCCAACGTGTACGCAGACAACCCCTCCGACCGTCCTCGCGCTTCCCGCATTGGCTGTGGTCTTTCCCTGCTCTTCTTGAGTGCGTTCACGGACAGACCACCGTACAAGCTCATGATGCGCGCTAGATTGCTGGGTGAGCTGTACGGGCTGGTACCATACTGGGTCTGCGTCTCCTCCGTTTCGTTGAGCTGATCTTTGTAGAAGCTGTCGAGGCTTGTGAATGCCTCGTCGTGTTCAAGCGCAGGTTGGCTGCTCTTGTCAGGCGGGTCGTTGTCCTTGCTGGCTGCAGCGCTCCTTCTATGCTGCTTGGCCAACTGCTCGGTGATCTTTGTTGGTTTGTTGAACACGATGCCAACATCTTGCGTGCTCCAATTGCAGGACTGACATTGGAGCATGTATGCCTCGTCTGAGGCACTCCTTGGCTTCAGATGGGTGTCGGGTGCTTGCGGCACGGTGGTGACCGCCAAAGGGGCTGTACACGAAGGGCAATTGTAACAACTGCGCGCACATCTGCAGACCTACCTGTCAGCCTCACCAAGGCTCTCGGATGTGCGTGCTCCCCTGATGCCTACCTGTTCCCATCGCTCTTGACTGCGCTGCTCGGCACTTCGAACAGACACGCTGGACAGTACCAATTGATGACCTCCTCAGTCCAACAGCATGGACACCTGATTGCGTCGCACTCATCGCAGAACAGCAGGTGGTTGAGAGGGTAGAGGGAGTAGTTCGCTCGAGGATGGTGAGGGTTCAAGGGCCTGTCCTCGTGGTAGGTGTCCGGGGCGGCGGCAGGCGAGAGCGGCTGGTCCGCGAGAGAGGGGGGCGCGCCAGAAGTCCGGTCGGAGCATGGGCAGGCGTAGCGAGCATAAGGGAACGCCGGTGTCATGTTGATGTCGGAGCGTGCGTGTCAATAATGAATGCACCAGCACCCGTCAAGCATCCGCGCACCAGGTATCCAGCCACGACATCAAAACTTAGTCTTTCGACCATGATTGTCCATCACTCAATGGAGAAGGATAGTCTATCGAGCACTATCTGCAGCTGAATACTGTGCGACTGTGTTTGCCTACGGTTGCTGTGTCAAGAGCAAGGAATTCAATTTCTGGCTGAGACTACGACGAGGGCGGGTGCTGGGAAGCCTGCATGGATCCTCCCTTCGATAATGTCGTGAGGCGCAGCATACCGTTTCCACCATTTCACCTGGCTGCATGGCCTGGCTCATGTGCTCGATAGGCTCTGGTGCACTGCCAGCATTCCCGTCATCATGCACAGTCACATTCAGCGCACTCAATCATGGACCGAGGGACCGTAGTCAGCTGCCGAAACACGACCGTCGAGGGCTCAATGGCACACGTCGAAAGCAATTTGATACAAGCCCATGCACCCCGCCCAATGCCTCGCTGTCCTGGGTATCGAATGCAGAAGACCAATAAATGCAGCCCAATCCTCACCGTAACAATGCTCTCCTGCGCTTGTAGCCAAGCCTGTGAGGACCCCCGTCCAGTGATCAATACCAAAATTCAAATGAAAAGCTTCATGCCGTCATGTTCCATGTCGGCGGTGACATCTGTTGCCCCAAATCTCGAGACCACCGTCATGCGCGGCGTCCGCTGTGCCGCCTTGTGAACTCCTTGAGCGGCCTCAAGTCCTTCGTCGCAATATACCAATTCTCGTTGCCATAGTGTGACCAGGAAACACTGTCACTGAAATACTCGTATTTCTTCGGCACGAATTGATTCTTGACGTCGTCGATCGTCCGCATCTGGATCTTGTGGCCCTCGGGTACGAACGGCTTCAGACTCACAACTTTCGCGCCTTCCTTCAAGTCCAGAAACATGTGCAGCAGCTTGTCGTTGAGTTGAGGAGTGAACGCCTGGTTGTTGACGAGGATCACATCTGCTCGCTGGAGTATGGGCGTGAGAGCCGGAGCCTGGGTCATGTCGCCTCGCATCAGATTCACGGAGCCGACGCGCAGACCCCAAAGCTTAGCGCGCGATTCGAACTCTGCGCCTTGAAGCTCGGCCAGATCGCAAGGATTGGGCATCATTTCTATGCCCCAGCTCTCGCACCCGACCTCAAGTGCTGCCTGCAAGACCACGTTTCCAACGCCAGAACCAAGGTCAACAAAACACTGTTCGTGAGTCAAGCGTGTCTTCTTGAAAATGTCACTGCAGAATCTCGGCAGCAGCTCGCCGTAGACGTTGTCAGAGCCGGCAGTGTACTTGTTCAGGATTTCGGCCCTCGGTGACACTGTACGCGCGAATATCTGATCCAGGATTCGCCTGATCAAGTCCAGCTCTAGGAGGCTCTTGCTCTCAAGCTTCCGCTGGATTGTGCCGTCGTCCAGGAGTGGTTTGACGATACTGTTGTACTCGTCCACGATGCTCTTGAACTCATCCACGTCCTCTCTCTGCCACGCATGAATGAACTTGCGCTCAAACCGAGTGTCGTCGTTTCTGTAGTACTTTTCATAGAGCTCATCTGGGAAGTAGTACTTGGCAACGATCTCGATCGTGTTCGTGATGTCCTCCATCGGTTTGTAGTCGTCCTTTGACTTTGGAATTTTCAGCTCGAACCTCTCCGTGGGATATCCGCTCGGATACTGCAGCCTCACGATCGTCACTTCCTCCTCGCTCCATGGCAATTTGAACTGGTGTGCATACTCCCCGGACGTCGCACCGGCGCCGTGCATGATCTGCAGTGGCCCGTTATGCTTTGAGAATGCCGAATCATGTATGACTCTTCGCCGTGCACCAAGGGATGAGACCGAGCTGACGCTGCTCTTGATGCGCTTCCTGGAGACATCGGACTCGCTACCTCCACCAACGTCGCTGCTGTCGTCGTCGTCGTCCTCGTCGCTGAATGCAACGTGGTCTGGGGTCGCGCTCTTGCGCTTCAGGCCTCGGGACTTGGCGAGAGCGCGGTGGACCACAGGCTTCTGAGAGGTGGCGGCCGGCCTGAGCGATGCGCCGGACGCCTTCCGGTTTTCTGACAGTTGGAAGCGGGCCTTGCTAGGCTGTGCTGGGGCGGGTGATGGCTTCGACGCGGACTGCTTCACGGGTACTCTGACGCTCGTTCGCGTGATCGTGGGCTTCTTCGCCGCAGTACCAGACTTGCTGCTGTTGCCGCCGAAGGAGAAATTCATGCTGGGCGCGGGTAGGGAATGTGTGTGCTTCGACTGCTATCGCATGATGCTGTGTGTGATGGGATGGCTGTGCATGTGCTCGGGATGGGTGTCGGTCGTGCTACCGAGTGCGTGTTGAATGCGATGTTGGGCCTACGTGATGTAGTGTAGTGTATTGTTCTGTGTGTACTGTTTCTTGAGTTGGACCCTCGGCGCTAGAACGACGCCTTCCCAGGATCAGGAATCAGGAATCAGGATGCATGTGCCGAGAGCGGAATCATGAATGTCACGTTACATTCCACCCTCATGGTTTGGGGAGCGCTCCTTCCTGTTTCGGTTCTCGTCGCCGTGTGGCATCTGAGCGGCGTGATGGCCGAGGTGATGCAACCCATACGTCAGCAAGGCCGTGAGCGTGTACAAGAAGGCATGTGAAAGTGTCGGGAGCAGTCTCCATCAGCTGCTCCTCACCGCGACGGCGACATGGACTCGCTTCCTACCACCAATCACACCAAAGGCGATGAGGAATCCCTCAAGAACAAGACACTCGAGACGGGCGCGTCGATGGTCCAGAACTTCGACCCACCCAAGCGTCTATGTGCTCACCTCAATGCCTTCCACGCGTATGCCACCGAGCCAGGCCGCTGTGTTGAGGCCAATCACTACTGCGCACACCTGAACGAAGACGTCCGGCAATGCATCTTGTACGACTCCGACAAGCCAGATGCGAGGCTGATTGGCATCGAGTATATGGTCAGACCGCACGTATACGAGAAGCTAGCTCCGGAGGAGAGGGCGCTCTGGCATAGCCACGTGTTCGAGGTGAAGAGCGGAATGCTGATCATGCCAGCGCCACCGGCGGTCCCGAACGCGTTGTGGGAGGAGGCTGAGAACAAGGAGATGGAGGAGGTTGTGGTCCTGTATGGGAAGGTCTATCATCTCTGGCAGACGGACAAGGGGCACCAGCTGCCCCTGGGCGAGCCACAACTGATGACGAGCTTCACCGCTCGCGATCAATTCGATTTCGACAGCACCGTGGGAGATAGAGATAGAAGATTTGGAGTGGACAGCACGAAGAAGGCGGAGAAGCGGGCATACATCAAGGAGCCAGAGGTGCATCCTGATGCGGATTATGCTTGGAAGCAGAAGGTTGGTCCTGGTGAACGGCAAGGATTGGGTCATGGGAGTCAGCATGCATCGTGAGTGAGCTGTGACAGTCGATTTTGGAGCCATCACGAAACATGCAAGTCATTATCATGGCTGGCTCAAGTCAATAGGTTTTCTGTATCGAGCGCCCTACATTGGCAAGTGAGATGGACCGGACGGGAGAGGAAGAGAACCACCATCTTAAATGGCCAGTTCTGACGAGACCTCGAACAGCTTGCCATTCTTCTGGAAAAATGCCCGTGAGGAAGCAAGAGCTTGCACGCACGCAGTTGCGTGATCAATGTATCAGGAGTGGTCAGTGCAACGACGTGAAGCAGGGAAGTCATGAGACAGCTCCCTCATCGCCCGTCAGAAGTGTACACATACATAAGCATACTAATAACAGCATGTGGTCACATGCTGCTCAATTTGAATCAACAAAAGTTTCTAATCTTCCCTTCTCGCGCAGTCACGCATACTCCACAGCCATAGCCACGGAAATGCACCAGGCGCAGCTCGATGAGGAAGTCTCCAGTGATTGCTCACAAATATCAATCCTAGCGAAGTCGACTGAGCTAGATGAGCGCGAGTGCGAGGTGCCGTACGGGAACGACGATGCCGCGGACATCAAGGCGAAATCCCCAAGACCGGATGTCCCCATCTTTACTGGACATGCACTCAGACTGGCAGCCGAAGACGGCCAAGACGACCATGCCATCCTCCCTGTACAGATACCTTTCTTCAGCAACGGCGTATGCACACAGGCCTACCAACGAGCTCTCAAGAACCGCATCAGACACGGCGACATCCGGCCACACGGCTGCTGGGACACAGCACCCTTCAAGCCCGTCTTCATCCACGATATTCTGATGCAGCCAGGGTCACTCGCGAACACCACCGGAGACGTATGATGGCGCGACCACGCGAGCTTGAGACCGCGAAGCTGACTGCGAGCGTAGCTCTCCGAACGACTCATCGAGCGCATGACGCCGGCCTTGCTGCCAGGCTATTTTCCACACGTGGATCCGGGATCGCGCCAACCATGCATCCATCCGTCGTCGAGCCCGAATGACTGCGTCCAAGGCATGCTGCTCTTCGGCGAAGGTCGAAACGGCCGCAGGGCGATCCGTGACCACTACGAGAAGCAAGGCGCGCGGCCAGAAAGGCGACCGATCCACATCGATGTCCTCGTGCCTGTGGCTCCTTTCGAGGAGCGCCTGTTTCCCGGGCAACGCTGGAAGCTGAGGCGACGCACTGTCATGGCTAGAGTGTGGTTATCAACCGGCCGCAGGCTGTTGGACGCGGGCCCTGGGGTGCCAGCGACGAGGTGGACTCTGGAACGGTATCTGGCTGGCGATCTGACTCCGAGCCTGCCGCTGGACATTCGAAAACCTGATGAATGGGACGACTACGAGGTTGACGTGTTCGAACCATACACCGAGGATGGGAATGCTGAGGGTAGGGGGGTGGTGGATGGGCGGTCCGGGGATCTCGGTTACGAACGTTGTAAGGGCTGGGGGGGTTGGTGATGATGACTTTTGCTGTTTTGTTGGGCTTGATTTGATTTGAGTCTTAGAAGAAGTATGCTCTTTTGTCATGTCTGTCATTTTGACTGAGAAGATCAACACTCATCGGCTCCGTCAACAGTCAAACAGACTGCCGACCTGATCTTATCTGTTTGCATTGGTTGACCGATGGGCGTCGCGAGTGAGGCGTGACGTGAATCAACGAGATCACAGAAATCATCAAAATCACAGACATCAACAACATTACAGGAGTCAACGAGAATCAGCAAGCTGACGGCTGTCACACGTTTGACCGGAGGCCATCAACAGGACTTTCACGAGCCAAACAAGCGTGCTGATGTTCCAGTCAACCCATATTGTTGCTGACAGATTGACATGTCAACGACCACCATCATACAGCGTCAACCGCATAAGTCCATCGAAGTAGGTATGAGTATCGGCCACGTTTGTCAAGACTCGTGCTTCTCGGTTGGACAAAAGTCGCCCGTCAGAAAGTTTCGCTCACAGCAGAACCCAGCGCTGATGAAATACTGCTCGGGGGGCGGGGAGCGGACGTGTCAGTCAGGCAGCCTGCGTGGGATTCGAGCAAACCTGACTCGTTGGGGGCTTCGGCATCCGGAACGATTGAGGCACGATTGGCAGCTCCCCGGATGTAGCCACGAGGGAAAGTGTCGCTTGAGGCGTGGTGCAAGGTATGAAGAGGTTCCTTGTAGTTCCTTGCAGGGGGTCGAGGTCTGTGGACATCTTGCCTGCCTTGGGGGCCTTCTGCTTGCGGACGGGGCAGAGGGGCAGGAAGGACCTAGCACAGGAGGCCGTGGAAATTGGTGTTTGGGGTTGTAGGCATATGCGTCGATGCTATTGCGTTGACGCGACTTGCGCATGTGTCTACCGGACAGGCAGGAACGACACCTAGCTTCGCGCTCTCTTACCTTCGATGATCAGTCACGCCTCGGCCCGATGATGCCTTGTGCGTGCCAGCACAAAGCAGCCTCCATGTGTTGATTCTCACAGCTTCGATGCCTTCCACACCACCTGAACCCACTCCTCCACATCCTCGAGGAGTTCCCTCGGCCTCTCCATTGCCTGCACATGCGGTCAGCGAATGCGTCCACAAACACAGAACCGTCAGGCAGATTCACCGCAAAATGGCCACCGGCACTATGCTGCTTGAAGAAGACCAAGTTCATCTGCGCCGCCGCCTGCTGCCTCGTCGTAGGCACCAGCTCCTTCGGGAAAAACGAATACCCACTCGGCTTCTCCACCTTCGGCCTCTCACCACTACCGTGGAGGAGACTCCGATACGGATAGATGCATCGTGGAAACGTATCCGTTAACCAGTACAAACTCACGCTCTCCAGAATCTCCTCAAGCGGCGGGTCCTCGTCCGTCCACTCGAGGAACTTCTCACCGATCCAAGCGAGCAGTGCCAACGGGGACGTGGACAAGACGAGCCCAATCGTGGCTGGTCGCGAGCCGTGCTCAAGAGCGTAGGCCATGCCAAGTTTGTGGAACGCTTGCCCGCGTTCAGCGGCTTTCTGCTCGACGGCGTCCCTTTCCGTGTACGTGTCGGAGATTTCTCTGTTCACGGAACACATGTTGACATGGACGGACTTGCACTCGTCGTACTTTGCGCCCTGGAAGGAGGCGACGACGCTGCCGATGTCGCCACCTTGTGAGAGGTAGCCAGGGCCGAAGCCGAGCCCAAGCATCAATTGGTGCAGCAAAGCCGCGGCATCCGAAGTCTCGAGTTCCGTCTCGATCGGAGGACCGCCGCTGAAGGCGTAATTGGGTAGGCTCGGGGCAACGACGTGGTATGGCAGGTCTGTGGGAGGATAGCGGTCTTTGAGCAGCTGAAAGATTTTGGTGAACTCCAGAAACGACCCAGGCCAGCCGTGGTAGAAGGCGATGGGCACGGCGTCCGGCTTCTCGGAGAACAGGGCCATGAAATGTATCGTGACCTCGTTGCCGTCGTCATCCTTCACCGTGGCCGTGAATTGCGGGAAGCTGTTGATGCGATCTTCGTGCTTACGCCAGTCGAACGAGTTGAGCCAGTGATCTTTGGCGTCGGCCAGCCAGTCTCTGCGAACACCAGAGCTCCTCTCGGGTGGGGACATGCCATTTGCTGGCTGTGTCTTCGACGTGTTGGCGTACGTCGCCGGACCTATCGGGGAGAGCTTGAGCAAATCGATCATCTGCTTGAGCTTGGCATCTTCGACGTGGACCTTGAAGGGCTTCGGCTGGATCGCAGCGCCACTGGGGATTTGGTCGTAGCCTGCCATGATTGCACTTTCGCAACCGAGGAGACTTGTCGTAGTGGTGTTTTTGCAGTGAGCGCCCAAGAACTTATGTGTTCGCAGCTTAGCTTAGACCAAGGAACGCACCAATGCGAGCAATGCGAGGACCCCACCATGAACCCTTTGTCCTAGCTCGGCACGCTCGTCAGTCACTCGTCTTCACATTGGCGATCACATCCAGCGGCTCACTTACGAGCTTGGAAGCCTGAAATGTAGGCGCCCCGGTCTGGCTGGGACGTGGCTGGGTCAGCGTCTATGAGGCCAAGAGCCCATGATTAGCTACCTTAACATTCTCAGAGCCTCGATGATCAAGGCCCTATGAGCTGCAAGCGTCAGTCAACCCATTTCGCCGCGTGCTCGGAAGTCCTCGACATGCCATCATCTCCTGCCACACCCTATTCGACCCCAACCTTTCCCCTCACCTATCCAACCCATCAAACTCCACCAACCTCCTCACAACCCCCACAACCGCCTCCCGCTCAACCTCCAACCCTGGGTCCTCCACCTTCCTTGCCAGCAACCCGTCTAAGGCACCCCTCAATCTACTAACCAAAACCCCAATCCTCGCCCACCCCCTCAACCTTACCCACCCATCCACCACCAACCCCCTGCCCCGCGGATCCACCTCAATTTTTCCCGCAAACATCAACGCACTGTAAACATTAAACGGCGTCAATTCCCTGACAAAGACCTTACTCGTCGCCATCTTGCTGAAGTACGACATGAACACGGCGTTCCCGGGAAAGGACTGTGCGTCGAAGAGGACAGAGCCCGGGTGCACGAGGACGCGGCCGTTGGACTCGTCGAAGTACTTGATTGTGTGCGCTTCCGGGTCCTGAGCCACGGTGCCGGTGGCGGAGGCGAAGTATTTCTTCTCAGGAAACCTGATCTCAGCGAGTTGAGGCTGGAACGATCCGGCGATGAGGGCGCGGAGCAGGGCGTCGCTGGAGTTGTGGCGGTTTAGGGATTCAGTGACGGCGGTGCTGGCGTGGCCGGGATGGAGGAAGCCGATTTCTTGGAGAGAGGAGATGTACTGGGTTCGAGCGGTGGAGATGTCGAGAAGGGTTTGGTGGGTGAGGAAGTTCTCGTCGCACCATCTGCGGAGGTTGCTGGTGGGCTCGCCCTTGGCGCGATGACGAGACCACTCTTCGAATGCACGGAGGTCACATAGGAGATCGCCATTGCCACGGCCAAAAGCAGCTTTTGCTGCCTTTGCTTCTTCGCGCTTTGCTTGAGGGCTGATGAATGGGCTCTTCACAGTCAGAGTCGCCGCGATCGTCAAGCACGCATCTAGGCAACCAAACGCGGCTCCATACACCATCAGCTTACTGCATCGCAGATCTGCAGGTATCATACTCATATGCCGACCAAGCGCAGTCAGCTCATTCTTGTCCAGTGCACCGATCCTTGCCAAAAGCGTAAGTGCACCAGATACCGATAGGCTCTCCGGCGGCGTCAACGCAGAAGCGAGAAATGCAGGCACGTCCTGCACACCCATGGCCTTGACAGAGAGACAGAGCTGCTCAAGTGGCACTCGTCGGATCTCTGGCTCAGGCCTGTCTGCCATCTTCTCTTCCTGCTTCTGCGTGTACAGCTTGTAGCAGTTGCCCGCTCTGACACGTCCAGCTCGACCACGTCTTTGCTTGCAAGCTGCCTTTGAAGCCCACCGCTCCATCAGCCGCACCATGTTGTTCGCTGGGTCGAAGCTCGTCTCCTTGACACGACCGGTATCGATGACTGCGACGACGTCCTCGATGGTGATCGACGTCTCGGCTACATTGGTCGCGGCTACTACTTTTCGCATGCCCCTGGGCGGTCTGGCGAAGACCCGCTTTTGCTCTGAACTCTGCAAGCCTGCATGAAGAGGTAGAGCGTGCACATTTGATATGCTCTGTACGGCTCGCAAGGTACGCTCGATCTCCATGGTGCCAGGTAAGAAGACGAGTATTCCGCCTTCAGTATCGCCCAGCTCACGATCAATATGCCGGACCGTCTGCGCAATGAGGTCGTAGTCGATAAAATGCCCGTCATGACCAGCAGCTGCAGGAGGCTTTCTCGGTCGGAATTGGGGCTTTAGTCTTCGCCCACCAGCAACGCTGAAATCGCCAACGACGTCTTCGTCCATTTCCGACTCTCCCTCTTCATCAAGATTGCCATAGCCAATCACTCTGGTAATCTCATCCATGTAGACGTCCTGCACAGGATACGTCCGCCCAGCAATCTCCACCTTGCCCACGCTCGACACGCCATTGAAGTATCCCTCAAACAGGGCAGCATCAAGCGTAGCACTCATGAGGATCAATTTCAGATCTCTCCGTCTCTTCAACACATCTCTCAGCAGTACAAGCAAGACGTCAGTATCCAGACTCCGCTCATGCACCTCATCGATAACCACATGGCTCACATCCGCCAAGCTCTTGATGACATCTTCAGTGCTGCCACCAGAGGTCTGCAGACGTCTCAGCAGAACACCAGTCGTGACAAACGTGATCTTCGTCACGCCCACTTTGGCCTTCGACTCGCCACGGATAGTGTATCCAACCTCGTCGCCGACTCTCGCGCAACGCTCATCCGCAACGCGGTCTGCCAGGCCCAGGGCCGAGATACGTCGCGGCTGCGTACAGATGATGTTCGCTTGCTCCCCCAAGCCTTGCTTGATCAGGTCGTCAAGAACGAATTGTACGCTCTGCGTTGACTTGCCAGAACCTGTCTCACCAGAGATGATCGTCACCTGATTCGCCATCACCGAGGCGACGATCGAGACTCGCAGCTGCCAGGCTGGCAGTTTCTGGCGTGCTTCCATCATGTGTCGCTGTTCCGGTGTACCTTGCTTAGCTTCCCAACTCGACTTGATGCGCGCACTTGCTGGTGTATTAGGTGTCCATGAAATGGCACTCGGATGCCGTCGTTGCTTCAGTCGTTTCGCAGCTGGCTCAGGCACGGCCTTGATATCTGCTGTTGAGGTAGCTCCAGCAAGATCCCTGAGCTTATCCGGCCTTTCAATGATGGCGGGTATCCTCTGTTCGAGCCAGTCGAGCAGGTTGAAGAGCATCATCTCCCCGACGAGATACTCCTTCGCCTGTAGCAAGCATTGCCGCAGAATACTAAGCTTGATGTAGGCTGGCAGATTTGCCTCGATACCGATGGCAGGCAGCGCGGCGGGGTATGACGGCGCTGGCCGCGCCCGTAATGTAATCGCCTCCTTTGCAGGTGTCTTTAGCTCCAGCCGTATCGAGCACACCCCATTGCTACTACCATAGCGCTCCTCATAGATGGCTTCCAGCGTAGCCTGCTCCTCTTCCCAGACCTCACTGGCGCCAGAGTGCTCTAGATCCGACCCCTCGTCACCAATAAGCCTTCTCTGTAAAGCAAAAGCGGCCTTTGCCTCATCGCCAGCACAAGCATCCAGCACATCCGAACACAGATCTTTCGAGTAGCCAGTCGCAGCCAGTCTGTTGATCTTGCCTTCACGTTGCAGGTCACTGGCAGCCAATGCCACGCCAGCCAAGTAGTTCTCGGGCAATGCCCACGATGGTACATCGTCTTCCGGTAGGTGGATCAACAAGAATTCGATGCATTCCTCTTCATCCTTGCAGATCTCCGCTGCCTCCTCAACGTGACTAGGTCGAAAGCCATAGCTCGATAGCTTGGCCACAATCGCTTGCTTCTCCTTCTCGCCGATCCGGATGTCATTCGGATTCCACTCCCCCTCCCTCCTTACCAGGCTCTCAACCTCTCGCCTCGTCTTGACACCCATCTCGACTTTGGGCGCCTTTTGCCACGGCTTGTCTAATCTCTGCGTCGAGCCATCCAGCGTAACCACAGTCTTCTGCTTCTGATCCTCCTCGCGCTTCTTCGTTCTCTCTATTCGCTCCTTCTCTTTCTTAGCCTTGTCTTCCTCCCGATGTTTCGCTGCCACAAACGGATCTGCTTCGTACAGATGAGCCTGTCCTTGCTCCACAGCCTCCCTCTTCAGATCCTGAAAATCACCTTTCCACAAGTCTCGATACTGTGGCGGCAAAGCCATGCTTAGGTTCTTCATATTGCCCACCCTGAATAGCGCATACGCTGCCGCAAAGTGTCTCGCTTCCACGGCACTCTCCTGTACGCCCTTCCCACTGTCATAGTAGCCCTGAGGCGGCATGACAGGTGGAAGAGTCGAGACCTCGCCAGTCTTTGGGTTCTTTTGCCTGATGATAACTGCTCCAGTGAAGCCAGCTGGCCTCCGGTGCGTCGTATACTCGCACCTCTCCCATTTCTGCTTCTGACAGTGCTCGTTGAAGAGCGTCATGGGCAGCTTGCCAGTCCACGATGCGCCTGCGATCAAAGTCCTGGTGTCCGGCTTCTTCTCGCTTTCTGCCGGCGCTGACTGTCCATTTGCCGGCGCAGTCTTGCTCTTGCTGCCAGATGCTGTAGCGGACGCATCCTGCTGTGGCGGCTTGCCCTTCTTGCCGGGTGTATCCTCCCCAAAGACGATCCAAGATGTGTCTTCGCCATTCGCAGTAGCAGCAGCAGTTCCCTGCTTCTTCTTGTTGTTGCCTTGTCTGGGTGCATGCGGTTTGTTGACCATGATCATTGCCTCTATCCCGTGACTTTGTTGCCCAGATCCGCTCCGCTCTGGGGGAGGGGGGTATTCGAGAAGTCTTCAAAGTTGGTAGGGACCAAAAGTTTGAGCATGTGAAAAGGTGGGGACTCTCTGTGTGGTGTGGACCTACCTGAACACGCTGCGAACTGTACGCTCTCAAGACATGCAGGCAATGGTCACCACAGGATCATGAGATGCGCATGTAGTCTCGAGGCGCCGTGGCGAGGTAGAATGGGGGACAAGATGGAGGAGCAACGCTCACCACGTCCGAAGTCTGGGGGAGGCATGGGGCAAGGAGTACAGAGTACGGTCCATTCCAAACGAGATAGATCATTTTCTTTAGTAAGCCGACTCCTCTGCAACTCTATGCCAGCGGACTCGCAAAGATTCCATTCCCTCTTCTCCACTCCTCCAGCATCACCGTCATCTCCACCCTCAAGTCCTCCACAATAGCATCAACCTTGATATCATTCCTGTCATACCCAAACGGATCCTCCAGCTGTGCTCCAATAGCCTCGATGCCATACAAAGTAAACATGATAAAAGCAGTCAACCCCACGGTCCACCAACCCATCTCCGCCACCCACGCGAATGGAATGACGATCCCAAAGAAAGCCAGCACCTGTCTCATGTGGATCAGATAAGCTACAGGCAATGGTGTGAGGTGAATCGTCTCCATACTGCCGTATGATGAAACGAGAGTGTTGAGCTGGACGGTCAATTGACTGGCTTGAGGAGCGTGGAACCAGCCTCGGTCGTGACCGCGTTTGATATATGCTTCGACCTGGATGCTGAGCTGCAGCAGCAATCCGAGGCCCTGCTCCTCGTGTCCTTGCGTGCCGATGGGCAGCAGCTCGCCGTACTCTGGCTTCGCCATCGAGCAGCTCTCCCGCCTACGCCGCTCCACTTCAGCTTGTGGCCTGAGGAGTGGGATCGAAGTCTGAGACCACTCAGCGCGCACATGATGCTTCGCTGCGTATATCAGAGCCAGTAGTATCCGGATGATGCGCTCCGTGTCTGCCCTCTCTGCCTCATTCGGAGGCCCACCCTTCGAGTTGTACGAGCAGGTCAAAAAGGATCTCGTCAAGTTCCGGATGCAGGTCTCAATGTTCGTGAGATGCACGTTTCCTTGCCAGAACCTGTCGTAGCTCGTCGAGTTGCGGAAGACGAGCATCAGACCCACCACGATGGACAAGCTGGGTATAACACTACCGGAGATCCTGAGGTGATCCTTTATGCGGAAGTCCAGGTAGCACACGATCGCCGCAAAGGCTGCATGCAAAATCACTGGCAGTGCTACATCGACGTGTATCGCGCCTTTGATCACCCGTAAGACCAGAGGCCAGCGTCGAGGCTTCTTCCGAGCAGTGTGATAAGACGGAAATGTTGGGTTGCGAAAGTGGTGCCGCTCGCGCTGCATTGCCTCTTGTTGGCCCAGGCAGCCGTTGGTGCCATAGCCACGGTTGCTCATGGCTGCATGCTCTGAAAACGGGCCAAGTTGATAGGCTTATATGTTAGATCTGCTTTCGAAGACGCCGATTTCGTAAGTTGCACCGGCCTTTCCAGCGTCGGCGGCGTAGGAGATGGGCGTTGTCGTTGAAAGGCTCAGGGCTGCTGCTCAGAGGTCCAGTACGGTCCAGACAAGTTTATGAGCTCCGGATCACGGTGCATGAGTGCAATTGCATGACCCTGCACACCGCCAAAAGCTGTTTCACAGTGGCCACGGTGGAGACCGAGGCCAGCGATGAGAAAGTGCCGTGGCGAATGGTACATGCAGCTCCTTGCTCCTGTATGCACACGATCGCATGAGCGAACGTCAGCTCGCAAGCAAAAGCATCGACTTGCTAATTCAACGGCCAAGAGGTTGTTGTCCAAGGCCAAGCGCGTTCCAAACGTTGCAGATCCGGGGTACATTGTCGGGATCCAAGCTCATCGGCATTCGCCGGCGTCTATCAACAAAGGCACGTGACGGCCACTCATCAAATCGTTCTTTGAGTGTCTGCTCTGTTTCATAATGGCGCTTCAAAGCTTCCGAGCACGTCTTCGATCACATCGTCGACCGTTTCACCTTCCAGCATTTCCCTTACAGTGTCCGGGTCGCTTCCCCACTGCAGGCTTTTTTCAGCCTCGGCTGTCGCTAGGATCAAACGATGAGGATAGACCTTTCGGGCTCCGAGTGCAACAAGTGAAGGTGTCACAAAGTCCATCCCATGGAGAGGTGCAAGGGCTGTTGCCAAAGCACGGAGATGTCTTGTTGAAGCCGCAGTAACGCCGCCCTCGACATACCTGCTCATACGCATGAAGACTACAACGTTGTGCAGATACTGTCGCACCTCGCCCGACAGCTTGACCGAGTCGACCAGACCGCGCAGACTCTTGATATCATCTGGCGAGAACATCGGCATGACCGACTTCTCCATCGTGCCTTCTTCCAAATGTGGTAGACCGTCTTCTTCCGCATGGTCGTGGGACATGGCGAACATATCATTGAGATGATGGCCCAACCTAGCTCCAGGCCTGGAGAGAACGACGACTAGCAGAAAATCTTTTGGCGCCACATGCATAGATGTCCGAGTGAAGATGCGCCTCGTGCGTAGGAGCTCCAGAGCTTGCACTTGAACATTCGGATCCGCGAGATCCAGATGAGTTGCGATTACAACATCTGCAATCTTCCTTTCATCGAGCTCGTTGCCGATGCTATCCGGGCGGCCGTAGCTAGTGTTCCGCAATGGTGAGAAATCCACATGAACGCCGTGCTGTGGTGACTGGAGGCGCTCCGGCGCATCGTTGAATTCGTCAAGCACATCGACAAGAAGTGCCTCGCTGAATTCATCAGCAGTGGTGTCTTTCGAGCAATTGATCACTGCTGTCTGCAGGCGAAACCTCTCGCTGCAGGTCAGTCGCAACTCGTCCCTCAACTCTGAAGTCGCTGAGCGCTCAGTCGACACAATGCAATGTTGTGATGAGATCAAAGACACTAGGATGGCCAGATCCAGATCACTCGAATGCTTTATCTTTTCTTGAGTGACCCGGTCCATCCTGGCTTCCAGCTTTGGCGGCTGTCGAGGACTAGTGGGAGCCTAGAGCAAGGTCCGCCAACCCGGTGTCTGACAGCCGACTCTGACAATCCATCCGCAAGATCCTAGGCTGCACGGAAATGTATGCGAATGCTGTGGTCACGCATCGCCCATGGGTACGAAGGACGCAGTGTGTGTGATGCTTGACTCGTGCTGCATTTAGACCAATCAGAACACCTGCCCCAACCTTGAGCTAAGATCTCCTACGCGAGTCATGAGTTCTGCGTAGAGACTTCGTCATACAGCTGAAGCCTTTTGTACGTATGTCTATTAAGAACGCTTGTTTCCTTTGTTGCCCTCTCTCGCTTAGACTCCGCGTATCTGGTTACTAGATGCGCATCCAGGCCATCCAGTGATATACATCTTGCCTCCGTTCCACATATAGCCTCCATTTCCCTTCTTGACCGGACGCTTACTCCACCGCTGCCCGCCGTATGCTCACACATCGCTAACGCTCTAATCTTCTGCCTACTGACCAAATGCGGTAAACACATCCGCTTCTGCTCATCATCGCCATCCAACATAATCTGGTTGACACAAAGCTGGCTATGCGCCGCATACCTTGGCCCGATGCTTCTACTCGCCGGACTCGGCTCTCCGGGAATGCCACAATGCACAGTAGCATTCGACCGAGCGGATGAGGCTCAGCATTCGTCATTTGCTACAAAGGAACGCCTGGCCTGCCACTTCAGGAGAACCGCGCTAGTCCTCGGCCTCCTCGCTCCATCGAAAGAAAGCGGAGCACCGGGCACAGTTCTCACATCTAGCAAGTACTTCAGTCCCACGATCTCCGCCCTCCTCAACCCCTCGAAATTCAACCCCTCGGCCAAAGTTCCCTGAGGTTGCAGTATACATGTAGCAATTCATGGATTGCCGTATCCCAGAGCTGGGGGACGGCGTCGGTGAAGAAACCTGGAGACAATCATTAGCCGATCGCCTCTGGCTTATAGTTCAAGGTCTTGGGCCTACAGCTCCTGTTCAAGTTGACCTTCAGATCTCCGCCCCTTTTTGAGCGGGTCGTGCGGCTACAAATGTCGCCAGAGCCATGCGGATGGATCACGCAAGGCATGCGTTGATGGGCATGGTGAAGCACAGCCTGATTTCGCAGCACATGATGGTCGGGTGAGAGTGGAGTATGTCTTGTCGTTTTGGGATTGAGTTGGAGTGACTGAGTTTGTTGGCTGCGGCTGGGTTGGAGGTTGGTGAGAGTGAGAGAATTTCGTAGGAGTGGTTGTGGGTTTTGTGGCTGGGGGCCACCATAGTGAATGTTCGATTCATGTGATGCTCCCATGCGCTGGCCTCACTATCGCTTTGGCTTACCGTGCACGACGACTTGGCTTTGACACTCGAGGCTGCTCAGTGGCATCGATGCTGCACCCGTCGCCAGGTCATCCTCTCATGATTCAGCAGACCTGCACCCACAAAGCTCGCTCGTACAACGACTCGGCTTTGGTACCCACCGCTTCGCACCCGCATCGACGCTGCACCAGCCGCCAAGTCAAGCTGCCGCGTTGCTGCAGGCTTGTAAAGCTTGCCGTATTGCCATGGTAGCTTTGTCGCCAGTCTTGTCGACGCTGTATCCGGTGACAGAACAGACTTCCGCCAGGATGGCACCGGCAACCCTTTCTAAGCTCTCACAATCGGCTTTGTGGTGGCGAAAGTGTTGAGCTTCACGATCGTGCAACTACCAATCAAATCATACGATGTCGGAGGGTATTTCGTCTGCTACGACTGTGCTCTTTCCGGACTTGTACCAAGGCTCAAGAGCGTTTTGAAACAGGAGTGCAGCGATTCTATCAACCCTAGCCGGAGCACCGTCGTACCGTCTAACGCTCTCTCAGATCTAACGGGCGAAAGTTTCGTTGCCGCTTTTGAGAGAAAAGAGCTTGCATACAAGACTCCGCCGAATCAAAGGGTCTATTGTTCGAACACGATCCGGGCATCTGATGCTCCCAGTGAAGGTGAGGCGACAAAGGCCCCCATAGCTTTGACTGACGCTCCGATCGACGCAGCAAGAGCTGAAGGTGCACAGGTCAGAGCATGCGGCGCTATGATTGCTGTTAACGAGAGTGTCTCTGCAGCTCAGCTTAGTCTTGGTAGAAGCATCTGCTGCCACTGCCCACGCTTGCCGGGGCGTTGGCCTTCTACAGAGCGAATTGCGATTCGTATGGAAGGCAGGTCAGGTACGCGATTGGGAGCAGAAGGGATTTGCAAGACTCGGTCCCGGAGGAGGACGATGAGGCTGGCCCGTGCAGGTGGACTGCAGAGTCAGGGAACGCAGACTTAGGGAAGCCGAGACACGAATGTAGAATCGGTGATGTCGTCTTGAGCATTTCACAGGGCTACTCAAGGGGAGGGCGTTTGCAAGACAGATTGTATGCGCTCTTGTTCTGCACTGTATACATACCACGCCGCCGAATTCATTTCTCAACACTTGCTGATCGATCCTATTCCAGGATCAGAGATATATGCCTCGGAGCGAGATTCTCCGAAAACGGTGTTGCTATGGTGACCAGAGTTTGCGAGTTTATGCGATGGTGGCGCAGGATCCCTGTCAATACCAAAAGCAAACACCATCGCGCTATGGATGCAGGCGTCCTACGGCAACGTCTGATGATTACATGTACATCGACTGACGCCTTCGATCGCAACGGGAACGTCTACAGATGGCGCATCACCAACGGGCCCTGACGACGCCGGACATGAGAGACTGTTATGTCAGTACAGCGAGCGCACCGAGTCTCAGGAGCAGAACGCCGGTCGATGCGAGCACCATGTCACGACCACCGACGCCCGACGGGGGCGGAGGCAATGTCAAGGTGGTGGTGAGAGTACGCCAGTTTGTCAAGAGAGGTGCGCGCGTGCTCGACGCGGTGCGACATGGTCGATGGCTGATGGAACGTAGAATGGGAGAAGCAATCGCCATGTCTGATCTCCATGAACCCGCACACCAACGAGACGAAACTGTCCCCGCCGACACTCCACACCGACGAGGCCAAGGGCAGCAAACGAGCGCATGAAGAAAAGAGCTTCACCTTCGACAAGTCCTTCTGGTCACATGACGAAAACGACGCCCACTACGCACATCAACACGACATTTACGCTTCGTTCGGAGAAGAGTTCCTGGATCACAACTTCGACGGCTACCACACCTGCATCTTCGCCTACGGCCAGACCGGCTCCGGCAAGTCCTACACCATGATGGGCACCCCCGACCAACCCGGTCTCATCCCCCGCACCTGCCGCGGCCTGTTCGAACGCATCGAGGCGGAACAAAACAGCAGCATCACCTACACCGTCCACGTCTCCTACTTCGAAATCTACAACGAACACGTCAAGGACCTCCTCACCCCGCGCGGCCGCGCCGGCGAACCCGCCTACCTCAAGATCCGCGAAAGCAAACAAGACGGCGTCTACGTCCAGAACCTCACCGACGAACAAGTCAAGTCCTACGACGACATCGCACGCCTCATGAAAACCGGCGACCTCAATCGCACCACCGCCGCCACGAAAATGAACGACACCTCCTCCCGCTCCCACGCCGTCTTCACCCTCACCCTCAAACAGATCCAACACGACATCGCCACCGACTCGACCATCGAGCGCCTCGCGCGCATGCGGCTCGTCGACCTCGCCGGCTCCGAGCGCGCCGGCCGCACCGAAGCCACCGGCCAACGCCTGCGCGAAGGCGGCAATATCAACCAATCCCTCACCACGCTGGGCCGCGTGATCGCCGCCCTCGCGGACCCGAAACGCCGCCGGGGCGCGGCGCGCGGAGGGCCCCCCGGCACGCCCCGGCGTCGCGCCCCCGCCGCCGACGTGGTGCCGTACCGCGACTCGGTGCTCACCTGGCTGCTCAAGGACTCGCTGGGCGGCAACTCGAAAACGGCCATGGTGGCGTGCATCGCGCCGGCGGACTACGAGGAGACACTGTCGACGCTCCGGTACGCGGACCAGGCGAAGCGCATCCGCACGCGGGCGCACGTGAACCAGGACGCGGTCAGCGCGGCGGAGCGCGACGAGCGCATCCTCGAGATGCAGGAGACGATCAAGATGCTGCAGCTGAGCGTGAGCGCGGCGGCGGCGCGGAAGCGCGACGAGGCGGACCGGGTGCGGGACGAGCTGGAGGATTACCAGCGGCAGGTCGGCAAGATGCAGCGCGCGATGGAGGAGAGTCGCAGTGTCAGCGAGGTCAAGATCCGGGCTCTGACGGGGGAGTTGGAGGAGTTGCGGCCGAGGCAGGCGGCGTTGGGGGCGGAGATTGAGGCTTTGAGGAGGCATTTGAGGTTGGTGGTGGGGGAGTTGAGGGATCCGATTGTGATTCCGAGGGGGTGGGAGGGCCAGGGAGAGGATCAGGGCGTCAGGTGGGAAGGCCAGGGGTTGCATGGGCTGCAGGACGACGGGAGCGATTCGGGTGTGGAGGATGTGGTGTCGTGTTGTTCCGGGGAGGGGGAGGGGGGTGGTTTTGAGCATGAGGAGTGGCAGGGAGATGTGCGGGCTTTGTTGAGGGATTTGGGGGTGTTCAGGAGGAAGGTGGGGGATGATCGGGGGAGGTTCTGTGGTCTGGCTGGTACTGCTGCTGGTGCTGCTGCGGGAGAGGCTTAGTGTGGTGAGGTGTTTCTTTTGTTTTTGTTTTTTTTGGCGGGGTTTGGTGCGGTTTATTAGCGGGGGGAGCCTTTTCTTTTTCTTTTTTTCGAATGGTCTAGTCGTCTTTGGATAAATACGGGATGGCATCGAGCGTGATGTGATGTGATGTGATGGATGGATGGATGAGTGTGATGCATCAGACAGTGGTAGGTAGCAAGACGAGTATACAATTCAGATCCTTGTGTAGATAGACGGCATACACCTCACCATGCACCTCTCCCTCTCTCCCCACCCACCTACCTCCCCCTGCTCACCTGCGCAATCATGCGATCAATCTCCATCTGCTGCTGCTGCCCACTCGCCTGCGCCCTCACCTCCTCCAGCAAACCCCGATCTTTCATCCTCAGCGCCTCCTTGCCCGCCTCAACGACTTCGCCACACTTGACCCACATCTCCACCCTCTCCGCCCCGCTCAACGACGTGCACTTCGGGATAAACGCCGCCGCGACTTTGGGATTGCCCGCACCGAGGATTTCGTTGAAGAAGGGCTGTACGACCGACACGTCAGTGAGCGTCCACACACTCGATTAGGTGATAAGGTGATAGATGATGAGAGCTTAAACTCACCTCCCACCCGATCGCACTCTTCCTTCCCCTCGCCATCTCCTCCAATTCCCTCCAATCTCGGCAACTCACCAACGCCCTCAACCGGATCCACGCAAACGTCTTCTCCCCCATCTTAAACTCCCCCTGCACTTTCACCGCCCTCTTCATGAACCCCAGCCGCACCAACTTCCTCACCGTCTCGTTCACGCTCAACCCCACGAACGTCTCCCCTTGCAGATCTTTCTCAAAGACTTCCTGCGTCCGAATTAATTTCTGTGCGTCTTCCAGCGCCGAAACTTGCGGGGCATACTCCTTGCTGTCACGCAGCAGCTTGACCGCCATCTTCAGCTTGTCCGTCGCGGGACCGATGGCTGGCGCGGAGAGGGCTTCGGAGAGCAGGAGGTTTGCGCCGTCGAGGCGTCGGTCGTCTTGGTAGTACAGGTCTTTAAGGAGTTCTTGGTCTTGATCTATAGCGGATGCCTCGACGATAGCGGTGGCAGTGGGGCGGCTGTTGATGGTGCGGAAGAAGGAGGACAGTGGGGTTTTCCTCTTGAGGTTCAGGAGGACGTAGAAGACGAGGTCCGTGTCGCCACTGTCGATGGCCTTGTCAAGGGCGATGGATTCTTCGCCGATGTCGAGGAGGAGAGGGACCTGTTTGCCGGCTCGAGGTTCGTGTTCGAGGAGTTGGGCGGCGAGTCTGCCTCGGCCCTCGTCGTAGGCGGCGCGGGCGACCTCTTCGAACGAGATGCCGCGCTTGCCGTTGAGTTTGCGCACGATTTCGTCGCAGATGCTGTCTGGGTTGGTTTGGGGGGATCGGACTTTTTGACGTGCCCAGTGGACGTAGATTTTGTCTACCGCGAGGTGGAGGTATTCGGATATCTTGAGTGCGAGCAGGTACTCGTGTCGGTTGATCAAGCGTTGGACCAGTCGCTCTGGCGTCAAGCGAATATACTGCTCGTACGACATCGGCAGGCCTACGTCGAAGAAGCGCACGGCGTTCAGGACTCTCAGCGTCTCTGTCATGTCCACAAAGTCATCGCTATTGTAGAGGTCGAGCACCGACTTGCCAAACGACGCCGCTCTCAGGAGTTGCTTCTGCCAGTGTATGCTGTACTCGTGTCCCGCCGCCCTGATGCAGGTGTCGACCGCTTCGTCCAGACTGGGCTTGATGAGCTGGATATTGTCGTCGGCTTTGGGCGACTTCATGTCGAGCTGACGGATCGCGTCGAGGAGGACTGATGCGGGCGAAGTGGAGCCCAGGCGAAAGACGTCTTCCGACGCCTCGGGTACCTTCTGGAGAAACTCGCAGACGTCGCTTGTCATCAGTCTGGTGCCGTCGATGTCGGGCAAAAGATGCACAAAGGAGTCATAGAAGAACTTGGCCGCGGCGCCGTGGGGACCCACGAGGTGAATCTCGTCCTCCCAAGCCAGCACGACGGCATTATTGCCACACCACTGCAAGTCCCTCGGCGGCGTCTTGACCTGGGAATCGTACTCGCTGAGTCGCGACTGAAAATCCGAGCTGATGACCCAGACTTTGCCGTCGTCGGTGTACAGGGCGATGAAGCTCCCGTTGGGTGAGACGGCGATATGGCGGAAGGGGCCCGCTTCCAGGGCACGGTCCTCGCACTCTGCCGCGTCGACCACATAAACGGTCTTGTCGATGGCGAGCAGCACTTCCACCGCGCGGGAGGCCGTGTACTCGGGCGGGATGAGGGTCCAGGATAGCACGGGGCGCGATGGAGGGGCGGCCAACCGATGCGGCCGGGGCTCGTCGTAGCTCGTGACGGCGACGCAGGTACTGTTCCCCAGCAACGCCACCAGACCACCCGACCAGAACTTGCACGACACGACTCCATGCTCGTCGGCGCCGTGTCCCAGAGTGAAGGGGGTGAAATCTGCCTGCAAGTCGGCGTAGCTCCTGACTGTGCCGTCATGCGTGACGACCAACAGCCTCTCTTCATCCGACCATCCGACCGCGGCGATGGAAGAAGAGGAAGAAGAGCCTCCTCCCGTGTCGCACGCGAGCTGTCGGATCAGCTTCCCGGCGCACGTGTAGATGTCGACGGTCGATTTGCCTGGGGGGGGAGGGGTGCGAGGAGGGGCGGTGCGGTGGGGAGCGGTGCGGCGGTCGGGGTGGAGTTTGGATCCATCGCGGACGAGCGCTGTGAAGGTGTATGTAGGTGGTGAGCATATGTTGTAATGTAACAATGTCGTCGTGCAAGGTGTCTCTCACCGACAGCGCCGCTATACCGAGCTCCCGTGACGGCGGAATTCTCGAGTTCGACGTCCGGCGGGAAGAGGGCGGTGTAGAGGGGTACCTTGCGGTAGAACTTGTCGCCCACGCGTTCCCAGTCGGCCCTTGCATTCGACATGTCTGAGCATCCATCATCATCGTCATCATCCTCATCAATATCATCATCGTCGAAGTATTCATTTCATGCTGACTGCCTTCACTATATACTAATCTTCCACATCAACTTTGATGAATTCCGCTTGAATTTTGATTGATCATTTACAAAAGAACCTCTAATGCATTATTATTGATCGGTAACAGCATCCCCATCTCCATCCACCACCCTGCCACCATGGCCTCCAACACCTCCCATCCCTCCTCCTCCTCCACCACCGACGAACGCCAACCCCTCCTGCACCACCAACCCACCGACTCCCGCCAAGACCCCGACACCCGCTCCCTCCTCTCCTTCTCCTCCACCGACCCCACCAACCCGCGCTCATGGCCCGCCTCGCAAAAAATGCTCAACGTCGCCGTCATCGCCCTCATGTCTATCCTATCCCCCCTCGCCTCCTCCATGTTCACCCCCGGAATTGCCCAAATCGCCTCCGACCTCTCCACCACCCCCGAAACCGTCGTCGGCTGCACCACCGGCTTCGTCGTCATGCTCGGCATCGGCCCGCTGTTCCTGGCCCCTCTGAGCGAGACCTTCGGCCGCAGGAAGCTGTATCTGCTCGCATTTGCCGCCTTCACGCTCTTGCAGATCCCGAGCGCCTTGGCGCCCGATATCGGGACCTTGATTGCCATGAGGACCGTGGCCGGCTTTTTCGGGAGCGTCGGCATTGCGAACGGTGGCGGCACGATCGCGGACATGTTCGTGCCAGAGCAGCGGGCGGGGGTGTTCGGCTGGTATCTGCTCGGCCCGCTGCTGGGGCCGACGTTGGGGCCGTTGTTGGGGGGGATGATCGTGCAGAGGGCGGGCTGGAGGTGGATCTTCTGGGTGCTCACCATGATCTGCGGCATCAACACGCTCGCCGGCTTCGTCTTCCTCAAGGAGAGCTATGCCCCCGTGCTGCTGGCCTGGAAGAAGCAGAGGCTCGAGCGCGACGAGGAAAGCCCAGACAAATACCGCTACGAAGGCGAAGACCGCCGTCCCCTGAGCCAGAAGCTGGCCCACAGTCTGCTCCGGCCCTTCCGCATCCTCGCGCAGCCGATCGTGCTGACCATGTCCACCTACCAAGCCCTCCTCTTCGGCACGACCTACAGCATCTACACCAACATGCAGCCCATCTACCAAGGCGAATACGGCTTCACCACCGAACAAGTCGGGCTCCTCTACCTCGGTCCCGGACTCGGCTTCCTCTCCGCCGTCTGGTTCCTCGTCCCCCGCATCGACACCGTCTACAAGGCCCTCACGGATCGCTACACCGGCAAAGCGCGCCCGGAATTCCGCCTCCCGCTCGCAAACATCGGGGCCGTCTTCGTCCCCGCCAGCTTGTTCTGGTTCGCATGGACGGTGGAGCAGCACGCGCATTGGACGGCCTCGATCGCCGCGACCTTCTTCTACGGCATCGGACAAGTCATGATCCTCAACACCACGCAGAACTACTACATCGATTCCTTCGAGACGTATGCGGCGAGTGCGATTGCCGCAGGCGCAGTCTTCCGCAGTCTGATAGGAGGTGTCGTGCCGTTGTTCGCGCCGGCGCTGTTTGACAGGTTGGGATATGGATGGTCAGTCGCGCTTTTTACCTTCCCCAACGTGTTGAATGCTGTATAGATGCTAACCTGCAACAGGGGCATATCTCTCTTCGGCTTCCTCGCCGTGGCGATCGCGCCCGCGCCGCTGACTTTCTACTATTTGGGCCAGAGAGTGCGGGAACGGTTTCATGTCGAGCTCTAGACTTCGAACTCCTTTTCGAGTTTTGCATAGCAGGCAGCATAGCGTTGTTATCAATGTATTCCCCTTCCTAATCACCAGGCTCGTGCCATGCGGTGTAAGGTTGCTGGCGCGATCGATCGATCAATGTCGCAAAGCCTGTCTGCGGGAGCCGGATTCCTAACAAGCACAAGCGGGAAACAGGATGGACGAGTCGGGTTGGAATCGTGTTGATCGAATGTGTTGGATCGGGTAAGTCTACACACTTTCAAAGAGAAAGTCCTTCCGGGATATAGATCCAGGACGGCAATAACCCCGAACGCTGCGAGAAATCGACGCATGCGTTAGACTTTCAAACGCCACACAGCATGTGCTTACACTCCAGTTTGACTTGTTTTGCTGCACCATGCCCACTCTGCTGGCCGACGAGTCCATCAGCACGCCCTACATGCCTTTCACTCATCTCGGACCGTTGGCGCCTCGGTGTCGCAGATCTTCTGTCAGCATTGGCTGTTCCAGGGCATCATCATCTTGCAAGATTCTGTGGGATCTGGATATTGAGATTCCGGATGCATGGGCCAGTCGTGGGAAGTCTTGCGCGATGCGTTTGGGGAGCCTGAGACCTCGCGGATCCGGTCAATTGCGGAACACGTGGAGGTACGGGCATTTTAGTTTTGGGGAGGAGGAAATCCGTCGAGGCTGAGCTGGGGGATGGGGGCGGGCGGGGAAAAGGATCTAGATACCGGTTTCGAGATTGCTGGGTCTTGTGGTGACAGCTGCTGCATGACTGTTGTTCAGGCTTCTTTCGAGAGTGTCTTCTGCATGATGCGGTGGGGCACTGTGGGTCAAGCAATACTGTACACTTGAAATCAAACAGTCGCCTTTTTCGTTTCACTCGTAGACTCATCTAAGGGATCTCAGCACGCCTTTATTGCTCGTTAAGCTGATTTCCGTCGTACTCACAACTCACCTCTGTACTATCACACCCAGTTGCACCCTAGCCGTCGTCACTGACCTCTCGCAACGCCATCCCCATCGTCACTGAGCTCTCCCCACGCCAACGCCAACCCCACCTCCAAACGCGTCCAAACCCCAATCACCACCTTGAAGAACGCGCCCCCTTACTCGTCCAACTCCTCCTCTCCCAATCCGTCATCGACGGCGTCCTCGTCCGCGACCTCTCCCTCTCCCCCCCACCACCATCCGCATAACCCACGCCCCTCCCCGGACTCCCCACACTCCGGGCCCGAGACCTCTCAAACTGCCGCACCTCCTTCCGCATGCGACGACGCTGCCGCATCGACGGCTTCTCGATGATCACGAACCACGCGAAGAGGACCGCGGGGATCCAGCCGAGGAAGAGGAGCAGGATGGAGAGCAGGAAGTACGCGCCGCAGCCGGCGCGGACGAGGACCGCGAGAGGCGGGAGAAAGATGGCGATGAAGCCGAGGGCTAGACCGCCCTGGGTGGGTTTCCGGGTGTCAGTGAGGTCGCGATTTTTGAGCGCGATGGGAGTGGATTTTACCAGTGTCATTTTTTTGAGGGGGGGGGGTGCTTGGATGGGTTCTTAGGCCGTTAGTTTTGGTGATGAATTGGCTCGACCGTCGCTTCTTGTCCTGTCGGTATGTTTCCTGCTACATGTCGCTGGGTTCTGTGACAGGGGTAGGGTGGCATAGGTGAGGCGCAACTGCCACTTTTATGAACTTCACTTCGGCACCTCTCACACGTCCGGTGAGGGCGATGCACAGTCCTCGTGAGCATGCGAAGAGCAGCCGCGCCCGCTTGTCCCCCCCACCCCCCCAAGGCTGTCGGCTTGTGACATGAGGGCCTTGTCCGCACTCCCACGCCAGGCCACGAAGGCGACGAGGCTATCCCGGTCAAAAACGCTTGCTTACGCCATGGCGTAAGCATTTTCGCGGCACTTGAAGTGTTGCGCAGCAGACAGCACGTGTGACACCATCATCCATGCAAGGTGAGTCAATGATGCCTGACTACACCGGTACAAGAGACTGCGCCCCGAAATTTCACATGCTACCCCGGACTTATGACCTGACTGCATTCGGAAGGCACATGCATGGATTAGACTTCAAGAAGTCCTTATCACAAGCCTTGCAAAGCCGCCATTACTTGAGCCGAGCAGCCTGACGACGCCGTCATCACAGTGCGAATCCTCAGATATGGGTTATGACCGATGGTTCAGGCTCTACGATGTGGCGCTCCAGCTCTCGCGTCACGCTCAACTAGGATAATCGCGCACGCTCCTATGATTCTCATTCAGCATGACCATTTGCACTGCGACCTGCGGCCTCACCGCCGGTCTCCAGCGCGCCCTGACCCATTTGCGCACCCTCGCCGCCTTTCTTGATGCCTCGCTTCTCTTTCCCGACAAGGGATCTTGCTGTCGGACATAGCCACAAACTCGGCCAGACGTCGTCCTCTAGATCTTCAAGTTGCTCAAGATGTGTGTGCAGCTGTGTGACTGCTGATCGATTGCTAGTGACAGTCGTGCATCCGGAAGCCCAGCCGTACAAGAAGACAGAATTGTTGATCGGAGAGAATCCTGTGATGCCCTTCGATGCGCTTACGACTCGCGGCGGCAGCGTCGCGAGGCAATCGTCCTCGTTCTTGTCTACTATCTTGATAGGCAAGTTAAAACCTGACGGAACGTCGTATGCTGACCAGCTTTGCATTCCTTGCACGAGCTCGGATTGCGCTATCGGGTAGCCATCGCCAAATAATATGGCTGTGCGTGCTTTCTCTGACTGTGTGCCGATGGTGTCCACGATCTCGCGCATTCGTTTGGCGGCCTCTTTGGTGCACACCAGTGGATGACCGACCAGGATCGGGTACAATGTTGACGGCAGCAGATTTTCCTTGTCTTCAAGTTCGACCTGAAGACGCAGTCCAGAATGGAACCATGGCTGTTCTGTGACTTTGCCGTGGGAGAAGTCCGATACTATGGCGAGCAGGACTGTGCAGTCAATATTTAGAGTCCGCGAGAGCGAGTCCAGCGGATCAGGGGCAATGGATGACAACACATCCTCAATAGCTGGTGCCGGACTACCGTCGTCACCGCACACTAGATTGGCACCGGCAGCACGGCATGTTCGCAGTATGCCGTCAATTTCAGCCGTCTCGCCCTCCTTGACCCTCGGCAACATCAAAACTGCTTGCGGTATCCTGGTCCGCACGCGGAAACACCTAGCAGCACTCGCCAGCGCCCTCGCTGTCCTCACGAGGGGTAGCTCATGAGTGGAATTGCAGTGAGAGCCAGATCCATCATCATCGTCATCATCATCGGTCCTGTCAGATTCAGAATCTGACCCGTCAGAGATCCATCCTTGCTTCGCTAAATCGAACAATATCCTTTGATTGGTAATGAGTGAGACTTTGACCCATGTCTTGCCTTCGTCAAGAACAGCGTCAACGATGATTCCTTTCCCCAGGCCGCTGGTGTCGTGATCCGTCCGTGACATGTTGATTCGACGCATATTTTGAGAAAGTGATTTCACTTCCGAGTTTGGATATATTCGCTTGGCCAGTGAGACGACGCCTGTCGACTTTTTGACCGTGATCCAGACTCGTTCGAGAAAGGGCAGATTCGATGACTTTGCAACGTGTGACCTGGACTGAGCCTCGCATACAGGTTGACTCTGCAGTCGAGTCAACATATTGAGCTCGGATTTCACATTACTGCGATAGGAGGCGAGATCGACTTTGCCATCTTGGCGCAGGCGCTTCAGATGGGCGCAGAGAGCGTCGATCTCGCGTAAGATGGCGTTGGCTCGAGCTATCAGGTCGTCCAGCACGACGGACAATTGCTCCTGATCATCCTCCTCGGTCTGGTCGGTCTTTGTCCATTCGCCCCGTGCCATGTTGACCGGATGGACTACAGACGCCTGGTAATCAAGCTGTTGAGGACCACGGCGATTGACCTGCGATTGACCTGTCAATCTTGCAGTGTGTCGGAAGATTGGGAAAGATAAGGTAGGGTTGGGTCAACGAGCGTCGTTACACTGCCAGAGCGCCATTTGAAGATTCGTGTTGGTCTTTCAGCAGTTCGAGAAACTTTCGCAGACCTGACTCATGCTATAGCGTTGCGTGTGGGTCTGACTCTAGTGGGATAATGTGCAATCACCACTGAAGTTACCACCGAGAGCAATTCTTGATATCGACAACATGGTGTATCTAAGTACAAGCGAGGAGTGGCAGAAACAGTCTGCGCTTCTACTCCAGGCGCGGCCGACGACAGTGCGTGGGTAGGATGGCAATCCGACAATGCACGCACTGACATTGACGCCAGACACGTATCACGACGAAATACAAAATCCCCAACTTGAACTCTCCCAAATACCAACGCGTGGCCCAGCGGAAAATGGACGCAGGTGGCGATGGTGAAGGGAAGGGCGACGCTTCTGCGTCTAAGATCCCAAAGGCAGCTCTCGTGCTTAAGACATACGATCACGAGTCTGGCGTGGTTTTGAAGTTCAGAACAGACCGGGCAGCAGACATTGGAAGGCTGATCGCTGGGTTGGGAAGATTGGGAAGACACATGGCAGCTCTACCACAAAAAGCAGATGGTGCGGTGCTTCGCTCGCGATTGGCTGTCCATGTTCTGACGTTTGACAACACAGTGACCGAAGCAGCCACAGAAATGCCAATTATCACCGAGCAGACGACGACGACGACTGCTGCAGTTGCGGCTGCTCTGGCAACCGAAGCAGAAACCGTCGTCTCTGAATCGAAAGCTCAGTCCGGCGGGGACAGGAAGAAGAAAAGGGGCAAGAAGTGAATGCGCAGGGAATGCTTTGCTGTATCCAACCTCTTCACGGTACCCGGTGAGGTAACCGGTGAGGAAGTAGATGTGATGATGGTAGCTGCCGGAGATGGATTTGCCTGAGGATTCGCCTAGGCATCTCAGGTCGTCCCGACGCTCACGGAGGGAACGACAGTGCACAGCTGACGCGGTGCTCATGCCGCTGGTCGTCGCATCAAGAGCGATGGAATTATGCAACGATGATGCGAAAAGTCATCCGCGCGTGACGCATCGCGCATTCTCGTATTTCGACTGGCAAATGCCGACCGAGCTCTCTCTGCGACGAGCATCGGCAGCGAGAAGCGCTCGGCCCCATTCACGTAAGGCTCAACCTCCATGAAGGACTCTGGAGGCGAGTTGTTCGTCCGTGACAAGTTTGGCCGAGAGTAAGCCGCTTGGTCCACAGCCAAGTCTTACGTCGGCATTGTGTGGTGCACCGACAGACGACACGGACGACTTCCGAACTCGGGCGGCTTCCGTAGCATTCATTGCCTTTTTGGTTCTGACGTGCTCGGCGGCGGCTGGGCATGCAGGTCGAGTGTGCGTTGGGACTATGACATTATTATTTCTGCACTTGCTGCAGTCTGCAGATGCCCTCGTGGCCTTTGGCCTTGGCAAGCCCTACCAAGGCCTTGTTGCGATCAACCTAATAGTGGGGCACATAATAAGCTAGCTTTCGAATCAGGCAGGTGGCGTCCGTTCATACTGAGTTCAGATCCTTTGCCAGGATTCCCGTGATGACCTCGATTCATTGTGATGTTCAAACATGTCTTGAGTCTGACCGAATTGGGGTATTGGTCAACCGCTCCGTCAAGTGAATTACAGGCGCTTGGCAACGGGATCAACATTTCAGCAGTCGACGGCATCATCGTTCGATCAATCGTGTCAACCCGTCGAATGACTGATCGATTACAGATGGAACCCAGTGACGGTACAGACTTCTTCCAATAATTTGATTATTGTACCGCTGCGGGTCGCAGTCCTTCGGCGCAGATGCCACACTTATTTCTGTATCACCAACACTGGTAGCGCATGTGGCTGAGACGTCGGCACAGCGCTCTGGCTCGGCTCAAGGCAAGGATGCGGCTACTCTCCTGACTTCTGATGCTGCCGCTCCACTTGCCCTGCTTCGGCGAGATTCAATGGCCTCCATTCTCGCCTCGTCCGCTCGCCCCTTCTTGATCGCGGCAATCCCTTCGGCAGCAGACAGGATAATGCGGACGGGGCATGGCTCGAAGATCAAGAAGTTAGGGGTGGGTCTCCCAGTCCGCACCCAGGCCCCGGTCCATATTTGCAGCGCACCCCTAAAGCGGATGCTCGAGCTGCAAATCAGTCCGGCTGTAGGGTTGAGAACGCTGTCGCGGATGCATTATGTATATTCTTCTGGCCAATGGATAGAACGTCTCCGGCGTCAATAGCAGCGGATTCAAAGTTTTCCATACAAAGTCTCTAAGCGCGTGTTTTGGCTTTCTCGCGGCTACGTCTTCTACCACCTGGTCACCGGAAAATGGCTCATTGTCATTGGTTCCATTGCCAAAACTACTAAGCGACGATCCATGCTCACTAAACTGTGTAATGCTAATATGCAGCCGCTGCGCACGCGACGCCAATCGTTACATGTGTTCAGACCACGGCAGCCCGTTCTTGCCATTCTTGCCTTTCGTGGACTAGTGATCATGGAAAACTCCAGATCTGCGGGTGCCCGTGCAGCTGTGCAGAAGCGCAGAGGCACCAGGCAAAGCTTCTACAGCTTTGAGAGCGAGACCGCGCCAGTCATTGCAAGGAAAGTATCAACCAAGCATCCGTGATGAGATTTGCTATGAGCTGAAGAAGCAGCTGGCTCGTCCGGGGCAGAATCACAAGCAATCTCGTGCTTTCGCTGCCTGATGACGATCGCCTACAGCGGTTTTGATCGATCATACCAGTGCAGGCGCCACGACGGTTCTCACGGATGCACAGTTTCTTGGTGGCTTGCAAGATCACGAGTGCGATCCACCAATTTCATGCGCTGGCTGCCGGACGGAACGGTTGACCAAGCAGGTCATTGTGGAGGGCGGATAAGCTTGGCCGCACTTGGCGGATCTCTACTTCTCCACATCCTTGATACCCGTTCTTCCGTTCTCCGAGCTTTGAACGATGTCGCGATGCCCTGGAAGGATCAGGTGCGCAACTCGACGCTGACTCGTGGCCAAATTACCCTTCGCCACAGCATGACAAGTAGACCACATGATTTGGCGGCGGACTCAAGCTTTGCTCGTCCACGACAGCATCATCTTCGGACTTCTCGTCTCGGAAGCGGCTAGTGCGACCATGTAACGCTGCTCCACGCGTTCCCGCAAAAATGGTCATTGCGCTCCAACACGATGATTAGCTTCGGCTCGTGCTGGAGCACTCATCCACAATGAGATGCATTGGCGAGCTTGATGATAGATGAAGTATACGCGAAAGCATGATCCCACGCGCCTTGAGATCGAAACGAGTTCCTTGCAGCGCCATGGAAGAGCAATCAAAGCACCCCGGACGCGTGCCACAGGCTTGCAGGCTCGTCCAATCTTCCAGGGAAGTCGAGCTCATGAGCTAGGCCCAGCGTCCACGTCAGGGTCTGCTGCCGTGCATAAATTCATGCAGCAGCATCCGGTCAGACTGGCTAATCAGCGCGCGGAAAGGACCGAGCGAGGCGAGAACGGCATCTGGGCGCAAGCAGTGCTTCACGTGTTCCTTTTGGGGGGGCTCTGTACGCAGAGAGACAGAAGGCTTTGGAAATCATCCACCCCATTCCGCCATGTCTGCACGGGATCGTGGCAACAACGCAACAGCTTGCCTCATAACGCTGGGCCCGTCCAAGCATTGATTAAATGCGATATCCCGAGCTCGGGAGCCCTGTCGACAACGCGCGAGGATCCTTCCCTGCCCTACTCTCGCCCTGCCACACCTTCTCCAGACCCCAGATTTTACCCCAAGGTCACTGCCAACCTTTCGGGCATTATTGTTGCATCCTTACGCTCAGGATCGCAGCCTCGCAGGTCAGCCGCGTACGGTGGCGGCACACTCGGCCGTCCTTAACGAAGGTGCATCGTTAAGCGTTGACTAGCTACTATCGCGGCCGCTAAAGTTTGGAGCTTACGAAGAAGCGCTTGATCTGCTCTCGATTCGTGCCTCGACCCTGAGCCAGTTGCGCCGGTATTACACAACTCTATCACATTAGCTCGACCGTCGAAAGCCAGCTGACGAAAGTCGTTCTTACCAGCAGTTTTCGTGCTGGATGTCCATACACCACCGCCGTCACTACACACCGCATCTTGTACGGCAGAACACTTGCTTTCAGAAAGACTGGACTTGTCGGCGTTTTCCAAACAATTCAGCATCAAGTTAGATCTAATCATTGAAACGCGGATCGCAAGGACCTGCCTGGCCCGAATTGCCCGACCAAGGTTTGTCATTGGACAAATTCAAGAGCTTGGGAGCAGCGGCCTCGTGATCCTTGGGACAGAGTGAGGCATTGCCTACGAGCATTGTGTCTTACCTCCACATAGCCACCGAGACAGGAACGCCCTATGCGCGCTTCACAGCAACCAACCTAACTCATCCGCGACCTCTCGTCTCCTCCCCTTGATACGAACCTGTATCGCCAATAATCCCGACCCCGCCGTCTTTCGTCCGACAAGAGCATGCAACCCGAAGTAGTCACGAAACAAGAGCCGGAAACAGAATCTCCGGGCAACCAGTCCAGTGACAGCAAAGATGTATCATCAAACGGTGTGTTCTGGCTACACAACCACGCAGCGTGAATACGTGCTAATGTCGCATTCCTCCAGGTCGATCCCAAGCTAACGGGAAAGCCAATGCCGCGCAGAATGGGAGTGCGAATGGTCAATTTCCTCCACCAAAGACCGACAAGCCCAGGCCACATGTGTGTGGAACCTGTGGTCGGTCTTTCGCGCGCCTGGAGCATTTGAAGAGACATGAGCGATCACATACCAAAGAGAAGCCATTTGAATGTCCTGAGTGTACAAGATGCTTTGCACGGCGAGATCTACTTCTCCGCCACCAGCAGAAGCTTCACATGACAACGACGACTTCGTCAAGGCCAAGAAGCGGGCGTCGCGAAAGTGTGGGCGGTGCTTCGGCGTCCGGAGGCAGGGTGCGAAAGAATTCCACTGCCAGTGCTGGTTTAGGCGGCCCAGTAGGCCCTGGAGGTCAGCCTCCAACATCGAGGAGGAATACCATTGCTCATATCGATCTGTCTTCCTTGGGGTTAATGGACAATGCGAATATGGGTATTAATCGTATGAATGCTCTCGGCATCAGCCAGGGGCATACAATGGGCATGACAGGGCTTGACGGCTCCATAAATTTCGACTACCGCGTCATACCGAATCATCTTGGACACCACAGGCATCCAAATGGACTCTCCAAACTAGACCTATCAAACGTGAATAACATGGACCCGACCAATTCCTTGCGGACGGCACCGCCGTTCGGCAGCTTTGCACAGCAAGCCGGATTCGATCTTGATCAGCTTTTCAGTCCTGGTACGACGGTCAATCCGGCACAGTTGCACTTTGGTGATGCAGCACCGCAGACTGCTGTCTCGCAATTTCCCAACTTTGAGGCTTTCACCAGCCAGCATCCAATGATACCCGAAGGGGAGGACTTTGGGTGGATGCGCAGCTGGAACATTTCAATGCAAAATGGACACGAGAACAATGAAAATGCGATTGATGAATCCTCACCATCCCGAGTGAGCAGTGGAGACAGTCCCAATGACTATAGCGAGAGTCTAGCTGGGAGTCAGGCAGCGATTCCCATGCCGGGTAACCACATGCAATGGCCTCAGCAAGACCTTTCTGCACAACAGCCCATATCCAACGGAAGTCCGTTCCAACTTGATACTCTTGGCGCCGGTCTGCCAAACATGGCGCAGTCGCATCCTACACTCTCTCCAAATCACGACCCAACGGCTAACAATGAAGGATTCTTCGATAATGGTATCATGAATCAACATAATGTGCAGTTCCAAAAGCCGGTGCAGCAGCACCAGTCTCAGCAGCATGTCGCTATGGATATGATGCATCAAGGTCAGATGCAGAACCAGCATCACAATTTCATTGCTCCGTCCTTGTCGAATTTCAGCTCAGACAGTCCAAACTTGTCTTCCTCTTCCAATAATGGCAGTGCCCGGCAAGGCTCCGTCACATCAATGTCGACCGACTCCATCACAGATGCAACGCGACAAGCATTGCTGGCGAGCTTGACCCAACCCTCCGTCTTTGGCGCTACGTATCGAAAATTCTCACAACCATCAGTCAGCTCTCCGCTCTCTCCTGGAGCTGGCCGCAATCCTCTGTCAGGGCCGAACCTCCCTTGCACAGCCGACCTTCGGAGGTACGTGGATGCCTTCATGCAATATGCGCTTCCACACATGCCTGTTGCCCACTTACCAACACTATCTTTCGATGGTCTCGATTTGTCTTGGACCACAAAACCAGGCCCAGTACGCTTGGATGAGAAGAGCATCACAGGAGGTGCAGGCTGTCTCATCCTGGCGATGGCAGCTATTGGTGCGTTGTACGAGTACGATCATCCAGCATCAAAGGAGCTGTTTGAAGCCGCTAAGAAAATGATCGGCATTTACTTGGAAGAACGCCGCAAGGTTGACATGTCCATGGCCATGAATGGAAGTCAGGTTGCGCAAGCGCATCAAACGCCGCTCTGGCTTGTACAGGCCATGTTGTTGAACGTCATCTATGGGCATCAATGCGGCGACAAGCTCTCAGCAGACATCGCTAGCAACCATTGTGCTGCCCTTGTGAGCTTAGCTAGAGCCGCAGACCTGGCCCTGCCGCCAAACGAGCCCTCGGAGCAAGAGCAGAATGGCACAGGGACCAACAGAGCCTCCGCGGATGTAGAAATGAAAGACACGAATGGCAGCCCTGTCAATGATCAGGCCCAGTCGCTTCACAACATCACGGAAGTTCAAGCGCAATGGCTGCAGTGGAAGGAGGCCGAAGAGCGCAAGCGTACACTGTTCGCTATTTTCATCATCTCGAGTTTGTTGACCACGGCATATAACCAGCCGCCAACGATCATGAACTCTGAGATACTGCTGGATTTGCCTTGCGACGAGGAACTTTGGAACGCCGAAACCGCGGAAGAGTGGCAAGGCAGAGGAGGTCTCGCTGCAGCTCAAGCCAGGTCGGTGCCGTTTGCAGATGCGCTCAGTACTCTCCTGACCGCCAAGCAACGGCAGAAGAGACAGCAGTCCTCCAGATCGCATACTGGCAATAATCCTCTTGGCGCATTACAAGCTGGCGATGGCTCGGCAGATGCGGGTCTCAAGCCGAGCACTTTCTCGTGTCTTGTCCTCATCAATGCGTTGCACAATTATATCTGGGAGACGAGGAGCCGGCACCAAGGCAGGGAATGGACCACACAAGAGACCGAGTCGATGTTCTCACACATCGAGCCAGCACTGAATGCGTGGCAAGCGGCTTGGAAAGCAACCGATCATCACAAATTGGAGCGGCCAAACCCCTTCGGCTTCGGTCCGCTCTCTGCCGACAGCATCCCGCTTCTGGATCTTGCATTCGTGAGACTCTTCGTGAATCTTGGAAGAGCCAAGGAGGCCTTTTGGCGAAGAGATTTCGACAACATGGCAGACGAGTTGGCCAGAGGCACTGAGATTGTGCAGCATGCGGAAAGCGAGCAGGTGAATGTGAGAGGCGTGAATGGCGCAGCCAAAGGCTCATCAAATGGGGTGCACCGACGAGCCGTGCAGGCCCAGGTGACCGATCAAGCATCGTCCCGTCGCGAACGCCATCTCCGGAAGGCGGCGTTCTATGCCGCCGACTCTTTGACGATCGCCAGCAGCTACAACCTGACCTACACTGACATGGCGGCACACGAGCTGCCAATACAGTCAGCCATGTGCTTCTTCGACTGCACACAAGTCCTAGGCGAATGGGCTTGCACCGTGCAGGAGCGTGTAGGCCGCTACCTGGGTGTACTGGGCAGAGACAACATCGACTTCACGCAGGTCCCTGCTATCATGTTGCTTGAGACCGAGGACGTTGAGCTTCTCCGCAAGATCGAGCAGATATGTGAGAGCTTGGAGGCCAAGCGCTTCCAGCAAGAGAATCTGCTGGCCATGGACCTGCAGAACATCCACGCTGGTATACAAGTGGCCAATGGGATGGCGCACGGGGTGAACCTGCATGCTTGTGGATACGGCAGCAAGCTTAACAGGGTGGTCGCGTTGATGTTGGAGAAGGCCGTCATCTGGCCTGGTGAGTCTTGTGATCATCAACCTGCTGAGCTTCGAAGGACTGCTGACGCACTCTCAGTGACCCACGTGATGGCAAAGGCTCTCGAAACGCAGGCCACACACATGGACCGCCGAGCAGAGATTAGCCGAACCCAATGACTGCATCTGGCGTAGAACAGTCGTTCGGGAGTGGAAGCACAGTCACCTGTCGATTCACAAGGCGCTGGTCGACACTTTTCAACAACGTCTATTGCAAACCCACACATCACCACAACACTTGTACATTGAAACAGTATTCCCTGTGCATACGACGCATGAAAGCTCGCCAAATGGGTCGCATAGGGGCGGAAGGTGGCGCGATTGAATTTTCTTATGCATTGAGAGCGGAAGGCTGCGGTCTCTACCAACACATGATTTTATGATTGGAACGACGAAAGTTCAAGCTGCCTGAGGGTGCTGTATCGGGTGCTGGGAGGGGGGATACTGTCTTTGGCTTGGTTTGATACCTCCTCGCGTTTGCTGGCTGTCAACGCCAACCCGGAGCTTGAAGCGGGTTGGTGCAGGGAAGTGACAGGCGCCTAGTTGAAAATGGTCGGTAGGTTGATGTCGTATAAATATATATATGTATGTATGTGCAGGACATGGACAGAGGGTCAGATGAAAAGAAGCCACGATTGCGCAATTGTCTCACTCCGGTAATAACATGCCAGGATCATTGCGCCAGCCAACACGTGACAGAAGCGATATGCCCACCGAGGAGGTATTTCCTGTCCCTGGTGTCACGAATTCAAGCATCCCGAGCACCTCCATTCACGGACCGCTGCGAGTAACACAAGGAGATTGCAGAAGACATCCCACGTCTCCGACAGGCCGGCAGCAATGTGCCGCTTCCTCATCTACTCCGGGCAATCGCCCATCCTGCTCTCGCACCTGATCACGACCCCTACGCACAGCATCCTGACGCAGAGTTACGATTCGAGGCTGAGGTTGGATCACACGCGTCCGCACAACGGAGACGGTTTCGGGGTGGGGTACTACACGACGAGTCCGCCGACAGGGCGGCAGCACAGGCAGAGCGATGCGGCGTTGAGGGATTCAGTGGTGGAGCAGGAGGTGATCGATTTGGGTCCGGAGCCTTGCATCTTCACGAGCACGATCCCGGCGTGGAATTGTAGGAATTTGGAGAGGCTGGCGAGCAAGACTGTCAGCCCGCTGGTCTTTGCTCACGTGAGGGCGTCGACGGAGGGTGCGTTGAGTGATAGCAATTGCCACCCGTTCAATCGGGGGGCGTTGATGTGGATGCACAACGGTGGCATTGGCGGCTGGAAGCAGGGTGTCAAGAGGCGGCTGGTGGCGGATGTCAAGGATAAGTTCTTTGAGGCGGTCAATGGCAATACGGACAGTGAGTGGTCCTTTGCGCTGTTCTTAGACTCGCTGGAGAGCCTGGGCGTGGATGCAGACGACGTGCTGAAGCATAGGACTGGCTTCGGGCACTCCATGCTACGCAGCGCTATGCTGAAGACCATCGAGCGGATCAACGGGTTCAGGAACAGTCTCCCGGAGGATGTGAGACGGAGCAATGACACCAGAAGTCTGTTGAACTTTGCCATCACAGATGGCAAATCGGTCGTGTGTACACGCTACGTGTCCAGCAAGACGGACGAAGCGGCGTCCCTGTTCTTCAGCTCTGGCACGAATTGGCGGCAGCAGCCTTCAGCCACTTCGGGTCCGCCTGGAGTCGGCAAGGGCGAGTATAAGATGGAGCGCCGAGACAAGGGTGCAGATATCGTCCTGGTCGCCAGCGAGCCATTGACCTTCGAGCGCGACAATTGGGTTACTGTACCTACCAACAGCATCCTGACGATCCACAATCAGACGGTGCTGATACACCCGATTCTGGATGAGTACTACAACCACACACCGAGCTTCACAAGGAGCAGCACGTTTGCGGCAGACAAGGGCCAGACGACCGAAGACGGTTTGGCCGATCAGATGAGCCCGAGAATTGCGACGCTTGGACGCGAGGCGATGGCTGATGACCTCGCGTCGAGTACGGCGAGTCTGGGCATTGCAGTGGCGTGAGCGACCGCCACGTACATTGCCACATGATCATTCAGCGCCGGTGCGTGGCGTTGTTACAACATTTCGAATCAAGGGCGCGTGGGCAAGGCGCCACTGGGATACGGACACAGCTCCTGCCTCTTGACGACCAGAACCCGGGGCAAGGAACGGACAGGGTACGAGAAATCTCCCTATCATCACGGAACGCTACACGCCAAACGCCAATCGCTACCCATTGTCTGGAAGAAGGTATATTACACGGCTTTAAGGTACCAGACGTCTCAACCTCTGTCTGCTAAGAAAGAGTAAAGAGAAAAGGACCGGGCCACTCGTCCTCAAGCTCTTTGTCAACCCCTTAGAGCTTGTCCAACAGTTCCTCGACCACATCCCTTCCATACACGCCTCCTCCACTCTGCGCCTCCACGGCGCAGGCCAAACTCGGAGCTGGAGTGACATGGGCAGGCTCGTACCCTAGGGTCGGACGAAATTCTGCGTTGCCCTCGCTGATAAGTTCCTCATCAAACTTGAGGTATTCAACCACGGTCTGCTCTCCCGAGTCAGCATCCATCGTCGTGAGTCTGCCCGCGGCCATTTGTTTCTCAAACTGCTCAAAGTCGGTGAGCTCTTGTGCTGCCGGGTCGGCGCTCGCGTTGTCCTGGACTGTGGCCTGGCTCAGATCGTGGCCAAAATCGCCGGCGATTTCCTCACTCGCACCCTGTTCTCGGAGGTCAGCTGCGAGGTGGCCCTCTACCGTGTCTTGCTCGCACCATTCGGAGTCGGTGAGCTGTTGCGGTGCCGAGTCTGTGTTGGGATCGTGCTCGGCTGTGAGCAGGCTGCTATCATTTTCGTAGTCAGCGGCCTGCTGAACTGCTGGACCGACGCTGACATTCTCGTCGGTAAGCTGCTGGTTGAGATGTGAAAGTGACACCCCTCTGATAGCATTGCAGTAGCTGCAATCGCAGTCATCGCGCACGGGCGCACCGTGGACCTCGTGCGTATACACGACAAAGGCTACGGGATCGACGCTCGTAAAGGGACCACCTTGGACACGGTTGCAAGCGAAGAATTCTGGCTCAAAAGAAGTCATCCGCTCTTGACTCACCGGTGGGCTGTGCTGCTCGTGGCTGTGACTCTGGTCACGAAGACCATGGCTTTGGCTCGTGGGCTGTGAGGCGTCGTCGGTGCCCTGGTTGGTGGAGCCATAGCTCTGTCCTACGTCCTCCGAGGTCTGTTGTGTCAGCGGAAGCTGACCGAGGGTCATCTGCTCACCATATTGCTGAGGCATTTTGAACGCGTCAGGAAAAGCTTGAGGGTTCTGCGAGGGTGGCATGAAGGCAGGGAGCGGCAGCTGAGTAGCCATTCCCGCATTTGGAGCGGCCGGAGTCTGGCCTGCCTTGCTCTTGCGCCTCCTGTTGGCAGGAGCCTGGTCTGCTGTGACTTCGCGCTTCTTGTTCCCTCCCTTACCTGGTCGGTTGAGGACAATGCCGTGGACGTTCTCCTCATGCGTGGAACGGACAGCAGCCCGAGCAAATTTCCTCGGGCACATGCCGCACTGGAAGATCTTACCAGCTTCGCCTAAGTGGTCGCCCCTTTCGTGCTGTGCCACGTCGAAAGGCGAACGGAACATCCTCTGCTGCCCGTGCTTGTCCAAGCAATTTGGCCAGGGGCACGGATGCTTGTGCTTGGGCTTGTTGGCCGGAAGAGGCATATTGGCGATGGTCGAATGAGTGTTGGGGTCGGGTGTCTGAGTCTCCAACGAAGCCCTTGTCGACGGTCTCAGGGATCGCTGTCAGGTAAGGTAGCGATGTTATGCAAACTTGCGTGAGCAGTCCTACCGCTTGTCAAGGCTGGACACGGCGAGACGAAAAAGGGAACAATACATACATCTCGCCTGATCTATGGTGTTGGAACAGTCTCGAGAAACACATTTCCCAATTCACCATATATCCTACTTGGCGTCGTCAACTGTAGTAGACGGCATTGTGAAGGACTGTAACAAAGAAATGGCAGGTGAGAAGAGCGTCGCGAAGTTGACAGGGACAAAGAATGAACAATGCCTTATGTTGTGTATACACTGACAGCGCGCGAGAGTGACTGTCCCAGATACGTGCAAACGGCAGGTTTGAGGTGCCTTGGCTGGACGCACCGGCTTGATAATCCCAGATCGGGGCCGGAGTGCTATGGTGAGACAACGCATTGTGATGACATGAGGTTCGCAATTGGTTTCGGTTTTGACATAAAGCCTCCACCAGCAACGACTGAGCTTTATCGTGCCGTCACGTCTCCACGAAAGAGCTTCTGTGTTGACCATGGCGTGCATCATTGCCTCCCAGCGGGTCTCGAAAAGCAGCATGGCGCGCTTCTTCCGCGAGACCGTTGCTCGCGGCTCTTGTTCGTGCGGCCCTCGTGTCATTTGACGTCCAGCACCCCGTTCCATGCGAACTATTGATCCTTCAAGTAAAAGATCTCATGGTACCTATGCGTCGCATCCACGACCGCCTCGACCGCGCTGAAATCTGTCGTCACATCTCGTTAACGACAAGCTTCCACAGCAGCAAGGACACATCGCCAGCATTGCAAAACTCAATGCTCACCAATCTGACTCTCGGGCCCCATATCAGTACTGGCCATGACCTTGACACTCAAATCATTCTGCACCTTCCCGATGATCTCGACGGCGTGGCTGGCGTGCAGGTTTGCTTCCTGTGCGCGATTTGGGTGAGTATGCAAGCCCCGAAACAGCATTGAATTGTCACGTACGCGATTCAGATGCAGGTTGATACTGTCATTGTTCGCATCTTGAATTGTAGCTTGCTCGCCGCGAAGTTGCTTCACTTTGCCCAGGATGCGGACGGTTTGGTGCGAGAATTGCTGGAGGTAGCTGGCGTTGATTCGGGGGGTTGACTCGGTCATCGTGGAGGGATTGCTGGTGAAATTGTCGAGAGGATCGACCTGGTTTTTGTGTTGGTCGTGGAAGAGGTGGGACATTGACAAGAGGCAGACGCGAAGTCGCGTAGAGAGGTTCTTGGCGCTCCCGCTGTCACGTGCAGACGCGACTTTGTGAAAGAACGGGTACCCAGGCGTGAGCTAGCTGCTTTTGTGGCCTGACGACATGCAAGAGACCAAAAGGAAGGGATCAAGCCCCTCACGTAGGCATAGGCGGGCAGTGCATCGCGCGCGTTTCTGTACACACGACCTATCCAAACTTTCTCGTCCTATGATCAACATTCCTCTTCAAACTGTCAACAGCCCCCTTAGGCTCCCCAGTAATCGTACCCTCCTTACCCTTTCCGCCATGCCACAGCACACCAGAGAGCGCAGAAGCGATCGAGTCATGACTATCAGTCCTACTAAAATTCGACGCACCGCCCCTCATTAGCCCTCGTATCCCCCCTGTTTTCCTTGCTGGCAGCTCGCCTTCTCCAGCTGTCGCAACATAGAGCAGGTACTTGAGATTCGGAAGCGTTTGTCGTATGTCGAGGACGCGGACGTTATACATTGATTCTAAAAGGATTTGTATGTCCTTGTTCAGCAGGAACATGCCGTACTCGGACCTGAATCTGGGTACGCCCTTGGTGAAGAGTGGATACGTCCGTAGAGACCTGTCGTCTTTGTAACTTTGCGTGGTCGAACTTGTGGTTTTGAGCAGGCTGATCGGGTCCTCGATCGTGCTGGTGCTGCTTCGTGGGTTCACTGGGTATGGCAATGGTTGTTTCATGTAAAACGACAGCATCAGCACCACATGTGCGACAAAGCCAAACGCCGCCGCGATCTTGTCTGGTGGCTCGGTGTCCAGGTCCTCGGCGTTGGGAAGGTGTATGTCGCGAATAGAAAATGCTAGACTCTTGTCCGCCTTAGGCTGAACGGGATATATTTTCTGTAAGTCTTCGCAGATGCGTCGGCGTTGACTCTGGATCGCTTTCTTCTTGACTTCGTACTCATCAAGGAGGCTGGGAAGCTCGGCTTGTACCTGCTCCAGGACAGGGCGCCCGGCATTGCGCTGCTCAAGGTCCTGCTTCATTAAATCCTGGCGAGACTTCAGCGCGGCTCTCTTCTCCTCTTGCTGCTTGCGTGCCTTTTCGAGCTGCCGCTGCACAGTCTTCCTCGCGTAGTCAATCGTCTTCAGACGGTCTTCAGCTTCGGCCACCTGATCGCGCTCGGCCAGGTCATTTTTATTAGCTTCCAGCAACGACTCAAGGTCTGATGCGATCTTGTCGCGTGTCTGAAGTGCATCTTGTATGCTGTCATCCAGCTTCGACAGCCTGAGCAGTGCGTCAAAGGATGATGTTGATAACACTCTAGCAGAGGGGGACCGAGAGAGTGGCACAGTACCGTGAGGCGTATAGTCAGCGATCGACTGGAAGACTGTATATACGCCATCCGTCAGATGGAGGATGACCGCGTTCTTGGGAAGCGGGTGATGATATTGATCGAGCTGTTTCTCAAATTAACTTGTGCGTTCCAGCAGCAGATATACTCTACCCACACTTTTGCCAAGATACTGCAGGCTTCGCAAAGACAAAGTCAGCTCCGAAAGCTGACGCCAGTGGTTCATCTTTGCGCTTCTGAACCAGAATTTGAGGGTAAAGCTGTCTAGCCGCATGATGCCAGGCCCGCAAGAGCTCCAGTCAAGGTGTCTGAAGGTGGGATTCATCGTGCGCTCTACCACTTCCGAGACATAGACGGGGTCTGCAATATATTAGCGTCTGATCTGCGGCCAAGTAGGCACGCAGACGTACCAACCTTCGACCCCAATTACGTGCACAGAGAGGAAAACATCCGCCATGCGTTCCACAGTGACACTATGCAGCTTCTCCTGCCGTCTTTGCGGCGTAGCATTGGCCCATTCGAGCATGCTTCCTCTCCGCAACCTGCCTACGGTAGGCCTGGAGGGTGTCCGGGGGACTCCATTCTGTTTCCCTTTCCCTTCAACTGGACTGGTAGCAGTTGCTGTGACACCGTCAACGGCGTCTTCTGCGACACTCCTCAAATCGGAAGAGCTCCTCGAGTGACCCAGCGGATGCTGCTCTCGCAATGCGACCAGCTTAGCTGGGGAATTGAGACTCTGGGGCACTGCATCGTCATCCCTGGCCCTGTTGTGACTTCGGTCGTAAGACGTCGGTGCCAGCGACAGATTGCGCAATGATACAGAGACCAGGTTCCGCAACTTGCGGTTCGAGGACAGCAGCCAAGATCGATCATGGCGTTCTGATGCATCGGCTATGGGAGCCAGCGGCGGACGGGTCGACGAAGATGCCATGCATATCTCATATGAGTGAGTTGAAGCAAAGCCTCGTAGTTGCTATCGTGCCATTGCAATGACGTGCTCAGCTACGAGTTCACCATTGTAGATGTTGCGCGAACTGCTGACAAGCCTGGAGGTTGACCGTGCGGAGCTCGGAGGTGTCTTGCTACTCCGGGACTTTTCACTGACAGACATCTAGAGTTTCAGTCCACGCAACGATGGCGCGGTCTTGCAATAGCCATTGACACCGTACAGCAGCAATATGCGTCGTCCGGGCCTGAAAGGAGGGTCCCGCGCACACGGCAGCTATATCTACGCCTATTGCCATGTCCGCACGAACCAGGTCGTCTACTCCTTCACCCAAGTCCTCCACAACAGCCGCGCTCTGAAGCAACTGCCCGATCTTGGCGCCAACAACAAAGATGCCGTTCTTCGCAGGGACATGTGGAAGCCGCTCTTTACGTTGTGCCTGCCCGCAGGAGACGATGGACGGTCCCAGGGCATTGCCGCCTTTCAGAAGCTGCGGGAGTGGCGCATGCTGCACGAGCTGAATTGGGAGATGCCGGATTCGATGAAAATGCCGCATACGCAGGAGCATCTGGACGAGGTCTTCAAGGTGCGGTTGGAGGATCGCGGCGGCAGCAAGGCGGAGCATCCACATGACTTGGCGAAGAGGGCTAAGAAACGCGCACGCGTACGCCTGATACAAGACCAGAAGGCCAACTCCATTGCCGACCTGGCCGCGGTGCTCCTCGAGCAAGAAGACAGAGGAGAGATAATGACGAAATGGAAAGCCGCGACGAACGCCATGGACAGAGCGAAAGAAATCGAAGAGATGCGGAATTTGGCAGAACAGGTCAAGAATCATGGCATTGAGAAGATCGAGGCGCAGCTTAGCGATTTCGAGGAAAGGCTCAGAAGGGTATTGGCAGGCGAAGAGGACTCGGAGGGCTTCAAGCGGATACGTCTAAGGCGCGAGATACAGTCACTGCAGTTGAAGCAAGTGCGCATGGAGTTTGCTTTCAGGGCAGTGATGAGAGTTGAGAGGGAGGCCCAAGGCGTGAAAGTGCACGTTCCAGAAGCCTCGGGACAGGAACATGCATCAGCGTCACCTGAGCAGTCTAGAGACGATCGGGACCTTGCGGCAGCGTCCACTGATATCGACTGGGCTAGCAAGCTACCATCGTTCCCTGAGCGCCTCAAAGAATCTGTGCCTGAGCGAGGCGAGAACAAGAAAAAGGAAAGGCGCTTGAAGGCACCCATTTTCTCAACTGAAGGCGTGAAAGTCAGGTGGCAGAACATATTTGACGCTGCGTTTGCCGAGAAATGGCCGTCCAACGTTCAGCATGAGCGTATGGGCTGGACACGGTTCACGGCGCCCAAGGGCTTGGCTGCTCCAGTCGACGATTTTGCGGAGCACACCGTACCACAACGCAGGCGGAGCAAGCAACATGATCCTTCTGGGGCTCGCTCAAGCACGGTTGCTGCCGATGAGGAGCAGGTGGGCAAAATCGAAGAGGGTGACTCCGGTGCCGAGCGCGAGGAAGCATCGGAGGCGGAGGTGGAGCAAAGAGATGCAGCTTTCCATCTTGCAAAGAGTAAAATTCTGCAGAGAGTGGGAGAGCTTGCGCAGAAAGAGCTTGGGGATGAGGCGAGGAAACAGCGGTATGCCAAGTATGTTGCAAAGGCGGAGAGACGTGGGGAGGCGGTCAAATCTATGGAGGAGAGGTACTGGCGATCGTCGCAAAAGGCGAAGGGTCCGGAGCCTGCAGGGGAGCAGAGCCAGCTAAATGGTGAGAATGTGCAGGTGTAGGGCACACGCTCAGGGTAGCGCAGGATGAGATGGTGGTCGTTGGACGTGACTCCAGCCAACTTGCACTCTGCGTCGTCGATGAGTAAGGCTTGGACTTCTACTTTAGCTCGTACAGATACAAGCCAGCTTACTTCAATGGCTGCAAGCGCACAAATACAACCCATATTTGATCGCCAAGAATCTTGGCAGACCTGGAATGCATCGGACGCTCCCATCTTCGACCCGCAGACATCCCTCCGCCCATGCGACGCTAGGCTGGAAGCGGTAGCGAGCTCTCGTCACCGAGGAGAATCCTAGCCAGACCTGCAGCTCCTCACACTACTATTGCGGTGCTGTGACGAATGGAGTGTCGGTAGCTGGATGTGCCAGACAGTAGAAGATAGTCTGGAAGTTTGCTTTGTCCCGTAGGTGCAGGTATAAGTACTGCTGCCATGGCTTCTTTTTCGACTACTTCTGTGAGAATAGCGAGTTTGAGGATTTTTTCCAAAGGCATTACTAGACCGGCGATCACCACTTTGACAGGAAACCAACGGAGGAGAAGGGAATTGAGTACTACAGCAAGCAAGATGGCACAGCAAGGCACTTCCAGCGGGTTTCCCATTGCGGTCCTGAACGTAAGTCCCCATGAAGCCGGGAAGCACGCTCGAAGGCCATACTAACATTTCTCCCACCCAACAGCAAGATATCGCCCCGCGCCTCCCCTCGCACTCCCTCCTCCTCTTCGCCGCCAAAAAGTCCAAAAACCTCTCCTTTGAAAGTCTCGCCCGCGCCATCGGCCGCGACGAAGTCGCCGTTGCCGCCATCTTCTACGGCCAAGCGCAAGCGACCCCTGAAGACGTCAAGGCCCTCTCGCGAGCCCTCGATATCCCGGAGTCAAATCTGCTGGCGACAGAGATCACGGGGTATCCGGATCGCGGAAGGCAGATGGAGATGCCGCCAAAAGAGCCGTTGGTGTATCGGCTGTTTGAGATTGTGCAGAACTATGGATATGCGTATAAGGCGGTGATGAATGAGAAATTTGGGGACGGGATTATGAGTGCGATTTCTTTTACGACGAAGGTGGAGAGAGAGGAGGATGAGAAGGGGACGTGGTGTAAAATTACACTAAGGGGGAAGTGGTGAGTTACCCTTGATTTTTTTCTTGGAGTTGTCTTTTGGTGAATTATGCTGACGATTCTGATATCCAGGCTCCCATTCTCGAGGTTTTAGAGTGGTGCCGGTTGCCAGAGTTACGCAGCCGAATCACACATGGTCCTCAAGCTCCTCATCTCCCTCACGATACGGCACCCCACTGTCAAGTCTTGTGACTCGAATGAGTACAACTGACCTCGTGATGAGTACTATGGTGCTGAAGCAAGTGACACGAGCGGTTGAGGCTGATTGCGCGATTACTGTCAAGTCATGCGTGATGCTCATTGATAGGATTGGCCTCACGGTCATGCTGTCAACACTCGAACGCACGCTCCTTCCTCACGTATCAAACCAATCTCACTAGCGTACTCCGACAAAGCTCCTACCTATAAAAATCAATCTCAACAGCACCTAGATCGACACCATTATCACCACCATGAACAGTAAGTACATCCCCCTTTTTCTAACCCCCTTACACACACATGACGGCGGCGGTGGGATCAACGGCGTGGGCTTGAGTGTGACAGATGCGATTGATTGAGGGCAGGAGAGCGGTGTCAGGGGGTTGTCGAGGTTTATTTGAGCGTGGAGCGGCGTTGAGAACAATGGGCGGCATTGATGACGAATCACGGCAATGAGGGGAGGTGAGAGTGTTGACATGGCTCGCGAGCGATGATAGACGAGTGACCGTGAGTTTACGGTCTGATTACGACGTCTTCATGTGGCATCACACGGTAAGAATGTGATTTCAGATCTTGAACACTGATATCAGCAGACAATACCACCAAAAAGACCATGTTCGGGAGCCTGCCTCGCTCCAAGAGCACCCCAACCTTCAACAACGTCGCACTGAACGACATCTCGCCGCCCATGCCAACTCGCCCACGCATGGACAGCGTCAAAATCGACCCGTTCGAAGGCCATTCGAACGTCACGCGCGCTCCCACACCACCGCGCAAGTATGCCCTGGACGAGCTTATCGACCCAGAGACTATCCCTGATGATGGGCGCTCGCACGTTCGTTCCCCGAGCGGCGACATCCTCAACAAGCAGCAGTTTCTGAGCCGCGCAGACCGCCCTGACAGCATCCGCGAGCGGTAAGTATCTCTTTTCCCCCTTTGCTCTAAATCACATGCTGATCACGTGGGACAGCCAAGAGAAGATTCTGCAGAAGACTCGCAGCTTCAGCAGCATGAGCCAGCTGGGCAAAGACGAGGCCCTCCCACCGCCGCCAACGGTGGAGGACATGAAGGCGCTCCCGCCGCTTCCGACCAGCGTGGCTGAGAAGCCGATACCACCAGAGAATGGGCCAAAAATCACAGCATTCACCGAGCCGACGGGCTGCTTTTCACGTGAAGCACGTGAAGCGAGGGAGAAGGTCGAGAAGGAGGCACGTGAGAAGAAGAGACGTCAGAGGAGGAGTAAGATTTTGACGTGCGGTCTGTATGACAGCCGCTTCTGCAGCAGTCAGTGAGTATGATGGAGGAGTCATTGGAGTTGACGGTAGAGTCATAGGCCATGAGGCGTCATTGGGTGGTGATAGATGAGTTTTGAGCAATGACATGAGCGATTCTGCTGTCATGCAGGTGACCCTGCAATCATCCTCAAATATGGTCGATTGAAAAAACATTAACAGTGACAGCGCGTCAAGAGGTTGACAACGAGTACATGGGCATAGGGACAGGGGTTACTCTTTCCTGTTGTATGGACCCTGCAGGCGGTGTTGGACGCTCTTGCCTCACTTGGCCGATCAGGTGCAAAAATTTTAGCACATGGGGCAGTATCGAACCCACATGCTACCACAGGTCTCAGTCAAACATTCTGCAGAAGCTCCCCTTGACAGCTTCCTTTCTTCATCGACATCAACACGATCCGATCCTATCCCTCACACCATCAGTACAGCCACATCACCAGCCCGACAAAATGAGCATTGCTGGCCTGCCGAGAGGCTCCGGCCAGGAGGTCGGACAGCTGCCTGCCATCGAGTGCACCATACCAGACTGCAGAAAGCGCTTCAACAGCGAGGAAGAGATGAAGAAGCATAAGAAACATGACCCAGATCACTTTTACTGCAAGAAGTGCGACGTTGACTGTGTTGATTGGGAGGACCTGACCCAACACAAAGTCGCCCTGATGTCGCCTTTCCTTGACAACCGCACGAAACTTCTGGAGATCGGCCACTCGCCCAAGCACATTACCTGCGAGTTCTGCGGCGAGGACTTCAAATCTTTCGGCGGCAGACGAAAGCATCGCGAGCAAATGCACCAGGCTGATCAGAGCATCGCGTGTCCAGCCAGAGTGCAGGGCTGCTCTATCCTCTTCTTGAAGGCCACCGGTCTCATTTCCCACCTCGAGAATGGACAATGTAAGTTCATTTCCGCAAGCGACTTCAGAGCTGCAGTGACGCAGAAGCATATTGTGAAGGAATTATTCGCCCATGCTCAAAGTATTCAGGAGAAGCTGGCCGAGAACAAGGCATACGGACCAGGTCAAGGCGAGGAAAAGCATGGAGTCATCACAGACGGTGCGGAATACGAGGATGAGGATGAGGGCGGTGTCAACATCCTCGATCACGACGACGAGGACCAGAGGAGCGGGCAGCAGCCACTCGAGGCTGAGTCAGACCTGATCGATATGAATGTGCCACTCACTCGCTTCAAGATCGAAGACCCGAAATGGCCCAGATTGCAACCAAAAGGTCTCGAGGAAGGTCTTCGGGCGATGTCAATCTCTAATGGCACCGACAATGGGTGCACGAGCTCCGCCACTAGCCGTCGCGGTGGCATCAAGGTGTACAGTGAGTCTTATCCGTCTCTCAACTCTCCGTCCGTCGGTGGATCGACTCTTGACGATTACGACGACGCCGTCTCTGAAGCCACGACGTGCGCCACAGGCTTGACTGGCGTGCTCGGAAAGCCGGATCGAGGCCCAAAGACGACGGCCTGGACAACCGGCAATACAGCACAGGCTCTGTTCGAGAGCAAGCCTAATGTCAAGGCTGGCGACTGGGCAGGCATCCTCAAAGCAGCAGAAGATGAGGCTTTGCGATCCGAGAAGAAGAACCTGCTCCATTGCCGCTTCTACGATCCAAACTCGCCAGACTATGATCCAGACGTCTTCTTCCATACCTTGTACGAGAAGTACTTCTGCCCCTTCCCTCAGTGCGAGAATGAGAGGTTCGACTGCCCGAGCGACATCGCCACTCACCTCCTGTATACCCACATGAAGACTGAGCTCCATTGCAGCTCCTGCATGAAGCGCTTCAAGGCTGCTACGCCGCTTGTTGCCCACATTGAGAATTCTGCCAAATGTCAAGTCAAGCACAGCAATAACTACAAGAGGGTAAGGCCTTGCCTCAAGGCCGTTGACAGCTCAAATATGCTAATGATTGTGTTGTAGCTACTCGATGAGATTACTGGTGGCTTCTTGACCGCAAGGCTGGTTCCAACGCCGAGAGTCTTCAAGAAGAAGAATGCGCTGGTGGAGTATGGGCGTCCGCTGAACGGTGTAACGGACGTGCTGTTCAATTCGAAGATGCCAGATGCGTATGCGGAGCAGTAGACCTGCGACGAGCGCATGGTCTGCCCGAGAATCATAGTATGTGACGGGCGCACGATCTTTCAGGCGGTCCGACATGCCGATCCAGTGTGAGCGAGCAGGCTAGACTGGATGGGTTCCAAACTTGGCCATGGACGCGCAGTGAAGCATCGGTCAGCGTATGGCTCGGTCAGAATCGTCGTGTTATGCTTGAGACGGGGTGTGGTCGCGTACGCGATCTGATTATCTTGCGATTAAACAGCTGCAATAAAAGCTGGTACACTGTGAAAACCTCCTTTCCATCGCCACTTGCTTGCAGCATGACCTCATGACGATCAGTTGTATCTGCTCGAGCAAGACATCCTTGTTTCTAGAAGCTTTGCACGAGGGATATGCTTGTGGTGCTGACTCAGTGAGGCATTCATACCACTTTCTCCAGGTGCGTAGACTGTCCAGGTTGGCAAGTGGTTCCGTGTTTTCGAGCGCAATTTGCGAAGATTACTGAAATACAGATTCATTAGCACGCTTGACGTAGCATCTCCTGGATCTGGCCCTGAATTGCATCGTCTTCCAGGGGTCAGCAGTCGGGTAGCCATTCGACACCCGCATTTTGCGGCGACACAGAAGCATCGTACGCCATGGAGAACACAAGCGGTGTGTTGCGCATTTCACTGACAAATGGCTCGCGCGAAAGAGCCGGGAATCGAAGTTTGAAAGACAGTGCTGATAAGACAGCGGTTTACGACTCGTTCAACTTGGCAGGCCGAGAAACATCGCCTACCTTTCGCGACATAAGAAGACGTTGAGTCGTTATCGGCGCTCGTCGATGTGGACATTTGTTTCACCGGTAAAATCGGGGCTGGGCATGATGCGCTCGGGAGAACAGGCACCGCGTCGGGCATGATGCGGCTAAGAGACGACGGGAGCAAGCCGCGGCAAATGCAGAGGGTGATGCAGGCAGAGGTAAGCGTCAAGAAACATTCGGGTGAATACTAGTGTCGAGTGACGCGTGCGGTACGGAGTAAAAGTAGTAGTGGTGGAAATGACGAGAAATTGGGGAGTGAGAGGAAATGAGGTGTAGGGAAGGACCTAGTTTCAGGTTGTATAGTGCAACAACGCTCACTCATCGATTTGATGATCTTGCCCCTCGCCTGCCAGCTGCTCGGAGTTCGTCTGATCTTTGCCTTGCCGCCGACACCCAATAATCTCTTTTGTGTCACATGGTGGACTTGTTCCTTCCTTTCTCAGGGTCGCATATACACAGCAACGATAATAATAACATCCAAAAGCCGCATATCGAAGCAGAAGGTTAGCAGCGGCAGCATTCTCCGACCGGGCTGGGCTCGCCGCCAAGCGTGTTTGTTTGGAGAGCCGAGCGGCAGGAAGCCTCCGCTAGTCTCTGCCTCCAACCAGCAGTAGTGACGAGAGGCAAACATCTCCACTGTCAGCACGACCTGCCATCTCTCGACTCCCCCCACCAATTCGACGGGCGACTCGACACGACACCCGACATACATGCGCAGCTGTGTGAATACGATCCGCCGTCTGTGTCTGCGACTTCTTAAGTGAAGGCCGGGGCTGCCAGACAAAGAGCGTGTGAGCGTCAGGAGACTGCCGCTGCGACGTCTTCGCCCACCACTCACCGCCGTATTCACACACCCCCCACTCCACCGCCGCGACAACGACCCGACCGCTAACACGAGGACGACCGTCGCCTGGAGTCCGCATTCGCGAGTACACGTACAAATCTGCATCTGTGCGGCGTCGATCTGCGTGACTTCGGCGCTTGTCACGCCCGCAGTCTTTGCGTTCTGGGCGCTGACCGAGTGCCAAGAGAGAGGAGAGTTTTCTTCATCAGCTCTGTCGCCGGGGTCACCATCAGACAGCAGCAGACAATACATCGCAAGTGCTCGCTGTGCCTGCGCAACCATGAGGGAGGCCAACTTCAGCATCCCAAATGCGAACAAGGCTTCGGTGAGCATCACAACTGCCCTCTATGACCGCCGAGCGCTGGACTGCACGTCCACCCTCCCCCTCATCAACTCGCTCAACAACCTCGCGTACCTGACGATGTCCTCGGGCCGGATACGCGATATCCTCACCGTCGACGGCGGCATCGAGCGTCTGGTGTGCATACTCAAGGAGGGCAGGAGCAAGGACATAATGGAGATGTGGAAGTGGAACCTGGCTTTCCAGTGCGTCTTCAACATTGGCGTGCGGGGCTCAGAGGCGGTTCGGACACGAGTGGTCGAGGCAGACATGGTACCTGTGATCGCGACCGTGCTGGATAACTACTTTCAGGTGCTGGAGAAGTGCAAAGAGCGGGCGGAAATCGAAACTCGACGCAAGTGCCCCTTTGGCAGCTCAAGAGGCTTCTCGCGGTCTTCGACTCGGCCGGATGCACTCGAATCGCGTGCTGCGCGAGCCCGGCGTCATGCTCCGCCACCAATCTCCATCCCTGAGCCACAGGAGACCCCGGATGAGCCTTCGAGCGAAGTGACACCAACTGGACCGGCCGCAAACCTGTCACTAAGCTCGCCGCCCGAGCGAACGACATACCCTCGACAGCACCACCATCGATCGCAAGGTGGACGAGCGCAGTTTTCATCTCCCAGCCTGGGACGAGGGCTGCCGCAGAACTTGAATGCTCCTCTTTCCGCAGCACAACTACCAGCAGACACCAGCACTACATATGGTTTCAGGCCCGTCCGTGACGTTGATCGACTACCGTCCATGGTTCCGGCCCCTCTTGCAGAGCTCAGCTCGCAGCCACAATCACCTGCTACCCCGATTGCCCCTGTAGCTCGGCCAGGCAGTCCATCAGCCAGCGCGAGTGGTACGCGACCGAGACGGAGGCCCTCCATACGCCACCAACTTTCCATCTCTGGCTCCGATGACGATGGCGCCATCGAAGAGAGCCCTTCCGACGAGTCTACTGACAACGCGCAACCAGAGCCTGTTGTCGGCTTTCAGGCTGATATTGTCATGCAAGACATCAACGATGAGGACAGTCTACTTCAGCCTCAGAATGATGCGGTCACCGTCACTGCGCCCGACGGATCAGGAGATAACGATACATTCAACATAACACACCGAGCATCACTCGACGGCAGCACTGTCAACCCCGCTGTGACACCCACACAAGGCCAGTTGCCCTTTCCGCAAATACAGATCCCTCCACCGATTAACACCGTGAACGCAACACCGCCCAACTTCCAGCTCTACTCGTCACGGACATTGCCTACGAACCAGCCGGCGCCGCCCAGCATAGTTGCTGCCGTGCCCCGAGATGAAGATGTGCTCATGTCACTGCAATTACTTGCATATGTTTCCAAGTACTGCAACCTGCGGTCCTACTTCCAGCAGTCTCACCTCGTCCCGAGATTGCAAATCAAGGACGAGCTCCGCCTCCTCGATCCCGAATACGATCCAGCCAAACAGCCTGCCATGACACAGGCCGAGCTGGACCATGAATGGGACAACGAGTTCGTCGCGAAGCCCAACGAAAAGCCTTTCAACATCTTCCCGCTCATCGAGAAATTCACCACCAAGCCGTCGTCATCAAGAGCTTCGGCCAGTCAGCAACTGCCGCAACAGGGTGATATGCAGTACTGGGCAGGCGTTGTTATGCGGAATTTGTGCCGGAAGGATGACAGCAGAGGAGGCATAAGGCAGTGTGCGTACTGGCAATGCGGCAAGTGGGAAGAGTACACCAGGCAGTTTGCCAAGTGCAGGAGGTGTAGGAGGACAAAGTACTGCAGCAAGGAATGCCAGAAGGGTGCATGGGGTATGCACCGCTTCTGGTGCGTTGCTGCAGATCAAGATGGTGAAGCTGGCAGCAGCGAGCGGAGACACAGGCATGGGCACCATCATGCCCACCATCACGGCCACAGTCACGGTCACAGCCATCACCACCATCACGCAGTCGGCCCGAGCACGAGCACAGTAGCTGGACGGAGCAACACCCAGGCCATTTAGCCGAATGCCGAGCGAACTTCATTGATATTTAAGGGTACGCATAGCCACGGCGTCAGAACACGACTTCGAGTGGCAGTCTCTACCTTGCGTTATGGCGCCGGCGCTGGACAGGTTGACTTTCAGAGATGCAAGATCTGGTCACGACTGGCAGCGTTTCTGAGCAGCATCGGACTGGATTATGGAATGCAGATCACCGTTCACGACATTCGGTCACTTATGATAGAGGGCTGATACTATGAAACGTGCAAATCACAGTTTTAGGAGAGAACTTGAGCGGGAGATTTCGTGCGGGCGTTTGCCGTTCCTGAGCATAGTTATTCCGACGTAATGCTTAGTGAGGAGTATCGTTGCATATGATGGGAATGATCTCATGGAGCATGGCGTGGAGCGGACTGTTGATTTGGCTTGTGGTACGTACTTGCAAAAGCCTTCTAAGACAGTTTCATTTGAGCGTGTTCGGTGTCACCCCTTCTCGGCCAGGTTGGGGTCTGTGTCTCCGCTTGGCATGTCATGTGACGATGTTGTTGTGTTCCAGCGTTTCTGGAATCATCTCTTGTGCGGAAGTCACGTGTCAATAGCGAAATAGACTTCGAATAAGCTCTGTGGGTCGGAAGGCTTGACCGTCGTACCTCCTATGTCTGTTCCAGATCTGGCGGAAGTGACATTCGAGCTCGAGTCATCCCGACACCTCGCGATGCTTTCATCAAGCGCTTGTATCCTAGACAACATCGCTTAGAGACGTAACGGCGCGTGTGTGGATGTCTTGAGCTGGTCGAGATCACGATGCGAAAGAACCCCTGAAATTTTCATCATCTGGCGACTTCAAATTCTACGTCCAAGGGGTCCTATTGCAGCAGGCCTGCAGGTCAAAGAGTCAAGCATACTTACCACCGTCGCTCCAATTTTGCGCGAAATGTGCATAGCCACCTAATCCTTGCGAGATCGCTCTATCCTATATACCTCGCCACCGGGACATCATGTCGATGCCGCAGGTCTACGACTTCGGCTCGCCGGACAGATCTAGGACTATGCCGCTACCCGAACATCAGCAAATGGCCGGTCAAACGCCAACACCGCCAGGCACGCAGCCGTTCCCGAGACTCGATGTCCCGCACTTTCAACCGAGTCGGGACCTTTCACAATCACCCAACAACGTGACTCGGCAAGCGAGTCGGGTCTCACGCCGAGGAAGCGCTTTATCAGGACATACCACTGGATCTTTGGACTCTGAACGCGTGCGACGTCGCAGGACTCGGAGGACTGATACCGTCACCAGCTACAAGCCTGATGAAATGGAGCTCGACTTGAATTCGGATCAAGCGCACTTTCAGCCGGGTGCTGAACCTGGTATCGATACTTCAGCGGCCAGCGACACGCAACCGGCGCACTTAGTCAATCTAGTGGCGGATTGCGATATCCATATTGTTGACTTCTCTGATGATGGGGATCCATCGCATCAGATAACTAATAATGCTGGCCTGCATAACGAGCTGTTGAAGCCGCGGCCTGATGATGTGCCTGTGCGATGGATCTCCGTCAATGGACTAAGCTGGGACGTCATAAAAGCTATCGGCAACAAGTACAATCTGCACAGACTAGCTATTGAGGACTTGGTTCACACGCATACCCGAACAAAGGTCGATTGGTACGCGGATCAGGCATATGTTGTGCTCACGCTCCAGAAGCTGGTCCGGCTCCATCAACATCGAGGGGATGATCAGATGTGCGGCTGCGGAGATGGCGAGCCTTCGGAGGAGTATGACGAGAAAGGCAGGCCCGTCAGCCAAGACTCTGGCTCTAGCTGGTGGCGTCGTGGCAAGCGGAAGTTCGAGCGCAAAAGAACGGAGATTCTGCCGCGGTACTTGGATCAGACGGACGTGAATGGAAAGCTCGACGAGTTTGTGTCGGCGCATAGTGGCGTGTCGCGCGAGAGTCCGGTCAAGCCGATAAGGACGCTGCATCGTTACGAGAGCGCGCAGAGTCCTGAGCATACGGCTTTCATGGAGAGACACAGTGTCTTGGCGAAAGAGGATATGGCTGTCAGTGTTGAGCAAGTGTCAATTTTCCTACTGGCAGACAACACCGTCATCTCGTTCTTCGAGCAATCAGCGAGCGAGATCGAGCATCCCATACTTGATCGTCTTGCAAGCAAAGAGACCATGCTGCGACGAAGCTGCGACGCTTCGCTCTTGCTCCAAGCCATCATTGATGCAATTGTCGATCTGGCCGTGCCGGTCCGGGACGCATTCAATCTTCAGCGAAAAGTGCTACAGGTCGACGCCATGACAAATCCCGACATCCGCACTTCGAGAGCTTTGCATGTCTTCGGCGAGGAGATTGACATGCTGCAGAACCTGTTTAAGCCCATTGTACATCTGGTCAATGCCCTCAGGGATCATCAAGTCGAACCTCTGGTACCTACCGCAGCTGTGCAAAATGCAGCCAACGAGGCTATGGAGGCGAACGGTACACCAGGATCCGGTAATGCTACGTCAAGGCCGCAAAGGACACCAAGGGATCGCGAGGGCGCGCCTAGATTCAAAAGACAGATCTCGGAGTATAGGCGGACTCCCTTTAAGAGGGCGGAGACCGCGACGAGTGTAATCATTACTCCTTTGGCTCATACTTACTTTGGAGACGTCTTGGATCATTGTATCACTATGATCCAGTCTTTGGTCAGTTTTGCCGCCTGTCTAGACGGATCGCCGCTTTTGCTAATCCGATAATGCACAGGAACAAATGGATGCCTCCGCTTCCAATATCAGCACCCTAATCTTCAACACCGTCGGCGCCAAGACCAACAGCTTCATGATGATCCTGGCCGTCGTGACTGTCTTCTTTGCGCCCTTGACCTTTATCAGCGGGTACTTCGGCATGAACTTTGCAGAAGGCGCTGGTCTGCGGCATCCATTTGGCTTCTTCTGGGTCGTGGCGATCCCATGTCTGGCGGCTTTCATGTTGATTGTGTTTGCGACGATGCTGTGGGATAACATCAGGGACTTCTTTGCGAAGCGAGGGATCAAGGCACATCGGCAGTTGAGAAAGAGGAGAAACTGATTGCCGAGTATCATGTGATAGTAGGGTGGCAACGTGACATGAAGGGCGTTCTAAGCGTGGCGTTATGGGCAGTGAGTATATCGACAGTGTCCTGTATCAGAGTGGCCGTGAACCTGTGGTCAGCCACGTGTTGCATGTCGGTTTCAGTCAAGCGCAATCGTGGGCGATGCGGAATAACGCAGGTCAGTATATGCGTTCTTGCGGATGTCATCAGCTTGGATCTACTTCCACGGCCGGGTCTGCAGGATTATGCTGTGGAATTCGTAGACCCGCTTCGACTGTGGATTCCTGCACGCTTGCTCGGAAGCAGAAAAATTGTTCGGAAAGCCGACAAGATGCTACATCTGGGCACGGAACAGATTGAAAGCGTCATTGCCACACATTTCTCCGCAATCGCATACCATTGTCACTGGTCCGCAGTCGAGCACTGCAATCCTTGGCCAACGATCCGCCAAGATGGGAACATTGGAGCGTCACCAGCTGAAACGGTTGACGGTCACATTCGAGAATGTTGGCATTGACGTCGTGGGGCTTGGCGAGGGCTACATATCGACGTTTGGCTCGATCATCACAGATTCGCTGCCTTTCGGCAAGCCGCAAAAGCAATCAGACCCGTTCTCCAACGCATCCTGGGCCAAGTCTCTCCTTGTGGAATATGGTCATCGAGAGGAATACCATCGTGGTCTGGTCTCGCAGATTGCAGGCTGGATCATCGTGGTTATGATGGTACATGGCGGCTATCTTATACCAGTGCCCCTCTGCATATATGGTTTCGTTGAGCCACCTGGATCAACCCAGCATCTTGTCGCTTCCAAGCCGTCATGGCGAATGAGATGTGGAATGAGGCGTTCGACTGTGTCGAGCCTCAATTGATCCCCTGCGGTACTGCATACGCCGACAGTACCTACCGTGGATGCACGGTGACTGTTTCTGCGCCTGGGCATCCGTTGTCAACGGCGCGATCAACGTTGATGAGACTCGTGGCACATCGGCGAGCATCATCTGGCCAAATTTTGTCATTACTGTTGCACTTTGAATTCTTCTTCGCTTGCATGGCGGCCGTTGGCTCTAAAGCGCAGCTATCGTTTCACGGCGACTCTCGCATCTTGTTCGATAGTCAAGCGAGGCAGAGAGGAACGGGTCCGAGTCATGATTTGGAGAGGACTGGCCAAGGAGGCGGAACCACGTCCGCGAGCGAGGCTGATCAGGCTGTCGCCGCAAGCACAATCTTCACCTTCAGGGACATCAGCTACTCCGTGTCTGAGCTGAACAATCTCAACACCGTCGCATCGTCAGGAAAGCCAGATCTGTCTGCACAGCCGACTGAGGGCGGTGGAGCCAGTTTGGCTACACCGATACCGTATCAAATCATATCAAAGTCTTGACTCATTGTCCAGTCATCGCCCTCTGGCGCGACCTCGACTACATCTGGAACGTATGAGGCGTGCAGGTCCTTTGCAAGACAGACGAGCTGACCTACATTCCACTACCTGGCAACAGTACTTGCGGCGAGTACATGTCGGACTTCCTGCCGGACAATGCTGCCTGTCTCGCTGACGCTAGCAATGCGAAGATGTGCGCTTACTGTCCGTATAGCGCTAGTGCGAACTCTTTGAGGACGATGAAAATCAGCGGAAGATACTACGGCTGGAGAGACGTCGACATCACAGCTTTGATCTGCAAACAGCTACGCCTTAGCGTTCTTGATGATGAAGCTGCGGAGCAAGGCGACGAAGACTGCTGTAGTCTATAGAGGTCTGGCTCGCGAAATGCAGTAGTCAAGACGATAAATCGACCAAGCTGTCGGGCACAGCGCTTCGCGGCCTCGAAGAAGCAAGCCTTCTGGGCTTAGGGAGATAGGCTCGAAGCGAACCAGAGTACTCATACCCAGTCTGCGTATGAACTTGACCCGTTCAGCAACAAGGCAGGCCAGCCAACTTATGCGGGCCTGCAGAGATCACGCTTCCCAACCATTGCATCTTCGATGCCACGTAGGCATGTGGCGCACAATGACCGCGACTCGATGACCTCCCAGCACGACAATGCATCTGAAGGCTGCAAACACTGTTTGCATTAGGTATGTTACCTTCTTCATGAGACCACGACTCGCGAACGTGTGTCAAATACCATACGCATCAAGTCTCGAGTCTTGGTATAGATCGCATCTATGCCTGGCTCCATGACAAAAGCTAAGTGACTGAGGTGGACTGGAAGCGGTTGAGTGGCAGGCAGTGCGCATGTGATGTCGTCCTTGACGAGAGCGCTTTTCCGTCGAAGTGTCAGAGATTGCCACCCTCCGTAGAAGCAGAGGCACCACATGGTGACACGGCGCTTTTCCAAATCGTTGGCAGCTACGTGAGCTCCGGCAGTGTCTTTTACGCAAGTCAAAAGCGAGTGCCTTCGTGCGCGCTTAATGTCGATACATATACGCGCAATTTGGCCGGCCCATGTTGAGCTGGTACTCCGCGCAAAGCTATGAGAATTGTAACATGGCCAGCGTGACTTCTCGTCGTAGATTGCTGCGTTAGCATTCGCCTGAGCGTACAGCAACTCCGCCCATTGTCCGTGATGTGCTCAGGGCGTTAGTCGCAAGCACGCAGGTGCGACAACTTTCCTTTGCGTCATCGTGGAAGTTGCTGAAGAATTGCAGAGGTCGTAGAGCTTGGCGTCCAACTCATCATCGACAAAGAGAGGAAGCCTATGCTGTGCAACTGTCTTGAAGCCCTGCATGAACTCACTGGCAATGTCAACGGTTATGGCAGTCAAGGAGTCACTGTTTGGGTCTGCTTCGGAGGGAGTACTGAGAAATATGGACTTTTGGACGAACGTATCAAGGCAAGTTTCATGAGCCTCACACCTCCTGAGGGAAACATGCCACGAGACGGTACGCCACAATGAACTTGCTGGAAGACGGCAAAATTGCTGACAGGGCCATAGAACAGCTGCGAGCCATCTCGATACCAGCATGATGCGTCGCTATCATCTCTTGAAGGACTTCACCAGGGCGACAGGTCTTAGCAGCCGTTCTGGGATGTTTCTCCGTCCTTGTCGAACGGCTCAATGTGTGGGTGTCAAATTCATTTTGCAGAGAAATTGCATTAAGAGGCGCTGGCACATCATGTTGTCTCGACCGACAGTCGCGTGCCTTTTGACGGTAGACACACTCCCCGGATTTCTGTCGCTGTTGACAGTAAAGACATGGTTGGCCACCCTTGCAACGGATCTTACGTCGACGGCAGGCTTCGACTGAAGATGAGGTAATCAGTACATGGAAGATGCACAAGTAGGACAGGATACGTACAAGCTTTCGTTATATAGAAGACAGATCGTTGCATCACTGCCTCAGCGTGAATTAAGAAGTGCAGGATAAGGAATTGGAAGGGTCTGCGTCGTCACCGAAATCCGCGAACCTTAGCTGCGGAGGTCCTGTCGGGGCGGAATTATCAATACCTTCGACCCATCGCACAGAGATAAGAGCCCGATTCCCGGAAGCGGACAACACGTCACCTTGAGCTGCCCAGTGGCTCTTCGACAGACCAGATGTGCTACTGTGCCACTGCCACCACATCAGGCGAATCTGCCTGAAAGCAACATTTTAACATAACGACTCAGTCACGTTCGTACGTCCAGTCTTCCAAACTCTGCATTTTCCGCTCCTGCTCTCTCTTCCAGACCCTCTCCAGCACCTCATTGATCAAGCTTCTCTCGTTCATTAGCCCGTGCTTCTCCTTCGCAACACGCTCATACTGCTCACCCGTAAGCTTCTTCACCTTCTCGGACGGATTCAGCGATTCCCGTAGTTTCAGAGTCTGCTCAATGGCTTCTTGAAGCCTCGCCACCAGGTCGTATTCCCATCCTGATCTAGCTTCCACTCGCCTGGCTCGAGACCCAGGCTGACCAAAATTCAATCCACCCTCTCCGCCCCCAACTCGACTTGCCTCTTGTCCGTTTGCTCGTGAAATTCGCCCGGGCCAATACGCATGCGCTGCCACGTTGCTACGAACACTCCTCCTTTCATCGAACCCGCAATGCCGAGTTCCTCAGCAAGAGCTGTGAGTCGATCGCCCAACGTCCGCATTCGCTTTCGCGCATCCTCAATACAACCATACCTTATCTGCTCGTCACCGCACTTGGCGCGCTTCCGGGCTTCCTCGTTGAATGGCAACGACGCGATCGCATGGTTCAAATACTCTTCCAAGATCTCTCGCGTTCTCGAAGGACCTTCCCGGACCCATTCGCTTATCCCCAGAAGTTCTTTCGCAACGAATACTTCGGCAGCCAGATCGTGGAGCTTCTGCGCTTTGGCTCCATGATTGCCGAGAACAATCAAAGGATGTGTGATTGACAAGCGCTCCAAGATCGAGGGCTTCCGGATGTCGGACATGACCAGTCACAATGAAGGGCCTGAGTTTCTCAAGCGCGCCGCTGGACCTCTCATGCAAGTCTCACATTCTGTCTGCTGCTGCATTCTGAAGCAGATGCACGAGACACTCGCTTTCAGGTCCTCCGCTGGCAGAGAGTCAGCTTTATTGCGGAGCAACAAACTTGTATCGAACACAATGACTGGCGATTCCAATGCCTGCAGGACGCTGTATCGGCAAGATTCGGAAATGCGTCTCTGGCGCGTTCGTCGGTAGGAAGCAGCCGCACTGACTCATGGAAGAACTGAAGACAAAACCGACTGTCCTCGCATTAGCTTGCGGTGTGTCCCTGCCAGTGACGACTTTGATTCCGACGGAACAGTACGGCAACCCCGAAGCGCTCCTTCCTTGATCGGCGGCACCTCCGACGTAGCACAGGCCGCGCTGTTGTTGCGCTACTCAAAGCTAGCCTCTGGGAGCTCCGTTTGAGCTGCACTTGCCCACGACATCACTAGGAGAAGCACAGACGTCGAGGACGGGAGGTCTGGCTGCTCGCGCGTGCCTTCCTATTCCGTCGAGATCAAGCTGGTCGCCGGTCTCCGAGTAATCACTCCGAGTACTGAGTATCAAGCGTCTAGCGAGGCTAATATCACATAGGAGAGGGGGAGCTAGCTGCTAGCGCCCTGAGTTTCGCCGGATTGGGAAGGCACGAGGTACCACGTCTGCGCGACATTGCGACTCAGCAACCACTGAACGTCAATGTTTCGCATCCAGGAACAGAAAATGGGTATCATACCGCTGCCGAATCACGCATTGCCGTGGTTCATCGTCATGTGTGGAGTTCTGATTCTTCTCACCCAAATACCCCTGCCCTCTTCATAACGGTCTCAAATTCCTCGAAACCAACTCCACCGAGTCCACCGCCTTTCGCCTCCCTGATCATGTCCTTCAGCACATTTTCCGGCACTTCCTCCCTCAAATCCCTCGCCGCCCGTCTCAAATCCTGCAGCGTGATATCCCGCTCCTCGCCCTTGGTGAATAAGTCGTACGCTTTCGCAACCTCCTCCATCTGCGCATCCTCGTCGCCCTTTACCCCTCGTTGGTTCACCTGCAGCGCAGCTATGGGCAGAAAATGCTCATAGTCGACCCAGCCAATCTCTTCTGGATCAGAGAGGGCCAAGAACTCTTGGAGCTGAGCCCTGGACGCAGGAGGCGCATTGAGAGCAACAAGCGCGCGTCTAAGGTCGGCAGTTGCGATGACAGTCTCTAGCGGTGAGTCGGCATTCGATGGTGATTTGACGAAGAGGTTGAACGCTTCTTGGATCTCGGCTTCCTGGTCTGCAGTAATAGAGTTATCTTTGGCCAATTTGGAGCGACGAGCCTTGGGCGCAGCTGGTGTCGCAGCCGCTTGCTTCCGTTTAGGCGGCATACTGCGCTACATCAAGTCTGCTTTGTGTTGTTCACATTGCTGCATGTGGGCATCAATCGTTCACGATCAATCAATGTTCCATGTTATTCGGAACCTTGCGCAAAAGTGCAATGACGTAGCCACCAATCACGGGACGATTGATCATCGTTTGGTGCACATCGCATCTTGTTCAATGTCTGTGAAATGATTATAGAAGTCGGGAAACTTCGAGATGAGTGAAACGTAGTGTCCGTCGTTTGAAGGCGTAATACGTAGCACATATGTCCGGTAAGTCACTGTATCGAGGCGCTATTTGGCTCTCACTCAGAGGAAGTATTGCTTCTCGCGATCAACCCGGTCCATACGAAGGAGGGTCTACAACGAATGGCGCATCGCTGCTCAGAACGGTGGAATCGGAAGCTCTGGGGAAGGGCGACAGCACCACAGCAGCGTGCTGGTCTGTGGAGCTTGCACGCCCAGAGATGGCTCTGCAAGCACAAGCGGAGGGACACACTCGTCTTGAGGTGAAAGTCTGGGAATTGCCAACCTCGGAGCAATCCTACATCCAGCCAGTGCGCTGTGGCTCATTTCCTGCAGAGACAAGCTGCTCCATCGCATCCTCCACACTCCGGTCGAGGAAGAGCACTCCCCGGATGGCAGGCGTGCACTGGAGTCTGCATTCGAGTCTGGCTCCGGCTCAACCCTAACCGTAGTGATGCTAGGGACGTCCACTGATACAGCCTAACCTCGCATCTCACATAGCGACAGGAGGCTACAGATGATAGAACCCTGTAGTCTACAGTTCAAATGGAGCCTGCAATAAAAGAAGAGTCTCCGCTTGAAAACGCACGAGCTAGACGCGAGAGCGCAGAGACGGGCAGAGATGCATTTCAAATGATTGACGATGCAGTGACTCTGGGAAAGTCAACCAATACAGCCCAGCCCCTCGCGACGGCGTTGGGTCGAGACGAGTCTGCTCGGCAACTCCACCCGGGATGGTCGAGGCAAGTCAGCTCGTCGCGTGTGGCTTCGAGGCCCTAACGACGCAACGATGACTATAAACTGTCACCACCAGACGTTGAAAGACTGCCGGACCAGCAGAAGCGGCAGTGGTCGCACATTGGCTGCGTGATTTGCACTACAGATGGCGCGCGGGCCGTTGCGGTGTGTGACCACTGCAAACGCGCTGAAGCCGGGCCAACTTTGTGTATACCGCTGCCGCCACTGCTGCTGATCAGCAACTTCCAGAGACCTGCATCCGCTGTCTCAAGCATGGACGTAAAACGGCTGTAGGGAGAGCAATTGAGAGATTGATGTTGAATATGCAAGAGACGCTCAATTTGCCCATCTCCTTCATTTGGTCGCTGCAAGCCCTCTTCGAAGCTATCCCATCGCATTAATGATACTGCAGGTACGTCCCATCACTCAGTCCATTCTCACCATTCCCACCGTTGGCACCATTTACACCGTTGATCCTGTTGAACCCATTGACATTTTTCACACCGTTGACAAATCCACTAGCCGCATCATCGTATTCCAGCATCAGATTCGTCGGGTAAGCTGACTCCTTCGCATTATTGTCCAAATACTTTCGTGCAATCAACGACGGCGCGATTGGACCCGAAATCGCGGTAAAGCGTCCCGGCTTGCCCTTCTGCCTTCTCAATTCCTTGAGCTTGAAGATCTCCTTCAGCATGGCCGTGATCGCTGGACCAGCTACTCTAGCCAACGACCCAGGTAGCAACAATGCATACGACTCCGCTGGCCGATCTGGGTTGAAGTCACGAGGTGACGAGAAGACTGCGGGGTCCATGGCGGCGACTGAAGTCGCGGCTAACACCTTCTGCTCTGCTCGGACATGCACAATGCCGCGCGAGCCATCAATGACATCAGTGTCCTTCTCTGCGGTACGGGCGACACCGGGCGTGCAGTTTGCATGTCGCATGCCCTCGTAGACGTATGCTTGCAGCTCCTTCATCGCGGTCTCGTCGGTGTCAGCTTGGTGCGCCAGCTCCACGATCCGCTCTTTGTGCTTCTCATATCCCTTGCTCAGGAACAAATCAATCAGCAACGACGATTGCTGAGTAATCATGCTGGCCATTGGGGCGGCAAAGGCCAAGCACTCTTCCACCAGCTCGCCAATGCCTCTTCTACTCTTCGAATTGAGCGCGTGGTACAGCGCGTCGGCTTCTGGTCCAACTTCAAACGCAGAACCCTTCTCGAAGTGGTCGGCGATCCTTGCCTTCACGTTGCCGCCAGTGCCACGAATCTTCAGATGCAGCTCCAGGATATCTCTGAGTCCCTGTGAGCCTGGGTGCTGCTGCGCGCCATGGCGAAGTCCCCATTCATTGGCCGGTATTATGTTGAAGTTCTGATATCCAGCAATCACGGCAAATATGTTGTACAATTGAGGCAGTGTGAAGAGTCCTCTTGGTGTCTCTGCAGACTTGACGGGGATGGCAAAACGATGCGCCAGCCAAGCAATTGGTGTCATGTTTGCGACATCGCGAACGATATCGATCGCACGGCGACTGCGCGGATACTTCAACGAGCAGTACTTTATCTGATGTACTGCATGAGCACTAAAGAAATGCACCAGCTTCGATTCAAAATGGTCTTCGAAGAAGACTGATTGTATCGTCTTCGGCTCCACGTGGTTAGCACGGAAGGTGTTGGGATCTGTTAGGACGTTCTTGCAGCCTTGTGCAGTATACACCACAATGGGCGACACATCACGAGGAGGTCGATGCAGGTCGTAGCGATCGTAGACCTTGTTGTTCTTGAGAATGCCACGTACAGCCTTGTTGGTGTAGAAAGGCAGTAGGGCGTACGACGAAGTGCCAGTGAACGAGTTTGGCAGCCCCGTGTACAGCAGCTTCGGCAGCATGCCGCCATACGCTCCACCCGGCAGGTCAGTCAATTTGGAGGCACCCCAATTCGTGAGTGTGCTGCTGTTGAAGTCGTAGCTGAGGAAGCGATCGCCACGGACGAGAGCGACAGCGTCGTCGAGAATGCCTCTTCCGGTAGTTTGACCTGGGCAGACACCACTTCCTGGGATTGCTGGCTTAGTGCACTCAGCCATAAGACCTGGGTATAGCTCCATGTTGTCGATATGCGAATACAGCAGTTCCGCTGCTCGCGCCGTTTCTTTGTCTTCACACCAGTCCTCAAAGGTCTCGTACGGCTTGAGGTTCAGATAAGCACGAAATCTGCGGATCTGTAAGCGACGACCACAATTAGAGAGCCCGAAGCGTTGCTTACTCGTTCAATGTGCACACGTTGAACACTTCTCGGGCCTGCAGCATACCCATGATATCCACAACCTTAAGGCTGGCCGGCGTGCCGTGAGGCCCAAAGGCATGCGCAGGCTCCTCGATACAGTCCTTTATCAGCTCGGCCAGATCCGAGTCATTAAAGCGACCATCCTCCCCTCTCCTTAGGCCATTGAAGGTCCAGTCTTTCGGAAGCACAGGCGGCATTAGCTTGTGCCCTTCTTGCATGACCACTTTGTAGAACATCTCTGGAGTAATATCGTCCAGAGATCCAAGGTCAGGCAGGTTAGCACGAAGCAAGTCTTCCATCCACCTCGCATCTGCAGCACTAAGAGCCGCATGCCAGTGATACAACACAGCAAACTCGACGGACACGACGTTGCCGGTCCCTCGTTCGACGCGATTGCCCGCCATCTTTATCTCTGCGCCAAGGTTCAGCCACCAATTCGAATCTGCGCGAGGTGTGTTGAGAATAGCGGCGACGTAGTCCTTCAGGACGACAGTGGCAAAAAAGCCCACATTGATATTGCGAGCAAGCTGGAAGACGTCGTTATCCTGCCATTCCTGCTCCTCCTTGTTCAAGCTTTCCCAGTCGCCGTACTTCTGAGCTTCATTTATGTTCAGGAGATTTGTAGCGATGACATTGTGGTTCCTGGAGAACATGACTAGCAGAGCTACGACACCGGGAGGCATTAACATGATCCTTTCCGACGCAAGTGAATCTGGCCAGATGAGACCGTTCCTGTAGGTTCGCACCCTTTTCTGCTCTTCGTTGGTATTGCCGTACAATGTACTCAGGTCGACATAGCTTGATGTTTCGTTGATCCATTGGTTCTTCCGGTCGGTCTGGAAACACTCGTGAATCACGATGGTAGCAAACGAGAAAAAGAGCCTGTTCAAACCAGAAGGATGCTCTTTGAATTTTCCCTCGCGACGCTTGAGCAGATTCTCGAACACCAGCTCAGGATCAGGCAGGTTGCCTCCTCTGGGCTTCATTGGCGGCACATTCCGAGCATATGGCGACCCTGCCTTGCCCATTTCGGGATTCCAGATGTTGTTGTTGCCGCCGTCGTGTCTTCGATACCTGGTTGTGGGGCCCGCAATGGTTGTCGATGGGTGGGGCAGATCATTGTAGAGCATCTTGATGAAGCCATCAGAGACAAGATTGCCAAGTCCACTATTGGATGGCAGGGTCTGCAGCATAGACACGCCATGTTCGAGTAGTAATTCCTTATCGTCAAGTGGCTTCCCAGAAGTGAGCGCTGGTAGGGCCTCCGCTAGAAATCGAGTCTGCTTTGGGTTACCATGAAGTACATCATGGAGGATGGAGGTATTCGCCTCCTTGGCTCCTCCAGCCTCGGTATCAGTCTTTTGGTCTGGTGCAGTGGGTGGTTTCCTCCGGATGCTTCCAATAAGGCTTTTCATCTGTCCAGGAGCCATGGCTACTCAGTATCGTTTTCACACGATTTGGAAAGTATTGTTGGCGCGACCTGGCAAACCGACCAAAGACGTTGAAAAGCCTCAGTCAGTGTCAATGGAGGGCGACGGATGGAGTCTTGTGTGGCAAGCAGCGAATAGCCTACGTTGTGATAACACAACTGGGAACCACACAGAAAGAAGCACTAGCCGCCCTACCGACAGACGACGAGACACTCAAACCTCACTCCCTGCTTCCCTCCACCACAGGATGGGCCGTACCATGTGCAGCGCCCGTCACTGCCGTGGCTCGTTTGGTATCCCGTCGCTGCGGCATGCGTGAGTTCCAACTTCGCAAAGGATCGACGCATGGTTGAGCCAATGACGATCGTACGACCGTTCGCTATGAGCTGAACTTTTATCTTGCCGGCCTTCGATCAACGAGGTTCCGCTGCTGCATGTAGTCGGCTGGCGACTATGGACGGGCCGTCCGTGCGAGACGACCTGCATTTACCGTGTTGGGCAAAGACCTCCAACCACGGATGTCCGAAGCTTCGGTTTACCGCAGGCCCCAGGGCCACATTCGTAGGCTCGTAGCTCTCACCTTGCATGAAATATGAGCGGCCAGTGCGCCGCCAATGTTGCTATATTTTGGGACCTGCAAGTATCTCCGTACGTGGCGACGGACAACATGGGAGGTAGGTCTGATCGGTCGAATGGAGAGGAATGGCTTTCGATGATCGGAAGATACTCAACATCGACAGAAGCACCGGGACAACCCACCGGTCCAGCAATCATGCCAAATATCAGGCGTTGAAGATCGAGGATGAATTCTCCGAGTCTTCACCCTTTCCTCTACGACCCCTCGTCGATCTTCAACGGGCAGCGCCAACAGCCCTCAGCCGCCCACAACAAGCTTTGAACCACCACCACTTATGCTTCGTACGACGGAACACGGAAGTATGCCTAGCGCAGAAAGCTGGTCGATCTGTGCATCTGCGTCCTTGACCCGGTGTTGCGGTCGTCTCACCTTCTCGTTCACCATCACCCTTGTACTGTACCGTGACGGCGACACAGCAGTGTCGAGCAGTTCAGTGGTAACATGGCTGCCAGAACGACACCCGGGGCCCGGAGGTCATGGACTCCAGCTGTCTATCCCCTCCAGGCTTCTCCTCCACCACCTCTGCCACAGCTCCCACCGCAACCCATGTCGCCGCGATCTGAGACGACAGAGTCTACCGCTGCTCATTCCTCCATTGCTCCTCGAGAAGAGGTCAAGTACGAACTTCCAAGGTTGCCCCGGAACATTCGTGCCCTCCGCAATGGCAAGAATGGCAACGTTTCAGGCCGGACGATTGTGGTCTTGCTGGACGGCACTGGTGACAAGTTCGACGCCGACAACAGCAATATCGTGCATCTGGTCGGTTGCTTGAAGAAAGCAGATCCGTCACAAATCAGCTACTACCAATCTGGGATTGGCACATACGACGCTGGTGGTCTCTCCAACGGCATAAATGCAGCAATGGACATGGCTGTAGGCAGCGGATTGGGTGTCCATATTAGAGATGCCTATCAGTTCCTGATGCAGAACTATCACGATGGTGATCGAATCTGTCTTTTTGGCTTCTCAAGAGGTGCTTATACCGCTCGCTGCTTGGCTGGTATGATTCACAAAGTTGGGTTGCTGCCAGCATACAATGCGCAGCAGATCCCGTTCGCGTATCAGTATTACAAGGACGACTCCGAGACAGGCTGGAAGATGAGCGGCGAATTCAAAAGTACTTTTTGCATGGATGTCTCAGTCCACTTCATCGGCGTATTTGACAGCGTTTCCAGTGTTGGTTTCATCCCAAGGACCTTACCATTGAGCAGCACGCCGTACAATAAGTCAACTTATTTCAGGCATGCAATGGCACTCGATGAGCATAGAGCAAAGTTCAAAGTTTGCAGATTCCAAAAAAGGGACAGTACGGAGGCCACTGCTCACTGGGAGACGATGGCGGAGATACACCAGGATGCTATGAACGGAGAGCCTGTGCGGAAGTTCAGTGCGACTTTGGGAGCAAACCAGCAACACGAGAATGATCTTGAGAAGGACCTGGAGCTAGGAGGTGACGCCTTAGCAAGAAGGAGAAGGATGCAAGCATTGCAGAAAGAGACTGATGTCAAAGAGGTCTGGTTCGCAGGAGCGCATTGCGATGTGGGCGGCGGTGCTGTCAAGAACGAGGTCAGACACAAGCTGGCGCAGATCCCGCTCAGATGGATGATCAGGCAGTGTTTTGAGTGCGATACCGGTATCCTGTTCAAAGCACACCAACTAGCAGCGGAGGGCCTGGATATCCATACGTTGTGGCCCACATATCATGGACTAGACAGGCCTCACGTGGGTCCAACGCCAGCTTTGATGGACCGCTACGAGGGTGGTCAGATCCACCCTATCGCACGGCGCTCAACGGCTTTGAAGCCTGTCGATGACAATGATCCAGAAGGCTTGCATGTCGTTGACATGCACAAGGATGAGTCGAGACGAGAGCTGCATGAGCATTGGGTTCCCGAGCACGTTGAAGACTATTTCGATGCACTCTCGCCGATCAATGATCAATTGAAGATGAGCAAGTCGTGGTGGATCCTGGAGGCCATTCCAATCGAGGTCTGGCTGCAGAGCAAGAAGACTCAAGAGTGGTACAAGGCGAAGAAGATGAACATGGGCAGGTACCGTCCCGTGCAGGATGCTTCTCCGAACCTCCATTGGACGGTACAGCAGCGGCAGCAAGAGCTGGGCTACAAGACGCAAGTGCGCCTTGACAAGAATGCATCTTGGAATGTGGTGGTGTAGGCGGCAAGAAGCGGTATAATCATATGTGATTTGTAGATATTCGACCCGTGTACATGAAACTTTTTCCTTGTTGGAAGTCCACCTACTAAGTGTTGGCGAGTCGATACGAATGGCCCGCCTGCAGGCTGACTGCAATGCAAATGCAATTACCCGGTCAGGACTGAAGTCAGAGAGATCGGCGGCACGGCCAGCCTCCCGTTGTGCCGCAAAGCTCAAGAAGCTGGCTTAATTCCGCGCTACTGCGCATTGCCGAGCAGTTGCACTAGCCGAGTAGTCCGACACTACCACACATCGACCTCCCTCAACAAATGTAGTAGTGGAGGTAGTGTGACTGCTAACGCCAAAGATGCATGTAGTCCATGTCGTAGCTGCCGCGTGACCTCCACACGATCGGTGTGGGTGGGGTGTTTGCTTCTCGCAAGCTGTTGACTTCCAAGTTGGTTGGCTGACCATAGCATCTCACCGGCCTGCCAGGGAGTCCTGATCTGTTGCTGACTCTCTCGATGACTACTGCAGCTTTGGCGAGCTAGCGAGAGCATTTTTCAGACCCCATCGTTGCATTCAAAGGTGTTGTCAAGGACAGACTGAAGATGGGCCTCATCAACAAGGTCGGTGGCACCTTGGTCGACCTCTCTGTACTTGCCTGGGACAACCTCATTGCTCTTGCAAACCTCGCTACACCCAAGCTCAAGGAAGGCCATGTGGTGCCTCAGGGATGTCCAGGGCATAGAGGCGTCTGGCCAGAGTATGTGCCGCCGAAGGAGGGCGACTCGAGATCTGCTTGTCCAATGATCAATGCCATGGTTTGTTGGCGGCGCTCTACACAAAATTGACGAATGCTCACATCTTGCAGGCAAACCATGGCATCTTGCCCCACGATGGCAAGAACATCACATTCCGCGAGATGAATCGGACCATCAGGGAGACCTTCAACTTCGCAGCCAGCTTCTGCTTCTTCGTCCCGAACTTCTCTGCCCGGTTTTTGAACAAATCATACTCGAGAGATCGCTTTGAATTGGCTGAGCTGAGTCTTCATGCCGACAATGCCATCGAACACGACGCCAGCCTGACCAGACAGGATGCAGCGCTTCAACCTGACCAAGGATATCCTGACCTGCAACTAGTGCACGAGCTGCTCAAGGAGGCGACAAGCAGAACGCCTGACGGGTCCCCTAGACTTACCAAAGCAGACCTGTCTCGGGCACTGTCGAAGAGGAGGGCGGACGCCAGAAAGACCAATGCTGAGTATTCTGAGTCGTTCTTTCATAACATGTTTGGAAGTGCAAAGTAAGATGATTGATGCGCTGCTGACCGAGTGCATTTGCTGACTATTGATACTAGTTCGTCTACCATGTTGACCATCTTCGGCGGAAGGGTGGACGACCTGGAGCCGATGCTCGTGGAGGAGCGTTTCTCTGAGAAATGGGAGCCCAGGATTCTGGATCGGTTCGGTTTGACGATGGCAAAGTTCAACTTCACGGTGTTGCCTGTCGAGAAAGCTGTGGACGTGAAGAAATATCAGTAGCCTCTAGACTGTACTCCTGAATGGATTGACAAGTGAAGGCGTAGCTTAGGCGAGACCGAAGCAAAAACCTCTTGCTATATATTATAAGCCGAACCTCCCGTGCTCCGCCTACGCCACTAGCGTGCAGCAATCTTTTTCTCGACAATAGAATATGTGCTGATCACGTCTACTGACCACTGTCATTCACTTCATGTCGGAAACAGCATCCACTCTTCAGCGACTCCATACGCTCTTCATTCTCACAAGGCCGCTGCTCTGCCCGTCGGTTGCAATGCGACTGACTGGTCGATGATGGCCCGGCCGGCTGCTCGAAATTCGAGAAGAGCGCGTCCACGAAGCCCCAGAAGAAGGGCATAGAAGTTTAATTCTATCTCGCAAGCCTCCATAAGGGCTCCGAGCACTGATAATTCAGGTGTGCCGGTCGCCAACAGCGTATCGTTCTGGCCTCTCCTCAATACGGGCAGGATTAATCTAGCCAGCTCAAAGAACCTCGCTCTGCTCAGGCAGCCAGAAAAGTCGTGCACGTGCGCACTGGATGCTGTGCCATCAGCGAGTTGGTAATGCAGATCTTTGACGCGCCTAGCGAGTCAAGTCTGAGAGCCTCTTGTTGTCGTCAAAGCTGCTAATGGATGATCAATGGTGTCTCTTGAGCAGGCGGATGAAAGTCGAGGGCGTTTCGACGAACGAGGTCCCAATATGTTAACAGCGCGTCAAATGCAATCCGCGACGGCAAATGTTGCAGATGGACTAGTGTCGCAGAAATGGCAAGACGCAGGTAATTGTTGGCTTCCTTGGCCCCTAACGAGATTTTGTGGTTGATGTCGGTGCTGCCTTCCAGTGCGTGTCCCGGAACCTTTGCACGCCAGCGACCTTGCTTGAGGAAGGAACGATCACAACACACTCGCAACGTGTCCTGATGAAGATACCCATTCTTGATGACTTGTACTATATACTCTTGTCCGAAAATTACTACCGACAAAGTGCCCTCCACCTCCAAGCGTTGACCTTCGCCCTTATGGACAGCTCGCCGCTCGAGTCCATTCCAGCAGATCTGAGGAACAACATATTCGAGCTCGTACTGCTCGCGCCAGACGAGAAGATATGTTTTTGGTCGACGGTATCCTGCCATGAGCTCGAAATCGCGGAAAGAGCTCAGACCGCTCTAGCGTTGGCTGCAACATGCCGCGAGATCAGATTGCAGTTCTGTCTGTGAAGACCTTCATCTGGAGAATGGCCAACAAGGCACACGAGAAGCTCTTCTACGACATCAATGACAAGGTTGAAGAGCTGGTCGCAGTCTCACCTGTCTGGGAAACTCCAAGCAGTACCTCCTCCCTAGTATCCGCGTCGACATAGGGGACTGCTTGGTCCAGGGTGCACTCTGCAAACGTGACGCTTGGCTGTTCGCCCAAATGTCCAATATGCTCAAGACTACTTCCATGGGCTTGAATGTGCGCTTTTAAGTGGAGGTTGACACAGTCCTTCTTTCTGGACAGAAGGCGTTCATGGTGATCGAGCCGCCCATCAACGAGAACGCGTTAGCACTGTTTGAGAATGTGGCAGCAAGATCAAGAGAAGGCATTCGAAGCAAGACTGAAATGAGCCCGTCCCAACGATTGGACGACGAAATCTGCTTGGACCTTGATAAGAAGAGCAGAGATGCCGTGCTTGAAGGATCCAGGCCTCTGCAAGTGTGGTTGTCAGCAACCATTTGCGGGATGGTGGGTCAGGAAAGTAGGATTGGGTCGTGGCGGTGAGTAGCTCAAGCGTGCCAGACCGTCATCGGAAAGTAGCTGGTTGTCGTGAGAGCCATTGCCTGGGGGGAAGATTCCAATTGAGACAGAAGCGACGGACTGTGTGTTAGATTTCGATACTTTGGAGAATGGTGATGTGTTCTGCAAAGGTTTGCCGCAGGAGTAGAGAGACGTGACAATGAGTCTTATCGCTAGGTCATTGAGATCATTCTGTGAAGGTAGGCTTCACAGGCTGAGTCCCAATCGACATCATCAAAGCTGCAGCAACAGCCATACTGAACACCGCAATGGATACCCCTCTAGACCGGCGAGCAGGTCCATCGCAATGCTGCCTTCATCATTGCCAGCTCGTCATGATCATGCTCATGTGGATTCCATCTGCAACTCCAAATCCAGTCCGCGTACGTAAATTTACCGGTGCTGCCAAGAGTCAGCCATTCGTTCCCAGCATACCAGGTCCTTGCGAAGTGGACAATCGCAGAAAATACCTTAGTGAAGCCAATGTCGCTGCTCTTCTCGCGGAAGCACTGACGACAGATGTTCAGGCCATATTTGCGGATCAAACCGGCTTTGTGTGTGCAGACGCGGCTGGCCATGTGTTAGTCCATCAAGGTCGTTGTTGTCCATCAATGTCCTGAGCATCCTAGTTCCCCGATCACGCTTTCTTCAACCACAACCATCTTTCTTTTCTTACAGCAGTTCTCGGAGAATTACTTACCAAGCGCGAGCGCCCTTGCCATAGGTACGAGGGCGAGAGTACCAAACAGACTCGTGCGACATGTTTTCGGCTTGTGGTGGAAAGGCTTGTTGTGTTGGCTGTCGGAAGCTGCGCAACTCGTCAGATTCTGGCAATTTGTCAAACGTCGTATATTGGCGGTGTATACCTCTTTCGGGGTCGCTAGGCGTCAATCGGTAGTTGTGAGTCCGAATACTCATGGGTGGTCACGAAGTGGTCGGATGAGGGCAGCTGCCAAGAACAGCACGAAATTCGTGAGTCGCCAGATCGGGACTTCGGCACGGGGACAGCCGTGAAGCCATGAATCATGACGCAGTCAGCCTTCTTTCAGTTCGCCCATACCTTCGATGCACCATTTGCAGGCCAACAAGAGTGAGGAGGTCACTATTGAAGTTCTGCAGTCAATAGCGAGCGACTCAGGATTCTACGATGTCGTTGTGTCGCGATATCATGTATGACCCGATGCCGTCAATCCGATCTACGCTCCTAACAGTCCACCTCAGGTTGAAAATCATGCTTGCACAGTGATAACAGTCGTACTGGACAATACGCCGCATCGAAAGACGCCAAACGAAGGCGACGCCTCAACGAAGCAACCTACTCAGGCAGTCAGATTGCTTGCTGTTCGCCGAGATTCATGGCACCAAAAGCTTTTTGCCATCGCAAGACTATTTGATGGCCTTGATTACGTATATGATCATGGTCAAGCCGGAAAGCCCCTGGACTAAAGGCAGTGTGATAGGATCTTCTCTGATCTCCAAGAAGACGAAGGCCGCAACAGGGCCGGTCAAACCCATGGCACCGTAACCCGCAATCTGGGCAGCTCCACCAGTGGATGTAGCGCCCGTCGACGACGTCGAAGAAGCTGCCGCACTGGTCGACGAAGCCTTGGTGCCCGATGTAGTAGCCGCACCAGCACCAGCGGCTGTGCCGGTCCACGAGGTCATGCTCGATGACGAAGAAGCAGTCGAATTGCGGGAGTTCACCAGCGTGACACTGGCGCAAGTACTCCTCGTGGTGTTCTCGGTGTGGATTACAACACCGAGGTCACCAAAGAAAGCGCTTGAGCTCGGGTTCGTGCTTAACAAATAGTCGGTGTAGTTGACCATGGAAGGCGGAGGCAGTGATGTTTCCGTGCTTGCCACTCAAGTCACCCACCTGGCAAGTGTCTGGCGCTGCAGCATTGCATGGGTAGTATTCTCCTCGGTTGGTGGGGTCGAGGTGTCCCATGGCAGCAGTGCAGTTGCTGCTGGCTGGGACAGGGAGAGTGTTGATGTGGTAGACGAATGGCCCATACATCGACTCGAACAGGAAACCGGAAAAGTCGACGTTGACATCTACCCCTGACGAGTTGGAAGAGGAGATGATAGTGATATTGCCAATCACAGTTGAGCCGGTGCCATTGTCGTCTTGAGCAGATCAATACAAGTCTATTTACTCCTATCAAGCATTACAGATGTGCTACTTACAGTTCGTGCTGGGCAAAACAGGCCGATACGTTGCCGCTGGAACATTTGACGCGGTCGTGGCGGGACCGTCCACTGGCATGAAGCTGTCACGGATCAGTATCGAGTAATACACCACCCATCATCGGGAAACGCGCGTACTTAGTATTCATCGGACCACCATAGATGATAGCGCCCTCCTCGACTGCAACACCGGGGGGGCCAGGCGGCAGCACAGGCAACACACCACTCATCGTGTGCGTCAAAGTCTGCCCTGCGGGCGGAGGGAACCCCAGACCCTCACCCTGGGCAAGGGCCAGGGAGGCAGAAAGGCCAACAACAACGACTGGCGCAATCATGTTCTATACCTTAACGAGAACATCAGAAAACCGGAACATTTTCGCTCACGCGGGCGGGCGTGTTTGGGCTTACACGACACGTTTCAGATGATGCCATCCATTCACGTACACAGATGACCGTACTACTGTCCTCCCGCTAGCAAGCAGTGCGTAATCGTCTCCGATTCGACGCGATGAGGAGAGGCTATCTGGATTGTTTTGCATTGAAGTCAATCAATCCGACGCGTGGTCGTGCGCAATCCTAAGTCTGATGCCTACTCTACAGCAAGTTATGGCGCCCAATTGACTTAGTGGTTGCAGCAGTCAGGGATTGCTAATGTAATGGCATGATCGCCAATGCTGCATGCATGGTAAGATCAACATGTGTGGTTGTCGATTAGGTCAAAAAGCAACGAGCAAGCCACTAGCGCGAGGATAAACTGGCGCTTCGCGCCGGGGCCAACCACGCGAATCCCCGCACTTTTGCGACTAATGTATCAGTCGCACTCTGCTTTGACCTTGTCGCACGATCATCTGCAACTAGCATGTGCTTCACAGAGTAGCTACCTCAAAACAATTGACAACAAACATGGTACTTCTACCCACCCCCCCTATCTTCCACTTCCATCTAACCACCAGCCTGTCCTTCAGTCCCGTGATTCCTCCTTCAACCCCCTCCACCTGCACTTCCCCCACCACGCCGACCTCCTCGAAGACTTCACGCGGGGCGCGCTCAAACTCCCCGCCGAGACTATCAATGTGGCTCCGCAGCACCGGCCCATAAATCCAGATGACGAGGACGACATTGTGCCGGATCAACATGCGGCGTTTGGCATTCAGAGGGCAACGCAGAAAGCGAGGGAGCCTGCGTGGAAGGATTTGGGCTTGGAGAGGCTGATGAGGGAAGGGCCGGCTGGGACGACGGGAGGGGTGCACGGGACTGTGGCGGGATTGTTGAGATGAAGAGGTGTGGTGGTTGAGGCGTAGCGAGGCGTCTGGTGCACATGTGTTCTTAGCATAGGATCAAGAGAGCCTGTTCGCGGCATGGGGAGGATGAAGGCCGCTGAAGCAGCGACCCGGACATGTTGGATGGGAATTATACACCCGAGTCGGGAACACGCAGTTTCGCATTGTCGTTCAAGTCTATCGTTTACTCCACAACCTCCTTATCCCGCACTCGCAATGTACCCCAGCCTTCCCGATCGCGCTTATTGACTCCGATACCTTTTTATACCAACGTCCTATTTGCTCTCCACCTCCTCCGTAAACGCCTTATACGCCTCCTCGTCCATCAAACCCTCCCACTCCGCCTTCTGCGACACCTTAACCTTTGCAATCCATCCGTCCGCCTCCGGACTACTGTTGATAGTCCCCGGCTTGTCCTCCAACAAGCTGTTCACCTCCGTAACGACCCCCGTGACCGGCGTCAGGATATCAGAAGCCGACTTGACCGACTCGACGGCACCAATGGCGTCGCCAGCAGAGACCTCGAGACCGACAGTGGGGAGCTCGACATAGACGACGTCGCCGAGGGCTTTGGCAGCGTAGGTGGAGATGCCGATGGAGACTATTTGGTGGCTCTGTCAGTCCAAATGTGCGAGAGAAGGCAACCTGTTCGCATTCGTACCGCTCTCAGGGTTGCTCGTGTCGATCCATTCGTGATCCTCTGTATACTTCTTCTGCCACACTGCTATCCACATCAGCTCCACCCTTAATTCTACACATGGCAACACCATATCATCATACCACTCGCGCTCAAACCAAATGCTCTCCTAGGCTGCACCTGTGACTGCGCCCTAAACCGCAAGTACTGCTGCCGACTGCATCTCGCGAGGCCCTGCGCAGGCCTCTGCAGCGCCTTCGCCAGATACAGACCACTTTGAGCCACAGCCGAAGACATCTTGCCTGCTCGTCAGAAGTCCAGGTGTCGTTTTGAAGATCCAATGGCCCGGCAGAGTGAAAGCAACTCGCACTTATTATCTGTTCGGCGACCGAAGAGATGCGATGATGCGGCTATTGCGGGCTGACTGCTCGCGTGGAGTAGGATCGGCACGTCGCGTCGCCAGAGATTCGGGCAGGCACGACCTCACTTGGGCAAGTGTGGACATGTCCATCTCCAAATACACAGAGCAGATGATCCTGCGATAGCACACAAGAAATGCTCTACGAGCTCATCGGCGTAGTAAGTCTCCGTTAGTCCTCCTTGAACTCCGTACTAACATTACGGGCCCCAGTGCCGCCCCAACCGCTCCCTCCGCGAAATCAAAGAAATCACTCGCACAACCGGCTCCATCATTCTCAATTCGCAAGGCGTTGTCCGGGGCATCACAAATTGGGGCACTTTTCTTCTCCCGAAACCTGCCCGGAAGCAAGGCGCAACATACACACAAGGACATTACTTCATCCTGAGATTCGACAGCAGTGCAAAGACCCAGCATGCAGTGAGACGGACCTTAGGACTGGATCCCAGGATGATCCGGTTTAGTCTGTGCAAGTTGGGAAGTACGTTGGAGGAGGTCAAGGGCGTGCCGGGAAAGGTGGAATGGCATGGCATGTCGCAGGGCAATGGTTTTTAGGAGGAACGGAGCTGCTTGTTCGCCCAAAGCCAAATGGGCGTTGAAAAGGAACGGCTTGCAGCGAGGCTGTAAAAAGTGAAGAATGGTTTTCTGTGCATGCGGGCAGTGTTTGTTGTGACTTGAGAAACGAGCTAATCTATCGTTGGTCTTGCGACAGCCATACCATTGCAGACAGAGTGTATGCGCAAAGCCACCACGAGTCTTACACCGTCCTCATCGAGTCCCGTCTATATCGTCGGCGCCGACAGTATCGCGCGACTACTTCAATGCATTCACAGAGCCGTCATCTTCCGACTCGTTCTCCGAATGCATCTCTTCGTTTCCGTCGCTGGCATTGCTTGCATCCTCCAAATCCTCTTCAGCCTCACAATCCTCCTCCAGCTCGTCGTCCGGGTCTATGCACACTTGCTCTTGGCTCCCCAGTCCTTCTGCCAGCATACCTTCCATCATGCTCTCAAAGATTGGAGCGGAGGCACTCTCCAGCGTCGGAATGGCCTTCTTCTGCCTAACCGAAGACCAGATGTGTCTGGTTGGTCGGCGGCAGCTCGCAAAAAGCGGCCTCCTCGTCGAATTCTGCCGGACAATTTGTCCTGCCATGCCCAACGCATAGGCGACACATCAGACAATAATCCGCTTTCTCATTACTCGCAACGACACTACCAAGAGCTTCTGGATTGACCATCTCCTTAAGCCCCACCAGTCCGCATGATTCCCATTGCATGTCCGTACGCTCGCTGGGCTCCTTTTGGCTGGCGGATATGGGGAGACCCTTTTGTCCTCCGCCGAGACGTTGACAAGACGCGCCAGCAGATGAGTCTCGTGGAATAGGACTTTGTAATATGTGTTCACGAGAGTGCCAGTGCCATTGGCGTAGACGATTGTTGATTGCCCACCATACGTTTCACGTGTCCTGCGGTGAGCCCCTGCTTAGCCTTTTCAGCCGCGTACTTACGGTGCCGGTTCGCGCTCATGAGCTTGATCTGGTCGCAAAAGCCGATGCTGCGAATTGCATCGACGCACGTGGGATGGACGCTAAAGAGCCAGAGTGCCGCGTTGATGGCTTCTGGTGTCTCCTCGGAGTACCGCAACTCACGGTTCGCAATTTCGTGAGCGTCGTGAAGCTCGAAATCCGTGCTGCTGTAGAACAACAAGAGAGACTCTTGGCGGATCTTGGTGCAGGTTCTGGTCAGCGGATGCTGGAGACTCCCCTTGCCACGCAAGCAGGCGCTGAGGTCAAGTGGCGACGCCGCAGTGAAGGCGAGCTCGTAAATTTTGATCCGCACTTCAGGAGAAACTCGGCCGAGCGGAGACTTGTCCATGCTGGGTTTGTGGTTGCTCGTGGGTGGTGGCGTTTGCCGATTGCCTCGAGATAAAGTGGTGACACTGTGTCTTGCATCTCATGGTTGGATAACATGGTACGCTGGCAGGGGAAGTGCAGGTGGGGCCAGGCAGCATTGCCGCAGCAAGGATAGCGCGAGGAAAGAGCACTGGTTGAGGAAGGAAAGGACGGTCACAGCCAAGTCTGCTCGGCCGGAAGAAGCCATTGGACCCGCAAACGGATGGAAATAACATATCTGCTGTGATGGCGGTATTTTTGCAACACATGGAGTGGCAGGCACCACAACAAACCCGCGCTTGAATTTGCTGATGGAAGTCGTACACGCAGCCTCAATCTTGAAGGCCCTTGTCACCAAGTCTTCCAACCTCGCTTCGCCCAACCAACTCTCCGCCAGCCTGTTCCTCGACGACTCATGAATGACAGCCACAAAATCCTCCACGCTTGTTGCACACAATCAGCTCTCCACCACCCTCTTCCCCGACTCCTCGCCAGACTCCTTACCCATTACCACAACATGCCACCTCGGACGACCCTCGCGACGCCCATCCAGTGGTTCCTTCCAGGCCTTACCTCCCTCAGCCTCAAGCCCATCCGCAAATAATTCTCCGCCACAGACCGCACCCACTACTTATGAAAATTGTTGCGCGGCTTGTACTCCCTCACCATTGGCTCGTACTTTTCATACTTGATCGTCAGACCACGTAGGTGGATGTCGAGATATCGGTCATCATGCCTCGCCTGGATCTCCCCGCGCGTGCCCTTCTCGCTGAAGAAGCGGTAGTCCAAACAGCATATGGCAGCGCAGGGGTCCGGACCCACGGGGCGAACCCAGGCGGGAAGGATCTCGACGGCCGCCTTATGCGCATCGCTCGAGATAGTGATGTAGCATGTCTCCAGCTCCAGCATTCGGGTCTCGCGCCTGAGCTGACGGCTCACAGAAGGGAGCGGGTGGTAAATATTTGGGGTCGGCATCAACTTGAAGCCACCGCATCCACAGAAATACTTTGTCAAGTCGGTGTCCTTGACTTCATCAAAGACCTAGTTGTGGACTTGGTTCTGTACTTCGGCTGGGAGACGGTCGAGCCACAAGGACTCCATCCTGCTGTGATCTGCGTCGCTCACAGTCTGTATCGCGTCAAAGGGTGCTTCGAGATCCGTCTGCTGCAGGGTGCGATTAGTCACTCGTGGCTGGTGGATTGTCTCTGCTTTGTTGCACGGTCGAGTTGGTCTCAGTACTCGGGCGGCCGTGAATGTCCAGCCAAGCTTTGGATCTGAAAACTTTTGCAGCAGAAATTAGCAAGTTACGACAGTGCAATCGCTTCGATGGGTCGAGCTTATACCACTCAGCAGATCTTTCACGTGGAAAGCTTCATTGACTCGAGGGACGCTCTTTCCTATCTCTTGCTCAGACCGATGGCAATGCAGCAGGTGGTGGTATTTGCGATGGGGCTTAGACCCTGTAGGCTTGTCGCAGCTGAAGACTCCTCACACACAGACACACACATACTAGTATCTATATGCTGCAACGCGCCTGAGTAGAGGCAGGGTCTTTGCTTTAACCTCAGACAATGCCCTTGTCTATCATCTCAGACGGATTTGTTGTCTATCAGGCCTGAACTAGTAGTCGCGGAGATGCTCCTCACGACTCTCATCAGCGTCAACATCAGGCAATGTCATAATACATGCTACCGCGAAGTCCGATCCAACATCAATGCTCCATCAGCACCCACCCTGTCTTCACCACGACTTCGCGAAGAACAATGCCCTCAGTAGCACGCCAATCCCTGAGAGCGCGACACCGCTGTATCGAGCGCATTGAATGCCCCATGCAGCTATTTCAGACGTATCCTGCCGCTGAGTCATCTGCACCTCCACCGTGCCCGCAACCCCCAAAAAGATGGACACAGAATAATTGACCAGTGCATTGACGATTGATGCGGCCAGCCCTTGGTGCTCTGCAGGCATCTCATTAGACATTATGATGGACGCAGCAGGAAACGACATGTCCATGCCGAACGGCATGATGATCTGCCAATGTTAGCACATCTCCGCACAATCGAGCCGATTTCCTTACGATCGACACAAACATCTGTGCCCAGTACGTTTGGTGGACCGGCTGGAATGCAGCAATAGCTTCACCGGCGCAAAATGCTATCATAGCGAGCATCATGACGAACGGTACAGGCGTGTGCGTGATCAGACCTCCGGTCGTACCAGCGGCCACGAGGCCAAGAATCATTGCTGGGATGAAATAGATCGATGCAGTCAATGGTGTCACACCGCGCACATCTATCAAGAAGCGGAATGAGTACCAGATCCAGATGCCAAATGAGCCCCACCCAACGCACACCAAGATCATCGTAAAACCAATCGTGCCGTTGAACACTCTGACCGGAAGCAATGGGGACTCGGCTCTCAGCTCGGCCCATACAAAAGCAGCCAGTAATATGATTCCAATAATGAGGATGAAGAACACAAACGGCTGACCCCATCCGAACAGAGGACCATTATTCCAGGCTACATTGACCAAGATCAGACCAGCAACACTGGTCACGCAGCCCGGCCAATCCATGCCCGGCTTGTGGCGTCCGTGAGCGAATTGTGCTTGATATGAAAGAGCCTTTGGAATGACCAGGAGAGCGAGCACGGAAAGGAACCAGGAAGCAATGCCATACGACCAGAATGTCCAGGGCCACCAGAGATAGGCGGAGAAAATGCTTGCGAAGATTGCGCCGAGTACGAAGCCGACAGGCGCCATCGCACCAAATGCCGCGAAGCACAGATTCTTTTTGAGACCAGGCGGATACGCACGGCCTAGCAAGGCAAGCGCATTCGGTGCTAGTATTGCAGTGCCCACGCCTTGCATTGCTCGGCAGACATCGAAAAAGACCTGTCTTCCTAGGTAACAGCTGAAGCCCGCAAAGCCCGACCAGACACCCAGAAAGAAGTATCCAAAGACAAGCATCCTTTTGTGTCCGAGAATGTCGCCGGTGCGTCCAGAGATCAGAATGAACGTGCCAGTCGTGAGGGCATAGGCAGACGTGAACCACGCCTCTTCGCCCGGCCCGACTGCTCCAAGTCCTTTGGCAATGATGTGCATAGGTGGGATTGCCTGCCCAAGACCACACAGCGCCATAAACTGGGCGGCAATGACCACGCCAATGAAGAGCGCCTCGTGACCGAAAGACAGCTTCATCGGAGGCTGTTTGTTGGCTATCAATGACGATTCGTCTCCATTTGGGCTGTCCAGTGACTGCGTCTCCCAATATGCGTCGGAATTGCTAATTCCTGCCATGTCCGTCTTTAGCGCAGCCAAAGGCATGCCTCCTTTCATCGTGGGCCTAGCCCGGTCGCCTATGGCGACGTACGTTGCCGACGAGAGCTTCGATCTAGGCATTGCGTGTCTGCGGGTGTAGATGGCCATGCTCTCCGCGGCGATGGTATTGATTAGCGGTTGCAAGGACACATGCCTGGGGTTTCGCTTCCCACTTTGCGCTATGGGTCGACGCTCGTCGTTGGGGTCCATTGCTGAATTTCTTGTCCACTCCGCTGTGGCCGCGGTCACTGCAGCATAACAATGGCGTGCTGATCGATCCAAAGATTGACACGGCCAGTATCCATTGAGCTGCTGATTACGAATCTGCACTGGCGAGCCCTACTGGACGCGCTCTGTGGCAGGTGCCAATACCCACAGGCATAGACAAAGTGAAAAGAGTGGCAGGGCGACGACAAGGCACGGACTGAAGTTGACATACTGTAGGTGGCTGAGGGTTGCTCTCCAACCACCAATCGAGGCGGCTCATCGCTCCATCTTGCGGTTGAAGCAGCTATACGTAGCACGAGATGCTAATAGATGTGACCAAGGTCATCAGATTGGAGAAGGCGGGCATTGACTTCTCGAGCACCGACTGCCTACAAACTATGAGCCCGGCGGTTGTCACGCCAGAATCACGGGCAGCCTGAATGTGACGACATGTCACCAATCGATTGTCCGTGCAGGCTTTGTTGTCAGCGGCAGCAGTGAGCGATCGATACGAAGACTGACAAGCAGGGTCCAATCGGTATGGACCGCGCCGACAAGGACGCTTCGCTGTGCTCGCGCTCATGATGCTGGTGTGAGCTTCGAGTAAAGGGAGCCACCTGGCAGCACTTACACCGAAAGCTTGTCTGCACAATATCAATTCACTGACTCGTGGTATATTTGGTCATCCCCCGAACGGCATCTTGACATGGACACAAACGCCGCCGCAGCCTCGCGCATTCGTTTGTTCTGAGGCTTGTCAGTATCATGTTGCACATTCAAGCGTGCCAGGCCTCGAGAAAGTTGATATTGCATTCGAATTGACGTCCAAATCTCCAGCATCGTTCAACGCAAAATCAGCAAGCAGACAGTTCCGTGCTGCCGGCTCGAGCTTAAAAATGCCCATGCGTGCAGCCGTGTCCATGGTCATCCTGGCGACATACGCAAGAGCATACCGATCGCATCTAGAATAACTCTCGTCGCTGCGTGTTTGCATCTGATATAAGTAAAGAAGATTGCAATGCAACATGCCCGCGTGGCCGGGTGTTGGAAGCGTGGAAGGGGTGAAGTCGAGCTCGGTCCAAAACAATTATGTCAAAGCCGTGGCGGCATCCCGGTACGCATCGGAGTTCGCAGATAGAAAGCCATTTTCAACCTGATGAAGGGCAAGTATTGCAAAACAAAGGCGCTCAGGCCATAGACGGCTGGCGAAGGAGCGCAGGGAGGACAGCCCAATGCTCGAAGGAAAGGTGCTTTGAGCCTTGCCACGCTGCAAGTACTAGTAGAGCGGCGAAGCCTTTGCGAAGCTCTTTCTCTTGACATGGGTCCCATCGCCAAATGTCGCCTGAACCTTAATTTGTTCTCGTGCATCACAAAGACCGCGTTGCACAAAGTGATTTACTGATGACCTTCAGTGGCGGCACGTTAAATGGCTTCCGGCAATATGCTCTCGCCAGGTGGAGCTCAGGTCACATATCCTGTCACTGTCAGCTACAGGAGTCGCGAGACCACGCAACTCTGGTCAAGTACATGTGGACGGGGCGTACCACTAACAAGTACTCTTTGTTACGCAAGGAAACAAGTCGCCTACTAGTAACACAATCTAGCACCCCAGACCCTCGCCAACGTACAATTGGGCCTTCAAGTCTGCCAACTTTTCTGTGTGAAAGTCGCTTGGGTGGTATCATGCATGTGGTATTGAACACAGTAACAAACAAAGAATCACAAGAGAACTACTCGGCCTGGACCAAAGAAGCTCATGTTCCGCAGCTCCAGCCCGAGTGCTGTCTTGCAAGACAACCGCCAAGCCCAGGGGTATTCATGCAGAACGCCGTACTTCGTCAGAGACATCTCCACGTCGCAAGGATGTTATCGTTCAAGATAACCTAGACTCTGCCTTGAAAGACTGGGTTGTTTGAGCCAAGAGTGGTGTGAGTGTTAGTGGAGCTTGGGGCCGATGTACCTGAGCCGACTGCGTTGTTGCTGAGGAGACCGCCAGCAAGACCACCAGAGGTGCCGTCAGCGGTGGTGCTGTCGAAAGCGTCGTTGACTTGATTCGAGAAGCCGCCATTTGCACCAGCCATTGCGCTGCCCGAAGCGCCAGTAAGGCCGGAGGTACCTGCGAGGCCGGGGGTGCCAGGGCTGCTGGCGTTACCGGTGAGGCCAGCGGTGCCGACGAGGCCAGCGGTGCCGACGTTGCCACTGGAGGCACCCTTTATGCCCGAGACCTCGTGCCTCTTGCGCTGTGGGTGCGAGACCGAAGGCAAGTTGGTCGTCTCCTTAGCAGAGCCAATGCTGAAAACAGGCGACTCCCACTTCTCACCCTTAGCGGCAAGCTCCTTGTACTCAGTGGCCTTGGTTGAGATGCCACCTGGCAGAGCGATGTTCTTGAAGATCGAGTCGTGCTGAGTGACAGCCACGTTCACTTGCGTGTCGCCAGTCTTCTCCTCGGTCTTTTTCTTCCCCTTCTGCATCTGCTGCTGGAACGCAGTGAAGTACTGCTGGTACATGTTCTGGACATACTCAGGGTCGGGGTTGCTCTTGGCCTCCTCGGCAGCACGGTCAGCCTCGCGCTTGACCTGGTAGAGGAAGGCGTCTGCCTTGTGGACATTGTCCCGAATCTGCTTCTCAATCACCTTTTGCAGGATCGGGCGCATGACCTTGAGCAACAGCGGCTTGAAGAGGCCGAAGAGCAGCTTGTGATTGGACTGCTTCAACTTGATGTTCAAGTTTTTCACATCAACGTGGATGGTGTTGATTTTAAAGAAGTGCTGCTTGTCGGTCTTGTCAGCAGTTTCCATCGCCACCTTGAAGCTGAAACCAGTGCCGCCCAGGAAGAGGTCCATGACACCCTTGTCAGTGATGGATGGGAATCCTTGCTTCTTCTTGATGTAATATGAGACATCGCGCAAGTCAGCCTGAATACCAGACACAGACAACATGACCTTGTTCTTGTTCTTGTTCTGGATGCTCTTGCGACCCCATCGCCAGTAGTTATCGCTGCCAAATTCGAAAAGGTTGGGCGCAAGGTTGTCGCCCTCAAGCACCAAATTCTCGACAATGGCGTCAATCTGGCTGTCGCTGACCTCGATACGTGGGATAGGGACATATCGCACGTGCTCAAAAAAGCCAGGGATGATGACCTCAGAAAGGTCCTTGAGCAAGTGTGGCTTGAAGGTCGGCTTGCCATTCTCGTCATTGCCAAGATCCAGGAAAAGCTTGTTCGTGGCATCGGCAAAGGCCTTGTTCTGCGGGTCCCTGTCGAACTCGCCAGCCAAGAACTTTAGCTCGTCGACCACGCGGTCGGTGTGGCCCCTATATTTCTCGCGAAGCAAGAAGTTGCCACGGTCGTATAGTCTATTCCACTGCTCGTTTGAGTCGTCCTCGAGAATGTAACCCTGCTCTTGCAGACACCTGCGGATATACCCATCAATGTCCCTGAACCAGCCCTTGAGCTCGGGATCGTTGTCGGCGTCGCGGTAAATCTGGTTGATCGAGTCGAACAAATCGTCGAACGAGGTACTGTTTGCAAAGCGTTCAAGCAGAGTCTTCATAGAGGTCAGCGCATGCCGACCTTCATTGAGAATGTCTACGTTGAGAACGCACCTTGAGGTCAGCTTCAGCAATCTGGAGGGAGTCCTGGTCATGGGCACCTTTCACGGCGTCCTGACTCTGGCCAGCAATGTTTCTGGTGTGGCCAGTGTATTCCTCGGCCAGACGAAGCAATGTGTTAATCGCTTGGTTGTCTGTCGCAAGAGTCAGTGATCAGCCATGCTCAGAATGAATTCCGCAGAACACTTACAATCCTGGTGGCCCTGGATCTCAACAACCATCTTCTTCAGGCGGTAGATGATTTGCTCCCGCCTTTCCTTTGGAACCTTTTCCTTGAAGTAGTTGTTAGTCCGCTCACGGTACTCACGAGCTCGCTGCTTCTGCTCCTCATCGGTACCGGCAGACAACTTGTTCTTGAGATCCTGCGCGCCAACCTTGGCGCCGGTCACAGCGTCGACATCAGAAGCACCGCCTTTGTGCTGGTCTGTAGCGGCCTTGCTGGCGACGTCGGCGGGATCGCGCGATCCAGATGGGTCTGCCGCCGCGGTTGCGTTGCCGGCGGCGTCTTGCACGTCCTTCTTGCCAATGGGCAGGTTGGACTTGATCTGGCTGCTGATGTGATCCTTGGAAAGATCAGGCTTCTCGTGCCAGGTGTTGTCTGGTGCTGGGTGATCAAGCCTGCTGAGCTGGTCCTCGGACGGATTGACCTTGTCGGCGGCCTTGGAAGCGGCATCGCCGGCAATGTCGCGGAGAAGGACGACAGCGTCGCTCACTACGAAGAGATTAGCAAATGCACGATTTTGTGCATCAAATGCTTCCAGACGTACAGAGCTTGCGGAATTGGCCGTTGGTGATGAGCAGCTCACCAAGGGTGCGCAGACCGTCAAGTGCTTGGTTGCCGTGCTGCTTCGCAGTGTCCTTATCAAGTGGCACGTTCGGTGTGCTCGCATTGCCCTTGCCGATCTGCTGGGTCTGCCAAATGAAGTCTTGTAGAAGATTTCCACTGTTCTTTGACAGCAGAAGTATCTTTGACTGCTCAATGACTCTGCGCAGATCTTGCACAAGGACCTGGCCTTCCGCAGAAAGCTTCTTAGACGGGCTGTTCAGTTGGTTCCATTCAAGTACAGTGTTCAGCGCAACGTCGATTTGCTTATTCTGCGACGCTGTTAACCAGGGGAGGGCGTTCACGCGTTGCATGACCTACCGATGGGACTTTGCCATTGGCGAACGCTAAAACAGTTCAAGTCAGCATAAACATTCGTTTGAACGCGTCGAGGTGGCGAAAGGCGTACCAGCATATATGCCGTATAGCTGGAGCTTGCCATTGACGTCCTTTTCCTTGATGGCCTGGTTAGTCGGCACGTTCACAGACATCCTTGCTACCGAGGGTGATGGAGGCGTGTGTGGTATTTGGGAGAAGGTGCAGCGCTCCTGAAACGGTGTTTGCGGCTAGCAAACGAATCGATTATGTATTACAAGCCGTGTAAGGGGTATCAAGGTATTATGATTGCGGTATGCAAGCAAGCGCTGAGGTGGCTGGAATTGCCTTAAGTTGTACTGTTGTGGAGGGTGATAGAGGATGTGCAGGGTGATAGAGGATGTGCAGGGTGAAATGAGGAAGCACGAGAAGGTTTTGGTACTGTTCTGAAAGAGGGCAGGCTCGTGGAAGAGACTCAAGGTTTACGTCATGGTGAAGGTATCAGAACCAGCGGCCAGCCGCGCTACGTACATGTGGTGCATACGCTGCGACTACCAAGGCAGTAAGCGCCACTGACACATATGCCTTAGACACAAAGGACAAATCATTGCTCTTGTTTGGACTCGTTGGATGGCCCGATCTGCTTGTTTTCCACCCACGCTGAGAGCACGCTGAGCGCGAATAATGGAGCGGGAACCACTGAGGACAGGGGTCGCGTACACACGATCTGCTGCGTCATATGCCTGCCGCCGTCGATCTCACGACCATCGCAAGCATGCTACGCGCCATTGTGAAGACACGTGAGCATCTGCAAATCCCTTATTAATTCCTTTGTTATTGTTATGGTTGTTATGTGGCACATGTTCCGTTCGCGGCATTTGAAACCGCCAAAGCGCATCTCGCTTCAGATATTCGCGTTTCCGTGGTAATCCTAGCTGGAGCGCTGCCCACGCGACATGGAAACGGCTGTAATTAAATCAGCTCAGATAGGTTTGTGGTTGTCGCCAAGACCTGGGACCCCCACACCTCGGACGACACTCCAGATGGCTTGCGAACTTGTTCGAACGTGCTTCACCGGCGAACTCCTCTCCCGTGCACAGCAGCAATGGCAACGAATGCGCGCTTCACTCCGTACGGTAGCTTGGTCACGACACATTCTTGAAACGCGGGCTTCGCAGGGAATTTCACATTCGGATGTATTTGGAAGTGCACGGACAGGAAGCATGAGGACGCGCTTGCCAACGTCAGTATTGGCAACAGGAACGACGCGCGAACGTGACCGTGCTTTCCAATCAGCACGTGTAAGCAGCTTGTCAGATCCATGCGGTTCTCTACTACTGTCTCTCGAGAACGACCTGGCTGCTTATTCAGCCAATGCCTCAGGTGGACTATCGGTGACGAGCATCAGCGATCCAATAATAAACACTTTTTGAAGTTTTCTAGGGCAGGTTTGCAGACGCCTTTGCAGATGGGCTTGCAGACTAGAGAATCGCACGAAGGACGCGTTCTACGTGATTATTAGACAGATAGGACCGTCTGCAAGGCCTAGTGGACGATCAGAATTTGATGGCAATCAAATCGCTTAGAGCTCAAACATCTCACTATTTATGGTTCTGCAAAGACGTCTGCAAAGCCCTCCGCAGCCGCTCCAAACGCTCAAGAGATATCCGTTCTGGTCAGCAATAATGATGAACAGGGTTCGTCTCGAACGCTCGTGCAGCTGGTGCTGCTGTAAGAAGCGCGGCGAATAATGTCACGTTTCGGAATGACATGAGGCAGCAGAGAAGTGCTGCAATATGTACTCGCTGGTGATCCAGGTCTTGATGAGAACGGTGCCTGCTCAAATCCTCAGCGCGTTCATGCATCCTCCTACCCCTTCCCAGCCTGGGCCTCCACAAACGCCTTCGCCAAAGTCTTCACCCTATCCACGCCCTTCTCGTCCCCCTTCTTCTCTTCAAACTCCAGCCACTTTTTAAACACAAACTTCGCCCTCCTCTTCTTCATCTTCTGTGCCGCCATACGCTCGTAGAGCGCCCTCACCTTTTCCGCCTGCTCACTCTTCTCGCCTCCCATCTTCTTGGCCTTCTTGCGCTGCACGGGCTGCTCATCCGACAAAGACGTGAAGCGAGACTGCTCAAGGTCAACCCACATATCCCATCCGCTGCTCCACTTCGGCCATTCAGATACCAGGCTCTCGAAGATCGTACGACCGCGTTCGGCATCGCCATTCCAGGATCTGAACTCCAGGGCTGCGAACTTGGCAGTGAGAAGACGGTGTTCGTTGCTTGGCACGGACTGCAGAGCTCGTGAGAGCAGTGAGCGCGCCTTAGCCGCATCTCTCATCTTGTCAAACAAGAAGCTAGAATACTTGAGCCACACATCTGGACTAGCTCTGAACGCCTTGTTACCCACAATCCGCTCAAAAATGCCATCCACCTTGTCGTGCTTCCCAGAGTCGATATAGATAGATGCCAATCGCTCATGCATGGTCAAGCTGTCCTGGACCTGACAAGCTTGTCTGAAGACCTCCTCAACCCGCTCATCATCACCATACTCGACTTCCAAGTTGAGCCACGCGATCCAGACGTTCATTTTCTCGTCAGTCTCACGGATGTGGATGCTGCGCAGAGCACGTTCTGCGAGGTCACGGGCTTTCTGTAGTTCGGAGAGCTGAAGCTGGAATGCCATATACTGTATCCAAAGCTGGCTGTCGTTTGGTGAGCCAAGGAGCAGGCGCTCGAAGTCGGACACACTCTGCGGCCCATTCTTGTCAAGATCGCCAGTCAAGTCGACTTTGACCTCAGGCTTATTACGCTTGCGCTTCTTGGTGGACGTGGTCTCTACTTCGGACTCGGACGTTGCGCCTTTGTCTGCCGACGCGAAGGCGTCCCCATTCCAGTCAAAGCCGCTGGTCCTGAGACCACTGGCTTTGGCTGACTGTGGCTCGTCTTCGTCGTCAACATCCATCTCGTCAGCGTTTCTAGCACCGCTTTCGGCCTGGCTCTCGTCCTCAAGCTCTTGCAGGTCTGCGAGATCCACGCCGCCGCCTTGTAAACTTTGCTCTTCATCGTCGTCTTGACTCCCAACACCGAGCTCTACTCCAGCGTCATCACCCACGTCTTCATAATTCTCTTCAATATCTTCCTCATCAGTGAAATAGCTAGCTTTCAAGCCCAAGCTGATCTTCCTTCTATTCGGATCAACAGCCAAGATCTTCGCTTTTACCACGTCACCTTCGCTGTACAGCTTCCGCACATCTTCAACGCGCTTGCTAGCGACCTCACTCCTGTGGCACAGCCCGGAAAGCTTCGGCTGCGTGTTATCGATATCGACGAACGCACCGAAATCCTCAACCTTCCTGACTTTACCAGTAACCACCATGCCGACTTCCAGATCCCTGATGGTAACAGGAGGCACATAGTTGGCATCAGTATGCGACCTTTTTAAGCTCAGGTTGGCATGTTCGGCAGCAGCGTCGACTGACAAAATCCTGCCAGCGACAAGCTGGTCGACCTCCACAATTGTCTTCCAGTCCTTGATGTATTTGTCGCTAAGATCCGCGACGCGGACGAAGACATCCACGGTGGCGCTAAGTGAGACGATCACGCCTTTCTCACCTACATGCTTGACGAAGCCACGCACGAGCTGTCCAGCCTGAAGCCGATCGTAAGAAGCAATCTGCTTGTCCTTCACTGGCAATGAACTCGATAAGACCTTGCTAGGCCTTAGTGACAAATAAAGCTTCTTGTGCGGCGCATCGACAGCCAGCACGCAGACACGGACGATATCATTCTTGTTATACTGGTTGAGGTTGACTTGGTCATAGTCATCAGACCATTCGATGAGCGGGACTGGCGCAGCTAGCGCATCGCTCAGCTGGATAGTGACTGAGCGCTCGGTGATCTTGGTGACTCGCCCAGGCAAGACTTGACCAGCCGAGACGTCCTTTAGGGTCAGCGGCTGCTGGACTTTTCCATCTGCACCACACTTGACCGTCAAGTCCAAGCGTCCGGTCGTCAGGTCGAGAGCCTTCACAGTCACCTTATGCACTGAGCCAATTGGAAAGTTCTTCGGTAAGTTTTGCAGTGCTCCAGCGTCATCGCTCAAGTCCATCAAGGAGATCCGGCCACGGACATTCGGACTCAGACTCACCCAAACGCAATTCTGAGCATGATTGTTGACGAATGCGAGATACTGCTCACCCTGCTTAACAGAACTGATGTTCAGTAGATCTTCGCTGCCGTTCTCAAGTCTCGATGGCTTCGCAGTCAACTCAAAAACCGAGGTCTTGTTACTGCGATGACTGATCGGCAAGAATCTGTGGTTGCGAGCATCGTGGATACCCAAGACTTTGGCTTTCACCTCATTGTTGGGCCCGAACTTCTGTAGCGGCGCCTTCTTGTTCTTTATGTCGTCCCAGTCCTCGAAGACTTCGCTGACGTCTATCCTGCCTTGCGATCCATCTGGCAAACGAATGTTCAATTGCGTCGCCTTGACAGAAGCAATGCTGGCTTTGACGCTTTGACCTAAGAAATAAGCAGTTCCAACTGTTGCCGCGTGCTTTGCCGCAGCACTGTCATTCGTGTCTTTCCGCTCTCGCATGCTCAACGTAAAGCGCTCACGCGCAGAGTCGATGGACAGGACCCACGCGTGGACAGTCATATCCTTCAGCAAACCGAAAGCAGCTTTTCCCACAATATCGGCGCCAACCTGGCTTTTTGGGACCAGTCCAACCAAGCTATTCGCAAATTCGACATAGACGCCCTCAGACGTGACATTGCGCACAAACCCACGGACTTTCGCGCCTTGTTTGATGTCTTCGAAAGATTTAATAATCGACGCGTCCTTGGCTACTTGCACCAACACTGGCTTATTGGTGAGCAGCACTTGTCGGCTGCGCTCAAGCTTTCCCAGTACGACTAGGTCTGTCAACTTCTGCCCGACACGAATGCGCTTAAGAGCGCCTTCCGCTTTCTTCAGGTCGGAGCCATCAGCCAGATGACCAAGTCTAATGGAGCCTCGAAGCCCGTTCTCCAGATCCAGAGTCACGCTCTCGCCACCCCTCTCAGTCACCGTGCCACTTACAATCTGTCCACCTTCGATGGCATCCCATGCAGTCTGGGCCTGCTCATCAAAGCCCGCGCCAGCAGCTTTGCAAGACACCTTCATCTCTTTCGATTCGGCCTCTACAGAAACGATGCGTACATTGACCGTCTGGCCGATTCGAAAATGTTGGTCTGGCCTCTCGATAAAGCCTTCACTCATCTCAGCGGCAGGCAACCACGCGCGCACGGGACCGAAGAATTGCACCGCGGCGCCATTGGGCAAGAGATTCACGATTGTGCCCTTACTCTCCATACCGGGCTCCAAGCCCTCGTACGAACTCCAAACGACCGCGTCATCCTCTGCGTTAACCAGAGACTTCTTCAACGTGAGTCGCAAATGCCGCTTTTCCAGATCGATAGACAGCACGCGAGCCTTGACAGGGTATCCTTCGCGGAACTTTCGCTCAGGATGCTGCAGTTGAACATCGCTCAGATGCGCCTCAGGCACCAGCCCAGTAATGCTCTCGCTCAGCTTGACGAGCACACCCGTGATGCCTGTCTTGCCGCCCAGAATTAGCCTCTCGACCTTGCCGTTCACGATCTCGCCAACCGACAAATCCTCAAGACGCAAGTATGTCTGCTCCAGAATGCTCTTCTTCAATGAGACGTAGTAAACATCATCCAAAGGGTTGTAAGAGATGATGCGAATTTTGTGGTCGGAGTCCAGCTTGTGCGGCCCGGAAGATGATGTCAGAACATCGATTCGAGTGTCTGAGATCTGCGATATATGGGCAAAAGCATATCTCAGCTCCCCTGTAGAGGACGGGAGCGCCAGGAAGAGACCACGCTCTGGCAGTACATATGTGACTTTCGCGTCGTTAATGATTGAGCTCGTAGGCAGACGCTTCTCAAAACTTGTCGCCAGCGTCCTCAACGTAGTACTGGCTTCTTTGGCGAGTTTAGCACTAGGTGGCGGGAGCACGAGGAGATGATCCAGAAAGCTTACACCAATGCGCTTGCCGCCATTATCGTTCAGCAGAGTCCAGATAATGCGTCCCTTGGATTTTGAACCAATCTTATACTTCCTGCTCATGTCGACATCTTTTTGACCGGCACCAGAGTGCACAATGTCCGCTGTGACGTTGACCATACCCATGATTAAGCCGGCAACACCGCCGATTCCAGATTCCGTAACTAGGATCTGAACAGCTGTGCCGGGTAGGAACGAGTCGATCGTAGGCGCCTCATCCACCGTTGTTCCGGTATTGCTATTGTCATTGTTGGCAGTGGCCGAGAATTTGGCAGCATCCGGCGACAACTTCAACACTTTGCCATCGCCGCCCTTCTCAATGACTAAACAAAGGAGAACTTGACCTTCTTGCATCTTGTCAAACTCAAAACCCGCACCCAGCTCCTTCTTACTGGCGAAGCCTTTGACACCAGCCAGCCCCAGGTCCATGCTGACACCATGATCCTCGACGCTGCGGACGGCTGCTTGAACCATACTGCTCACGATTGTGGTTGCTGAATCTAGCCCGGCGTTGACTTGTCGCGGGTCGACTGACAGCTCGATATGTCTCTTGCTCTTTCCGCCTTCCTCGGATCCCGTGGCCGTCACCGTCGCTCGCAGCCACTGTCCGATATGAAACAGCGACTTCAGATCTACGTCCTCAACCTCTTCTTCTTGCTCATCTGGCGCGTCGTCTGCCAACAACTTCTCAATGCGGTTGTTCAACAATTCCGACACCGCTGTGATCGGCACATATCCCGTCAAGTTATTTGGCAAAGCCAGCGCAACATCCTTGTTCGTTATCGCGGTCACATAGCCTAGCACCGAGCTGCCAACCACCAAACTCTTGTAGCTCAGCCCAGAAATCTTGATGCCCGCCTTGACCTCCTTCTTCTCCCCATCTCGATTCGGCTTGCGCTGCTTCTTAGCATGTGCGGCACTAGCTTGATCATCGTCAAACAGATCGCCATTTTCGTCTGGATGTGCTGGAGCTTTCTGGCCGGTCTGCTGCTCAAAGAGGACATCGCGTTCGGCCTGCGCTTTGATCTGCTTCTGTTCGAGAGGTGTCAAAACACTTGCGCCGCCTCTGGGAAACGCGCGCTCTTCTTGTTGTAGTATTGATTGTACTACAGGTTTGCGTCTGCTTGACTCGCCATCTCGGGACGCTTTTTTCGAGGATTTTGCGGGTTTCGATGCTCCGTCACCTTGTGTAGCTTTCGCCTTCTTCGCTGGGCGCTCATCCGTAACAGCCTTCCTCTTGACTGGCGCCATAGTGATATCTGAGACTTGTGTGACCAAGCGTTAATTGCATGGAATGGAAGTCGGTACCCATATTTCTGAAAAAATTGTTGCAGGTTGTGGTTCGGGAGCCGCACTCCCGATGATCCCCCGTTCAGGACGGCGGTCTATATGTGCCAATTAGTATACCCAAATCTACGAGAGGACTTTCGCATCTTAAAGTGCTTTTTCGCATTCTAAAGCTATTACACATTCTGTACAAGAAGATCCGGCTTGAGCTTGAGGACCTAGATTCTTCATATAGATGTTCATCTTCCTGTCTCAAAAAATTTATGTATATCTTAATTTTTTGATATCTAATAGAGAGAAGATCCCTTAAAAATAAGAGCTTATTTAAAAATCAAGATACACCTAAATCTGAAAGAAGATGAACATCTATATGAAGAATCTGATTATTATGTAATGCTATATAGTTATATCGTCGCAGCATTCACCAATTATTCATCCACGACCCAGACCCAAAACGAGCCCCAGGACTATGTGAACAAGATATCCAGCGTGTTTTGCAGCGCCTTGAGTTTGACGCAAGCCTATAGCTGAGGTGAAAACTGTGACGAGCTTCAAAGTCTCACCGAGCTCGTGACCAAGGATTGAATGCAATGCCTCTGAGGCTACACAACGACACTCTCAACGTCAACACTGCGACCGAACGGTCTGCCAGTGGAGCGGTCGGGAAGTGCATCCTATGTTCTGACCGACTCGCATCTACCCATCTGATCGCTTCACGGTCCTGCTCGATCAAGCTGACATATGAATAGGTGCGCGAGGAGTCAAACCCATTGGTAGCGACGTGGAGCCGTAATTTGTAACCAGTCAGGAAGCCCTTCGTCGCGCACCTTGGTCCTAGCACACTAAGCTCCGTCGCTCTCATCCCTTTACGATGCCTCCCTGTCCCTCAGACTGCGAAATATTTCTGGCAGAATGTCCTCAAAACAACAAAGTAGCACCATTGCGATGAAGCCCGCAGCTACCAATGATCCCGTTGGAAAGGTTCAGAAAATCCAGAAGCAAGACATATGGAAGCCCTCTTTTGTAAGGCTCCATCTCCGATCACAGCTCCCACGCCACTAAGTATCTGCTTTGTGCCTGTCGCCCTGAAGTATATCACCAGACAGTGTGGAAAGGTTGAAATCAGGAAGTGTTCTTTTCTGGCATCCTGGTCCGGGATTGCGTCCTGGGCAACCCTCAATACGATTGGCAATTGCCTCGGAGCCCAACGCCGGCATCAGTTGCCGCAGCATCAAGCACCCTCGCGGGAACCTAGTGGGTGAAACCAGGGCAATCAATTCCTTCGCCTTGATCTATCCAAGCAGAGCCGGTCTGGATGCATGAGCTGAGCTGGGAAGCAAAGGCTGGAATTGGCAGGGCATGAAGAAGTACTTTCGTCGCTTCCAGACGGTGGTGTTTTCTTCTGAGGAGGTGAGACCAGCTTTGAGCATCCGACATGACATTGAGGCGATCGACGAAATCAATGGACTGATCCAAGCTTCTTTTCCGCTCACTAAAGGCTGTCTGCAAAATGACTGGGTATAGACATTCCGAAACCTAGGTCTTGAAAATACGGAGGACGCGCCTGATGGCGAGGCATTTGGAGGCTCCACATCAACGAATCATATTGCAGGCGGCGAGCGCAGTCATGCCGGTGTCGCGTATTTCAATTCTGTCGAGACCAGAAGCAAGCTGCGCGTGAAGACTGGCGTTCCTGTCCAACATTTTGTGTCTGATGATGCTCAGCAGAACGGTCAAATATGGGCCAGGTGGGTGGAGTACATCAAAAGCGGCGAAGTAGGGGCAGCGATAGCAAGTAAAGAAGTCATCGTGGTCGCTGGGCATTCGCCTCTCCACAGGTTCTCGAGCTCTCTGGCAATAGCAACCCAGGTATCATGACTCAGCATGGGCATCAAGCTCCTCCACGGTATTCCATCAGTCGGCGAGAACCTCCGAGATTACATCAAAGCGATGCTGTCGTTCGAGGCGGCAGACGATCTACCGATCAGACCGACGCCAGCTGAAGACGCCCGCAAGCATTACGAAAGCGACCGCACGACTCTGTGTGCAGAGAAAGCATGCTGCACATTCGCATGCGTGCCGATACAAGGTTCCTGCTGAGCAAAGGAGACCAGGACGAATTGACTCGTGCACCTGATAAGAAGCTAATCTGAACACAGACTGTCTCACCAGATGTGAGACTTCCATCAGTGAGCTCATGTGCAAGATGATCGAGTGTCCAGAAGAGGCTCCCACGACCAGACATCTCACCCGCAGACCGGCTACGCCAGATCCACAAGGCCGACAATCACTCACCTTGAATGCAATGCTTTCACACTCGCTCTCTAGTGGCGGCGGCGTACACATGCAGTCTTTTAAACCTGCAATGAAGCCGAAAGTCGACTTCCAGCACCACTCTCTCCCTCTTGATCTTCTGATCCATGCCCACCACCTCAAAGCACTCGAGAAGCTCGCTATGATTGAATCGGTAGCATCCGCGATCAGTAAGTACGGCGAGCGGCTTCCTGCAGGCCTTGATGCGAAGACACTGGGCAGTGCGCAAGAGGTGCTGCGGAGCTACACGACCACGAAGTACCATTCAGTCGGGTAGTGTTCGATGATGCCAAAGGAGATGAGTGGTGGGTCAGATGAGAGGTATGGCACCAAGAATGTACGCGTAATCGATGCGAGTATCATGCCGATCATATTTCGTGGGATCATGATCACGTCTGTTTGCGCGATCGCTGAGACGGCCGCGAAAATCATCAAGGAGGATCTCGGTATCGGGTCAAGTTTTCAAAAATGATGTGTCATGCTACATTATAGGTATTTTAATGTGCAAAAGCACCCTATCTCGCTCTTTCATCACTCAAAGAAGCCGCCCTCACTCTCATTATCGCTCTCCGCCTTAGCTTTCACAGCCGCCGCCGCAATCCTGCGCTCGCGCCTGTTGCCATGGACATCGCCCGGCAATATCTTCTCTTTCGTAGCTTGCTGCTTCATTTTGACGACAGGTTTGGCATCAGGCGCCACAGTCTCCCTCAATTGCTCCTCAGCAGCCGTGAGCTTTCCGTTGCGCAGAGCATCCAAGGTCTCATCTGCCATACACTGCCTAACCCTGTCCCTCATTTCCAGATCACCCTGTCTCTCCACCTCGCCCTTTCCACTGTCGTCTCCTTGGGCCGCGTCATCATCACTCTCGCGGTCTCTCCTCTTCTTGCTCGGGTACAGCGACACATATGCCTTGTCCAGTGGAAAGTAGATGGCATAATTCACATCGACTTCAGCATCCTTGACTTTCTGCTGCAACGCTTTCGCTTCAGCGTCATCCTCACACACAGAGAGCGCCTTTTGAGCCTTCTTCAGATTCCTCTCCGCCTTCCGTCTGTCAAAGAACCTGATCTTGTGGTACCGCGCAATCAAATTACTCCGCTTCTTCGCGCTCTGCTCCCTGTCCAAGTCATGCTGTGCACTTTGCAGCGCACGCTCCTTCTCGATCCGCACATTCGCGGGCAGATCATCGTTATGCTCCAGTAGTCGCCTGAGCGAGCGGATCGAGGATTTGAGGTCATTCACGCTGTGCGCCTTCTTGAAAGATTTGCTGCCGGAGAGATGGTTTGGCTTCTGTCGCTTGCGCTTCTGTTCTGCTTGAACTTGTTCTTGTCGCGAAGGATGCACGAAATCCCGCTTGGTCGCCATATTAACTTTCGAAAGGTTTATATGTTCAAGATGGGAGCTTGAAGGAAGAGGGAGAAGAACTCCGGATTCACAATCGGGAGGGGCCCGTGCGGGATCTGAAACATGAGGGGCTTCAGATTTCCTCGAACTTTTTCGAGGTCAACTCCAAGGAACACATCGAAATCAATCTGGAGTACTGCAGTCTTGAAGCCGCAAAATGCACGAAAACGATGGCAGAGGACTAATGGTTTCTGGACCGGCAACCTTTGGGGTGTCTTCTGCTCCCTTTGCTAGTCCTCGGACTTTTCCTGCTCTTCCTCCTCCTGCTCTTCCTCCTCTTGCTCTTCCACCTCTTGCTCTTCCTCCTATTGCTCTTCCTCCTCTTGCTCATCCTTCTCGTGCCCTTGCTTGGCCTCAGCCGCCGCTACCTTTTGCGATGCTCTGCGAGCTCCACGAGTCTTCTTCGCTGGACGCGATTCCTCTTGATGGACACCGTCATCTCTATCAGCAATACGACGTTTCCTATTAGCACTGCCACTGGAACCAGACTTCTCCTCGCCCGCCTCCTCACCCGACTTCTCGCCTGCTTTTTACACCTCCACATCTGGAGAAGCTTGCCTGGATTGTGCGTCCGCGATCTCGAACAAAGCGTCCATTGCCTGAGTTAGTGCGCCGTAGATCTTCCCAAAGCTCGAGGTCTCCTCGTTGTGACCTTTGCTGCGCATGAGCTTTCTAATTTCGTTGACATCGTCTTTGTACACATTGGCAAAACGCTTCTGCTTTCGAGTCGGTGCCTTGGTCGGAACAGGTGCTGGCGGATCAGATCTGGGTGCAGCAGCTTTTTCTTCGGCCTTCCTTTCTACTACCTTCTTTTCTTCGACCCTCCTGTTGCCTGTCGAAGTTCTGAACCCACCTTCTGGTGTTTTGTTCCTGCCGCCTCTTGCATAGACTGTTTCCAATGCAAAATATCAGCAATGCATCTGCAACAAAGCGACACTGTTGCATGCTATGCAGTCCTTTGTTGCTGCGATACTGACCTTTGTTCGGAGCGTCTCCATCATCCTCGTCGGCTGAGAGCTTGGTCTTCTCTTCCTTCTTGCCATACCTCTTGATTGCAACCTCTTCCGTCTCGAAGGCATCAATATCCTCAGCATCCTGACTCAACTTCCCGGTCCGCTTCTTCAGCTCCGGATTGGCCTTGGCAGAAGCTGCACCGCCCTCAGAACTATCTCGACCTGGAATGATAATACCGTCATCGATCTTCAATGCATGCGCTCTTAATTTAGCCAACAGGCCGGCTTTGTTGCCAGAAACCTCTATCTTCCAGTAGGCGCATAGATCCCTCAAGAGGTCATTCGTCCAGACCCGATCATTGAGGTCATTCGGAAGCTTCTGCCCTTTGTCATTCTGGTCGAAGTTGTCCCTTCTTCTTGCATTTCTTGGCGGCATGGTGAGCAGCTCTTCCCTGTCAATGTTCTTTCCTTCGCAAAAATGCCGCTCGACCACATAGATACGCTGAAGGTCTCTTGACCACCAGTATCGGTCTCATCCTTTGACCCATCCTGCTTTGTTGAAACATTTGAGGCATCGAACACATCGCCGCATGCGGCATCAGGTACACCATTTGAGTTGCAGACAAAGAAGAAGAGGTGCAATAACCAACTCAGCGCATTTCCGAATGCATAAAGTCTGACGTGCGCAAAGCTCTGACATTGGTGATGCTCAATTATCGTCCCATGTTTCTCAGTCGAAGCATGGAAACTGTGGTCAAAGGGCTAGACTCCTAGACGACCGCACATATGCGAGTCGAGGCAGCGCGGCGAGGTGCTTCCCAAATGAGCTCTGCCGATCATTTCTGCTCAATGCATCGTCCTACAGCCGTCCTGTCGCAAACCTAGTAAGTAGGCCATCGACGGTGCCAAGTGCTCTCCGACAAATGCTCTAAAGCGGTCTGCTGAGCTCTTGTGTGTCACCTGAAAATGGGTTGTCAGCCTCTGCTACCGGGTAGCGATGCTGGCGACAAGTCCAATATGTATTCACACCTTGGATATCTTGCTTCACGACTGTAAGAGGCGGTGTGCAAGAGCTCTTAACCGACATATCATACATTACTCCACCGTCATCTGAATCCTATATAGCAAGATTTTCCTGCAGGACCTGCAGTGCAGCGTCGCTCGGGTGACACCCCACGAGATCGGACTCGCAAACCGGGTCGTAGTCCGTGGAGAGATCTCATCGCCCAGACCCGGCTTCGATGCCTGTCCATGTCTTTGCGTTGCGTTGCACCTGTCAAATCTGCGTAACGCGGCGATCTGACACTGGCGACCCTGTGCGTTCCATACGACAGTCGCAGTCACGTCCCGTTTTGGCGTTGCATTCGACCTTCTCTTGCTCGGCTGACATCAGCCACCGGTCATACGGAAGGACAATTACGACCAAGGGATCTGCATCCGTGGGCCTGCAGTAACACCATCTGTCAACACCTGTAATCTGTCGGGGCGCCGGGAGAAATCCCATAGCTCCACTCCACGGCAGAGAGGATCCTTGGACCCAGATGCAAAACGGTTCTGTCGGGCACGTCGCCAAGAAAGGAAAAGCAGTATGCACAGCGATGTCATGCGCTGCACCACCAAAAGAATTCCCTTTGTATTGCTTCGTGACATTGTCATGGCGACTAAGGAGCCCGCATGGCAGGGCGTTAGTGTGAGTAGGACGTAGCAGCGAAGGATTCTCTCGTGGTTGCAATGCTGCGACTTTGTCACTGGGGTATCTAATGCTAGTAACAAGGGTTACACCGAAAAATGACATGATCATCCCACCCTAAATCCATGCGCAGACAACGCACCTCATGGCTCCGTTCGCATGTAACAAGGTATAATGCAACGCTATGGCCAAAGTCCATTTCCCGGCCCAAGAACGCCGGCCCAATGCTTTGATTGAATGTACACAAGTTCGTCTAATACCCAGAAGGCAGATCGCTCTGCGTAACGTGCAGTGTTCTATTCCCGCATAATTTTTTTAACCCTGGAAGTGTTGCCACTCGATGCTCTACCCTGAACGCCGGAAAGTCCCAGTAACAATCGAAGCGAATGTCCGTGATCGTATTGTCGAAGCGGTGCCGATGCTGGAGGGTTCGCGAAGCGGTGATGGTCGGATCGATGCTGGACAAGCGCGCGTGAAGTCGATAATTCAATGCATGATGCCCAAGATAAGCAGTGGTGGCCTGGAAGTCGCTGATGTCGCTGAACGCGGGACATGGAAGAAAAAGTTATGGTGGTAGTGACGGATGGTGCGGCAGCTCGGCGGAAGGCTATGTCAACTAACATGTCAGCTCCGAAGTTTAGCAAGCGGAGAGCTGTCCGGTTCAAAACTTACAGGCAGGAATGAATTCCTATACGGTCCCTCACGTGTCACACCACTTCCGTGCTCAGCCGTCGCGGAGAAGGCTGCGCGAACGGGGTGTGAGGTGCCGGGGCTGCTATCGTCGCTTCGTTCCAGCGCTGCCACCTGAGGGTCTAGGTTGGGGCTTTGGCTTGGGAGTGCCTGCGCGACAATCAGTATACCGCCCAATGGAGGACAACGTGATGCTGCACAGGGTGGCAGAGATACATACCGGTTGTGTCGTAAGCGCCGCGACCATTGAGTGCCATTGCTGCGGCAAGCTCGTGTTCTCTGGTGATCATCGAGTTGAAGAAGAACTGTCAAAGGTCAGCACAGGAAGCTCGCGTCTTTAAGCGACATGGAATGGAGAGATTGCACAAGGGTTGACGCACTGTCGCAAGGGCCTGGTGCCGGTTCGAGAGAGGATGGCAGCGCTGGTTGCACAGCTGCGGAGCGCAGGCTTGAAGCCTCTGTTACAGTATGCAGGTCTGTTGACAATACGGATGCTTCGCAAATAGGGCTTGGGTCGTGTGCGATGTAGGATGCGTGCGCAGAATGGAGGCTGTCCAAAAAGTGCACTTGTGTGACTTTGCAGAAGTGAAGTGCTTGGAAAAGTGCTTGTTATAAGGACCAGCTGCTACGCGCGAGAAAGAAAGACTGTCTTGAAAAAGACCAAAATATTTGTGGGCTCACATTTGCTCTTATCAGGGGAAGCAAACGACGGACAATGATTCTTGATCCCATCAATCCTCCCTTTCTAGAAGTCAGTGCTCAAGAGTGCTCATCCGGGGAGCTTCCGTCAAAAGAATCCCGTTTCAAGTACTAGCAACCCCTGTCCATTCCCGTCTTCCATGCATTTGGGCTGCCGGGTACCTGCGCCGGCACCGTTTCCAAAGTTTACCATCGCTCAGGATCCTGGGCGCAAATTTAGAGCCGGCAAACAGACGAACGCTGCACGAATACGTTGCAGGTGTGAGGGACAGTATGGCGTCCGTCAGACTCGTACGCCTCTGTTACGGTATGGTTGCCCCGTTCTGCATCGAGCGGCATCATTTGGACACGATCCCACATGAAGCGCTTTTGCAGTTTTTCCGGTCTGAGCGCCATCGATCTGTGGCTTGCTGTCCTCGCCGGACAAATTACTCGTGCCGTCGACACTTACTTCTAGTGGCTCGCTAGAATGTCGTTAAAAACGCTCCGAGCCACCGCGAGTCTGCGACAAGCCAGTGCCGGCCATTAATCTAATCATGGTCGATCTGTCTCTCATGGGGCTGAGAAAAGCCGGGAGCCGGTGCGCGCGTGTTCTGGAAAAAAAGCCTATGCGAGTCGTAGACTAGTCCTGCTATAGGCCGCGAGCTGGAATTCTCAGATGCCCAACCTTGCCAGTCGTTTGACGCGACAGAGTTTTCTGATCGCTGCAGATAGGTCTATTGCAAGACTGCCACACCTTGGCGCGTTTGCGCAGGGCTGCTAACCTGGATATTAGCAGCCTTCATGATGACTGGCATGAAAAGTGAATTTTGAGGTGCCGCTCAGACATCTCTCCGTGTTTCGCGCACGACAAACTCGACCTGCCACGAATCAAAAAGGCGAACGATCATTCTCGAGCAGGCCGACGACTACGTTGGTGCTCCAAACCGTAAACAGCATTGGTGGGAAACGACACGATTGTGCGCATTCCGGTGAAAGTCCATTGAAGAGGCGGTCGGCATTGCTCTGCCGGCATTGCATTGCAGCCTGCGGGATCAGGTGTTCGCAGCTGTCCCAACGCTGTGTCACGCAAAACGGCCGGAGACTTGTCGCATAGGTGGCATGTCAAACCCAAAATCATTTGGCGCAAAGATGCAACCTGATTAAACGTATGTGTAGACGACTGCGTGTCGTAACTCCGCATGATGCGAACCTGATGCGTACTGCTCAATCACTGATCTTTCTGGAGGAAGCGAGCAGGAACCAAGGACAGGCGGGCGCGTGATGAGCGATGATGGCCTTGCTCGTCAAGAACATCGACGCAGCATTGTTGGTTGTTTCTGGCGTTGTTGTGTTCACCTTCGGCCACATGCCGGCGCCCAAACGCCGCGGCAAACAGACACGCTTGCCAGCAAATGAATGCGCGTGGACTTGTCTGACCGCTTCATCATGGAAGGATCAAGTCACTGTTGGTCAATGGCGCAACCGGGCAAATGGGTACCTGACATGGGCGATCTTGACGAACGACCAGTATCGGTAGGTGTACCCTTGCTGCCTGACGCCATGTGCGAGGGGTTGGCCAAGCCTCTGGACCTCACCTGATCCAGCGAATACGAGCAACCAACATCTGATCTCGAGAGTAGTCTGCGGCCGCTCTCCCTACTCGCGGAGACGGTTCAGGAACCTCAAATCTACGTCCGAAGGCACTGACGAACTCGACGCGGCATGATCCCGTACTGAATCAAGAATTGCCGTCTCGGAGCGGTGAGCTGGCATATTTGTGACGTTGTGCAACATCGACCTGAACTCTTACCAGAATCGTTGTTCATGGAGGAACTCCAAGCATCATTCTGATTCGTGTTACGTGGTCATTTTATAGTAGCATGTTTCTGCACCTGTGCCATGCTGCTCTTTAGATGCTCACAGCCAGAAGGAATGCAGTCATAGCTAGTGGGCTACAGCTAGAGAGCTCACGGCGCTGCACCACATCTATCAATCCGGACTGGCACTCCATGTCGATACACGCAGAGGCCTGCATCTGTAGTCGGATGCCTCGTAACTTATTTTTCATATCAGCTCCAGCACTCTGCAGTCCACGTCGGCCGTCCCGATATGTCAAGATCTACTGGAGGATATTGATATGCGGATTGTCAGATCTGCCACCGAGGCACCCCTGGATGCCGAGACGGATCCCGATATGACTCTGCAAGAGGCAACCCGCCTAGTGAGTCATTCGTGCAGTCGCGACCGGAGTGTACTGCCTCAGGCTGCATTTGCGATGAAAGCCATGAAGAGTCAGGGAGTCAGTCCTATGCTTCGAAGCTTCAGCCTGGTAATATTGCTTAACTCAATTGGCGCATTGGGCTGGACATTGGAAGTGGCAGTGTTGAGATCCCAATAGGTCAGGACGGTGTGAAATCTGCCGCCACGTGCGAGTAGGCTGAGCAACATATCAAACTACGGCAAGTCCAACATCTGCAGGAACACCTTATGTACTCTTGGACGTTCGGCGCGATGGTTTGCCTCGATTTTACTAATGCATAATCCTCTCGTTGACAGCGTCATACCCTGCTTGACTGTGGACAAGCACCTTGTCGACATACCGCGCCAGTTTGCCTCTAAGATCCGCTAGATGGCCCATGTAACCTTCGACGACTCGCATGCTATATGACGCGCTCGAGGACGGTCTGTTCCGTCAGACGGCGAGCTGTTAGTACGAGCGGGCGCGTCGCCCTACGCATCTGCCCTGAGAGCGCTGACCAGCTTTGTTGAGCGCAATGCGGCTTCTCAATCTCCGGGGCCGCGTTGACCCAAGAAGCCGCTGCGACCTTTTCCATCAGTCCAAGGTATCTGAAAGGATCTCGGTACTCGTTTGATGCGAGCGTGGCGCGCAGGATGAGCTGCGCCGCTCGTCGCCGAACGCGCAGACTTGAGGACACTGCATATTGCCCTACGGGAATATTGACTGTCAACATGCCTCCACTATATCGCGAGGGTGCAAAAGCATTCTTTGGGCTTCAAAGGGAAGTTATACGACCATCAAGACGACTGTCTGCGGGCTACTAGCCCGGCAGATTATGCCGGGCTTGAGTATGACCCTTCAGCAGCACCGAGCTGTCGCAGTTTAGCTGACCGCGGGCTTGGAGTCCTCATCAAAGCCTGAAAGGCATATGCGAAGTCCTGTGTAGCACTGCACTATGCCTTCGACCTCGACTGTCTCCGCGTGCGAGCCAACGATACAAGGCAAAATCAGCTAGAGAAGGCTTTTCACATACTTACCGTGATGGCTGATGACGACTCCAGTCGCGAGAACTTCGTACGACTCTTCCTCAGAGACGATGGGGCCAGCGGTGTGTTCAGGTTGGACAGTCTAGCTACAGCCAAGGACATGACTTGCTAACTACATCAAGACCAGAGAGATCTTGCATGATGCGTCAGGCGGTACAAGGTAGCAACCCCATCTGGCTTATTAGACAGAGGAGCGCACCATGCGTGAAGTGTGGCAGCAACATGGCGCATTTGATGCAATACCCGCTGATTTAATTACGGACATACGAGAAGCTGGACAGGCTTAGAAGCTCCTTCGGATTGATTTGAGAGTTATCGGCCCCGATGGACTGTGCTCGGGTGTTGCAGACTGGAATATGCGGACGGCACACCAATGTTCCGTCATAAATTTGGGACGCCCGCGGGCGTTTCATATGGCGTTTTGCGTCAGCAGGGTGTTACATTCAGCAACTGCGTTTCCATCGACGCGGTCATGATTGAATATGCAAATCCATGAACACCGATCGAAACCTTGTAGAGGTTGCTTCAGCCTCGCAGCGCCGCGACAATCCATCCGTCATCAACACGGCTTGTGTGACGGAGACGTGGACGTGTAGCAGCGTCTTGGATGATGATCCCTCCAGTTGGCCCACCAGCCGATAGGTGGACGATTTGATCAGACAAGTGATGCAGCTATCGTTTCGATAGTCAGTCAAGCTATTACCACCAGTCGACGGCGGCAACAAGCAGTCCACCTGTTGAAGAACAGTCGTTCACATTTGTGAGCTGTCAAACGTGGCTGCGGTTAACCGACTGTTGGAATCAAAAGTCCCAGGAGTTCTTGCAGCATGTATCTTGGTACTTGCTAAGCTCATGTGATCTTTGCATTGATTCGTGTACCTCTGTCGCACTCACTGGCGACTACGGATCTCTGAGCAGTCTGGACCTTGTCATTTGGTGTCAATCTCAGACATGAGCGTCCGTTGCCTTCTCGAGCACGGCAACTTTGGCGGTAGATCGCGTTCGAGGTCCTCATGACCTATCACGATCAAGGCCCACTCCGTCTATTTATCACGACGGTGCCGTACACAGGTCTGGTGTTTTGGCCGCTTGTCGGAATCAACATGCCGAACGAGCCAGCCAACATGTATATGCGGCAGGGTCCAATAGGCGGGTGACGTGTCGAGTGAGAATATTCCGTATCGAGATGGCAATGCTTCCCAAAAACTTGCTCCAAGCAGTTTCGAGGGCGTTCGCGTCTGCCACAGCGATTCTGCACTTTGCAGATTCTGTGCTACGGCTGAGTGCCGCAGCGTCCACTATCGAATGTCTTGACTTCATGGAGGGCACGATTGTGCGCAATCTGTGATGATGCTTGGGATGATGGTAGAAAGACCACATAAGATCAGCAAGCTCGTCCTCTTGCGCTAAGCCTGCATTCAATTGCAACCCATCGACAGGTTTAGAAAGTCACAGGCCCGGTGCCTTGCCCATTTATTCTTTACACTTTGCTACAGCAACCATTCGCCAAATCGGCGCGACAAATCAGCAAAATGCAGCTCGCCGGTCATTTGGCACGTCCCCAAAAGCTCCAGCTTGTCATCAGCAACTATCAGCTGAATCAGCTTTGGACCTGCAGGCCTATCTCTTTCACGCAGCTTCTTTTGCCTTTGCCGCATCTTCCGGGTCGTCAGCAGAGGCGGCACCTCGTGCAGCGGCGGCGTGATTGCCAACGATGTTGAAAGTGGAGTATGCGCAGACGTGTTCTTCATCTTCGCGCGTGGCAGCACCGAGCCTGGCAACATGGGCGAGACTGTGAGTCCAGCCTGGGCGAACAAGCTCATCTCCAATCTCGGCAAGGAGAAAGTTGCAGTTCAAGGCGAGCGAACCGAGTGCATGGACATCTCGCGCACTTGAGACATTGACCTTCCAGTAGTCACCTACACCGGATCGATTGCGTCTAATGTTGAGATGGGAAGCGCGGGTGGCAAAGTCATGGCCAATCTGGTGACGAAGCAGCTGGCTGTTTGTCCCAATACAGCGATCGCGTCGGGTGGCTATTCCCAGGGCGCCATGACATGTTCCGTCCTAGTACACAAGCAGTGTGCGCCTGCTGATCGGGTTGCCAGTCAGCTCGTCCACAGCGCCCTCAAGCAGGGCTCTCTCACCGAAAAAGTTTGATCGGCGGTCCTTTACGGCGATGCAGAGGATAGTACTTCCGTCGATGGACCGAACAAGAATAGAGTGAAGGAGCACTGTGCTTCCGGAGATGAGGACTGCGAACTCCATTGGTCTGACATCACGTCGGCTCAATCGTCTTACAGCCTCTGGTCTGACATCTCTGGTGGCGCAACCTTTACCCAGAATGCCATGTGTTCATCTTCAAACTCGTCCAGGTCATCGACCACGTCGTCTGGATCTTCAGCCACGACATCTGCTTCAAGTCGGTTCGTGTCGCTTGGCTGTATGGGTTCATCGAGTGGCACTCTTGAGCATCAGGATCGAGTGGCCCTACCGCGCGAGAGCATCGCGTTTCGTTGCATTTCCGCATTAAATGTCACAATTATGTGGTGGAGGGGAAGTTTGCGCGCGCTGCGTTGATGCGCGGATGTGAGGTGAATTTACACTTCACCACATAGATATTGCAGACAGACAGGTAGACAGGAATCTGATAAAATTATCCTACACATGCCTGCTTTTCCTATCCGGATGAAAAAGTGGGGCTTCAGCTCCGCATTTTCGGTACCTCGGTACCTACTTAAGGCAATCGCTGCTGTTGAGCTCCTCCCTCAGATATTTACCAATAACAAATTTACACAAACTGAAGCACAAGCTTTGTCGCACCCGAGCAAATGGCAGCAGCGGCAGAGCCGATACTCGCGTCAACTCTGTGGACCACTAGATCTTCTGGATGGGAGAATGATGATCTGTCTGGGCCACCACAGAAGGGAAGACCAGTTGATACCAGTCTATCAGATATTGACACCGCGCTCAGAGGCGGGCTGGATTATGGATACGTCTCGTGCATCAGCGCTCCGCCAGAAGCAAGAGCCACGAATCTCGTGCTTGCACTTTTAGCCACTCATCTCATGTCAGACTCGGACGCAACAGCTACTGTGGTCGATTCGACGCTGGCTTTCGATATCCGTAGGCTCCATGGCATACTGGTGCATCGATTGCTGGCGCAAGGTACCAACGCCTCAGATGCCATGAAAGCACTAGATAGGTTGAAGATTATGAAAGTCTTCGATTTCATCGGTATGACGCAGGCCGTGAGTGAATTTCGTGACGAGCTAGAGCAAGGCTGCAGGCAGTCAGAGGTCCTGCTGCATGCAACGCCACCAGTAAAGCCGCGAAAGGGTACAATCAGCGACAGTGAAGGTGAAGAAGAGGAGCTTCTGGAGTTTCTGACGCCACTGCAAGCTCCGACTCGATCAACAACAGAATATGAACCTGCCAAGCCACGTTCAACAATGCTTGTCATTGACTCGATTTCACACCTCACACTTCCACTTCTCAAGAACAGCCACGCCCAAGCTCAATCGCTCCTCACCTCTTTCCTGCGCTCCCTGAGCCATTTGACCGTTGCGCATGGCCTTTGCACTCTGCTTGTCAACGGGACGCAGTATCACGGCGCCTCTCGGCAAGCTAAAGGCGACCCGCCCAGCATATTCTCGAGCTGTACGGTGAGACCTGCTTTGGGACAGGGCTTGGGGTACATGTTAGATCTGCACCTGCTGGTGCATGAGAGTCCAAGAACCGCTGCCGGCGCCAGGAAGGTCTATGCAGGAGGTGCTGGGCCGAGAGGAGGACAGCAAGTGGAAATGGGGTATGTAATGGAGGTTTTGCAAGACAGGCATGGCGGTAGAATCGGGAGATGGAGCGGGTTCACCTGCGCCGCAGACGGGCGGCTGCTCACCTGTATGTAGCGTCGCGACTTGGACTTGAGCGCAGCTCGTTGAAGCGCCATGCAGGGTCTTGATGCCATTTCATTCGTCTGGATGGTCTGGATCGCGGTGCTTCACTGCTGGTGTATGCGCATTGATTCGAACGCCGCCCCTGTCTCGGATGCACTTCCTTCTGCGCACTCTACTTCGACACATTGCTGCCAAAGGTTGGTAGTAACGACCCATGCTTGATGCCCACCTGCTCATCCTTCTCTCGCTCCAACAATCCCAAACTCCTTATCTCACCGGCATTTGGCGCCTTGTCTCGTGCAGTCCCAGCTTCGCGCTTCCGGTATGCATCTTGTAAATTTCGTATCTTGGCAGCCTGTATTGCGTATCAGCATCCACCATGGCCAACATACAATCCTCCTGTGGCTGTCGCGCACCTCTTTTCTGTGGTGTAGGCACTCATAATAGTCCTGCAACAGCGGGCTGCATTTCTGACCCCCCTTTGGGTTCTCGCTGTCCGTGTTCACGACGTAGCAGGCCAACACTTCCTGCCAGAATGGGAAACACCGTCCAGGACCTGGCCATGCTCTCATTAGTGTGACTCCGGTGTCGTCTGGTGAGAGGCGTATGAGGGCATACCTCCAGACAGGCCAAAGCCGGACGCCATGCTCTGTAGAAGGACTTGAGAGGTCGTCGAGATGTGATGCCGTATGCGATCTTCGACGGCCAGTGGCACTGCCACAGAAGTGAGCTTGCCGCGCGCAAAACAGGCGGGACAGTGCTCTACGGGACGGACCGGCTTGAAAATATCGAGGGAGGCTGAATTTGAACTCGAAACAGTCAACGGTCTTACTTCCTTCCTTCTCACGAGTCACATCCTAGTCGCGAACTATTGCAATGCTGTTCTCGTGTAATATTGTCTTCTGTCAAGTATGAACGTTCGAGGCTGTCATCGACGATCAACAAATGCATGCATCCTACCAAGATTCGATTGGCTGAGATGACCATGGCGTGCCACGGACATCAGTGGCAGGCTGAAGCCAAAGGACGCTCCTCGGACATGGCGCTGCAGACACGTCCATTGGTCGGCCGATTCATGGCTACAGCGAACGAATTGATGAGCGTGCGTGCGGTCGTATGGCTGCAGCGTTGACGTACTTTGCGCTTGTCCAGCCACCACATGGCCCTGAGACACGTCCGATCGTCTGTCAGGGCAATATGTCGACTCAGCCAACATTTACACGTGCTGGGACTGATCTGCCTCGTTTGAAGCGATGTATCGATCGTGATGGGTGGCAGAGCATTTGCAGGTTGACTGCGCTGCGCCTGCTTCGCTGAGCGGCCATGCAGTAAGCTCCGCAGCTTCTTGACATGGAGAAACGGACCCGAGCAGATGCACCAAGTTCCGCGACTTACTGAAAACAATGGTTATGTGCTTGTTCCTCATGCAAACAGGTGATCAGAGCTGACGTTGACTACCAGGCATCTCAGCCAGGGTTGCAGGCCTCCCAAGCAAGTCAAGTGACTTCCCCGAGAGCTCAATGACAAGTAAAAATGCTGTTGAGTCGAGCGTCGAAAGCGCCCACTCGCCTTGAATTCGAGGAGATTGTTTGATGGTCAGGATTCGATCTATGCAATCCTACGCATAGCTTGTGTCCGAGCATTCCCGATATCGCTGGCTGTTGCGATGTCCGGTCTTCGCTAGATATGATCGATCTGACAGTGAATCGAACAAGAATATTCCGAGCCTGGAGCTTAAGGCGTTCAGAAACTCCACGACGCAAAATTTACGCCATTCCTTATTCTCCTTACCATTTGCAGGGGGTACGACACTGGGCACCGTCGACATCTGTGGCCAAAAGTCACTTTCTTCCTGGCGTCACTTCATTCAACAGTGTCCTTTGTTCCTGTGGCACTGGTCCCTACGCGATCATACTGACCCTGAGTTGTGCAGTGACAGTAACAAGGTTGGGAAAGCAATTGACTGGTCAGAAGTCATTGCAGGCAATCGGACGCTAGTCCATGTCCAAAAGTAACAGAAGTCTCGAAGGCCGGTGTTGCATGGCACCTGCATGACCTTGTCCATCCACAGCCATGGAAAGAGCGCCTACGCGGCTTTCGCGACCCCAGGCCAAGATGATCTCCTACAGATTCGATTCGCTGGCCTTGGCAAGATTTTTCGCCTGCTGTAATGCACTGCCATGGCCGAATCGATCTTTGCAGGTTCAAAGACAATCGTTGCACCATATCCGATGCGTACACAAAATCCTACTTCATGCCAATGAGCCTCACGACAATGGAGTAGGTCGCGTTATAAGCTTGCATCGGGGAAACTCTCCCTTGGCAGTTGCATGTGGACCCGGCCCATATCACCGACGTCCGACAGATCATGCGCTTATCTCTATAACACCTGTGTTATATCACATCTGACTGGCTCTGCACATACTCTTGCAGCCCATGCGCTACTGGAAGCCTATATTCTCGGAGTGGCGGCCGTTTACGACGTGAAACATTGCAGACTACTGCCATGCAGTCTTGTCAACAGTCAATTGGCCTGGTGTTCCGAAGACTGACTGATTCGCTGGAGCGGCTGATTCGTGATTGACTGACTGATAGAGTATGTTCATTAAACACCTAGCAATGTGTGCTATAATCAGTCTTGACTTAGCAGAAGAGCTACATTCAGTCTCATGTTATTATGTTACTAAGTAGCTAGATCCTTGTATAGTAGCAGGTCAATAGAAATCTGGAGATTTAGGACGGCCTTGAGGCCGAAATAGTACCTAACACGGATTCGCGTAAGTGCAACTAACAGAGTCGGTCAGAGAAGTGAATGTCACGTGCTAATGATAGGTTGGCGCGTGGGGATACACAAGGAACTGGCGGCGATGACGCAGATGCAGGGTAGGACAGGCTGGTCCCGCGGCGTTGGCGTGGAACTCAGAGCCCCCCGAGCTATTCGGGACTACTATCACAACGTCTAGCAGAGCTGTCTTCTTGTCTGCCATTGATTGCATGCTCGCGCTGTTGAACGGTGTCTAAGCACGGCAGCGTTTCTTAGTCGTTTGATGCCATCCCATTCACGGACTCGTGTTCATAGCTCGGCCATCATGAAGCTGTCCATTTCGTCGGCTCTGATAGCATGTGCTCTTAATGGTATTGCTACCGCATCTACCTTGAAGCCGCCGATCCTCCCCCTAACCGTGCGCAACCCGTACCTCTCGACATGGCTGGCCAATGCGAGAGATGTACCTTGGAAGAGCTGGCCCATGTTCTATACTGGGACATCCATCGGGCTCTCTGTCCTTGCATCTGACCCACAGACTTCTACGGTCTATCCTTTGCTTGGTCGGATCCAGGATGCTCTGGATGAGCACAGTTCGCACTACAACATTACTGAGCCCAGATATCTCGGGGCCCAATACGATGCTTCGACCACCAACCTCACCTACCTGATACCTTCTAGCGACAGCTATGAAGACGCAGCTGAGCTTGTTCTATCTTTCCTGTCTCCAATCACACCTACGTCAACCCTGCGACAATCAATTCCGGCAAGCTACATATCCATACACCTTTCGTCCCACTTCGATCTCGACGTCTACATTGATGTGAATGGGCAGTGGGTATCTGGTGATAGAGGTTCTGAGATCAAATGGTCATTCGACGAGACAAACGTCGAGGACGCCAAGAAGCTGAAGACATGGAAAGTCAAGAGACGAACTGAGCAGCTGTTCACGGAAGTCGGTGATCAAGCGGAATGGGGCACACTTCACTTTACTGGTCCATCTGATGTTGAGCACGAGTCTGGAGTGTCTGGGGAGCTGAGACAACGCTTCGCAAAGAAAAGCAAACTGGAGAATCGCGTGGACAGCGAATTCAGAGCGATCATGGATGAGGAGCCAGTGTTTGCCTTCAGCAAGAGGTTCAATACGTCCAGCCAGAGCGCCAGCAATGCAAAGACACATCAAGTCGTGCTCTTCACCATCTCGCACCTGCAGGATCCAGTCACACAGTACGCGTCGGAGAGAGGTCTTACTTACATGCGACCACTGTGGAAGTCATACTTCTACTCGGACCAGGCCTTGATCACCTACCATTACCTCGACTACAAGCACGCGTCTGCTTTGGCAGCCAATTACAGCTCGCAGCTGGCACTTGATGCATATGCTAGTGGCTCAGGTAGCTATGTCGATATTGTTGCACTTTCTGCGCGACAAGTCATGGGCGCAACATCGTTCAGTGGCACTCCGGATAACCCGCTGTTGTTCCTGAAGGAGATCAGCTCGAACGGGAACAGCCAGACTGTGGACGTGATCTTCCCGGCCTTTCCTTTCTTCCTCTACACGAATCCCAGGTGGCTTGCGTACTTGTTGGAGCCACTCATTGAGCACATGTTGAGTGGACAGTATCCAAACACATACAGCATGCATGATCTAGGCATTCATTTCCCGAACCTGACTGGACACCAGGATGGCAATGATGAGTACATGCCTGTCGAAGAGTGCGGTGACATGCTCATCATGGGCCTCGCGTTGGTTCATAGCTTGCAGAATGGCGACGGACAGCGTGGCAGTCTGTGGTCTGCCTTGGGAGACCAGAGCGAGCTGCCTGGCGACGTCCCTCCGCTTGGCCTGCCTGCGTCCTTAGAGACCAGAGATGGTGTCTATGGCCTAGACAACGCATGGGGTGGCATACATGGGGCGTCACAGGCTAGGAGGTGGCTTTCGCGCTCATATCGTCTTTGGAAGCAGTGGACTGGATATCTTGTCGATTTTAGTCTCGAGCCCGAGAATCAGCTTTCCACTGATGACTTCGCTGGGTGGCTCGCACTGCAGACCAATCTGGCCCTCAAAGGTATCATCGGCATCAAAGCAATGAGCGAGCTTGCCAGCATAGCGGGCGAGAAGGAGGATGTTAAGTACTATGCAAATGTAAGTAAAATCTATGTCAAGAAGTGGGAAGAGCTTGGCATGGCTCGCGACCGCGGGCGTGCGAAGCTCGCCTATGACTGGTACGGTTCTTGGACGACATTGTATTCGCTCTATGCCGATGCGCTTTTGTGCTTCCATCCTGCTGGTAACAACGAGAGCAGCAAGGCTGAGCATCTCAACCTGGCGCTGGGCCAAACCCCTCTGCAATTGGAGCACAAGTCAGGCAAGGCCAACTTCATTCCGCACCACATTTACACCAAGCAGTCTGATTGGTACGAGACGGTGATGCAGAAGTATGGACTGCCTCTCGACAGTCGCCACTTGTACACCAAGTCGGACTGGGAGTTTCAAGCGGCGGCCGTGGCTTCGGGCAAGACCAGGAAAGAAATTTTGGATCGTGTATCGAAGTGGTTGAATGAGACTGTCACGGACAGGCCTTTCAGTGATTTGTACGAGACGGAAGGAGACGGGGGGTTTCCAGGCCCGAACTTTTTTGCGCGTCCTGTGGTGGGCTCCCATTTTGCCTTCTTGGCGCTAGAGAGGGCGTGTGATGGTGAATGGAGTGGCTTGGACGGCTGAAGGAGTGCGCCTAGATGAAATTCCTCGCCAATAATCTTCATTTCTTTTTACCGCCTCAGGCCTCGTTTACTTCCAGTCGCGCAGTCGTCAGTGAACCCAATGGCCCTGGCAGGAGTCTCATTGGCCACTGCACCTGAAAGTTGCAGTCGCCAGTAGCCCTGCCGCACAGTCCCTTATACTAATTGGCCCTTGCTATTCCACATCTAGCGACGTTCACTGGCAAAGTAAACAACGTCTCTCGTAAGAAGGTTCTCTCTCCGAGATCTCCCGGGCTCTAATGACGGCTCAAATTTGTATGGCACTGAGCTCACTGACGACTGTACCACTGGGAGTAAACGAGGCCTCATACAAGACAGTATTCCGATGACCACCTAGGAGCAATGCCGACAGCAGCAATGACACCGCTGACGTTGGCGCAAGGAACAAAGCCCCATACAAGTCACACCAGCATCATTAAAGAACAATGACGTCGAGGAAGGTTCAATACGAATCAGGCCGAGCAGAGATCGGGAAGCACAATGGATCGGCCGCGGCTAAGCCGCTGGTGACGTAGTTTAGACAGCATGGCTTTGGTTGCAGAGAATGTGCGTAAGTAGGTGCTCACGCGACAGTTGCGTAGATTGTTCGACATCATGGGTCCTGGTATGGGCTCGGCAGTATAAGTTAAGCGTTGCCCGTAGTTCGATCGAGGTAGGTCAAGAACGGTAGAACAGACACTTATTAGACACAACGCGCTCTACACATTGCTGATCGACTTACCCTCAACAGCAAACAGTGAGTAACATTGAGAAAATATTGGTTGCCGACATTCAAAAGCTCATATGACTGCAGTCCCGCAAAATCTACACATTCCTTGCAGAGAAATCCACTTCCAGCGAGCATCGGTCGAAAACACAGACGCCTGCCGACGACACCTGAGCGAAACTATACTGTACCTGAACGCAGCCAAATCAATCACAACAAACACCGCCATCCCGAATTTGCACTCAGACCAAACCGTGTCGAACTCCGCAGAGAGATTTACCGAATACCAAATCAGCAAATGCTGTCCGCTACGAAGTCATCAGGCGTCGCTCGCGCTTCGTGGAGTTTCGAACTTGGATACTTGGTCGATTGCCTCAGTGGACTGTGCGAGGAGGTTTTGGAGCTGGCGTGTTTCGGGTCTTACGATAGTCCAGGTAGCATTAAGCTATGAAAGGAAAAAAGCATTGTTCATGATTCCCTCAACTCAACAACATCTGACTTTTGGCTGCGTTGCGCATGTTTCATCCTCGACCCACCCACCTACACGATGTGACGGCGGAACATGTCTTTCACTTAGCTACTCTAGCAGTGGCAGCATGGACGAGGGGCCGATGGAGTCGTCTGCAAAACAGCCACCTCATCCCTCTAAGAAAGTCGGAGGCCGTAGCAACAAATCAGGTAATCTCGCAGGGTGAGTACAAGTATGGCCAGAGAAAACCCTGACTTCTCCCTCGTCGGACGTACTCAGGCCGTTGCTCATCTATGTCCTTGCAGATGCAGCGGTCGAGGCGGACGTGCTCATCTAAGGGTGGGTCAAGCTGCAGCTTCTCCTTGGATACACTGCGGTTCGCCAACTGAATATTACCACCAAGCGCGAGCCCCAAGCCAGGGACCGAATACGTACACAGGCAGAGGCGTGCGCGATCTTGGAGGATGCATTCGCCGCTACGATAATGGTTAGACCCACTCACTCCCCGGGATCCAGTGGAGTCCATTCGGGACCTCAACATTGCCGAAGGTCACCAGAAGATCTGCCGCATTTTTCAGGGGCATCCAGGCCAAGAGCCGGCTCCTGTGGGTCAGCTTCACTTGTTCGGTGGTAAAAATGCTGCCGCTGTTGTAGCTCCGGACAAGCAGAGTTTTGCAAAATAGAAGGCTGGATAGGGTGATGTTCAAGGCTGCATTCGACAAGCGGACCTTTGCTCGTGGAGAAGGACATCTGTATGAGAGCTGTCGCGTGATTTAGGTCGGGCTGAGCAGGAAGTGGTGAGTGCCAGAAAGCTCTACTGGGCGTCGACGTAGACTTGCGTGAGCATTAACAGGCTTTCCGCTCCACCGATAGAGAGAAGGATGGTTGTTCGCTGAACTGGAGACAATGATGCTATGGGTTGAGCAGTCCTCGAACAAATTCTGACCGTGGCTTGACAATGTCGGATTCTGAGCGCAGGATGTCGATTTGATCCTTCGAGCATACTTCGCGAAGGACAGGTCTGAATGTTTCATGACTCGTAGCGATTAAGTCTATCAACTCTGCAAAGTTAGACGAGACCGCCCTCTGGCAGGCCAAACTGCTCACACGCCATCATCAGATCTGATGTAAGCAGTAGTTGCCGGCATCAAGTGAGCTTTCCTTCGCTTGCACGAGGTGGTGTTGCTCTTCGCCATGTGGTACCCGAGACCCCGAAGGCAGTGTCGCTGGGAAACAAGTATGGGCGCGCCTTCGAGACGCAGAATTGAGTTTGCAGAACCGCAAGCCGCAGCAGAAGGTCGTTCAGCTATAGTTTGGGTGGCCAGCCATTGTGCCCGTCGGTTTCAGCGGTGATGCGAGTTGAGCCGGGTGGATATTCGTGCTCTCCGCTCATGAGGACTACGATGGCGTGTCTATCTGCACGCACGAGCATCTCGCCCGCCGCCACGCGACGCTAGTCACTCAGGAGCGCTGTCTCGGGCAGATGTTCGAGATTCATGCAGCTGTTGAGCCCCAGGGCAATGCTCTTCTCGTTTGGCCATTCACCGCCCCCTGACTTTCTGAGCTTACAGTTGCGACACTTGGCTGCCTTTGGGCTGAAGCTACATGTCAAGAGTCGCAAAACACCCGACCTTCACAACATTGAAGGGGCCCCTTGGGCCTCAGCCAGAGGGGCTACGAGACCCACCTTGCCGATAGCACAGACCAGACCCAACTGATAACGCGAGCATGTCTGACCTTCCAAGGTTCTGCTGCCTCACAAATTGTCCATTTCGTGTGGACGGTCACTGGAAACTAACGGTCTCTAGTGGCCGAGCTCACCAGCAAGTACTCTCCTCATGACCTACCTTATCAGCGGACCAAAGCTGCCTTGTCCTCGTTCGACCACCAGTGCAGCTCAGCCGGGCAGATCGATGTACCCCGCGCTGCTCGCGGTGGAAGTCGCGCAGCAAGACTATCCCGGGTGGTCACGCGAAACTTCAGCCCGAGTGCAAGCTATCCACACACCAGCTGCCGAGCCGCGGTGAATGCTGGACTCGTTCGCCTCCCTTCCTCTGCTCGCGTGAGGAGGACACGTCCCTGAGGTCTGGTTGCTGGGCAACATCCCGTCCGGAGGGCGACAGAGCAGCATTGAGAGGTCAGCCTCGATCTACAAGAGACAAGATGTCAAACGCCTCATCTGAGTCGATCACTTCGGCTCACACACCCATCGGCTCGCCACAGAGCGCGACGATGGTGCCGCTACCATACAATGAGCGGCCGCCGAAGCTCAAGGGTAGGCAGCGTCTGCTGGCTGGACTGCATCGCATGGCATCGAGCCAGTCGCTCGGGCGATCGTCCAGAACAAGAGGATACAGCGGGAGTGGCAGAGGCTCAATATCGTGCATATCGCTGCAGTCTGCTCAGGCCATGAATACGCCTGGCTTCGGGACGTCTCTTACCCAAGAACTCGCTGCAGGATACTCGACAGCGCCCACGTCGGCGCTTCCTACTCCTGGGATTCAGACACCACCATGGGACGACCGTGCACGGATTTGCTGTCTGTCCCACTTGGACAGTAAGACTTCGGCTGCACTACCACCAGATTTTAGGCCTACCACGCGTTCTGGACTGACGTCAGGCATTGCTGAGGTCGACGAGGATTACTTCTCCCGATCAGTAATCCAGCAGAAGAAACCTCGACGCGATTTCAATTTCTGGAGGGATCTACCTGCAGAGATCAGGATGGAGATTCTGACCTACCTTCGGCCTCGTGAGATTGTTCGAGCCTCTCTGGTGTCGAAGAGCTGGCACAAGATGTGCTTTGACGGACAGCTGTGGGCCGTGCTAGATACCGCGGACTTCTACCAAGACATCCCGGCGGATGCACTCGTCAAGATCATTACCTCGGCGGGACCCTTTGTGCGTGATCTTAACCTTCGGGGATGCCTGCAGCTGCGGGAGAGATGGCATGTGAAAGGATTGTCGGACGCTTGCAACAACTTGGAGTACTTCTCGCTGGAAGGTTGCAAGATTGATCGGACTGCGCTGCACAACTTCCTGTACAGCAATGTCAGACTCGTGCATGTGAACATGTCTGGCCTCGCTGGCGCAACCAATTCGGCTTTGAAGATCATCGCGCAACACTGTCCCAAATTGGAGTACTTAAACGTGTCATGGTGCAACAATATTGACAACCGGGGTCTAAAGAAAATTGTGGAGTCTTGTCCGTACCTGAAAGACCTGCGTGCCGGCGAGATCCGAGGTTGGGATGATCTTGAGATGATGCAGCTGCTGTTCGAACGCAATACACTGGAGCGTTTGATCTTGATGAACTGCGATACACTGACAGATGAGAGCTTAGCGGTCCTCATTGAAGGACAAGACAGCGAGATAGACTACCTTTCTGGCAGGCCAATTGTCCCACCTCGAAAGCTCAAGCATCTGGACCTCACTCGCTGCCGTGGTATCAGCGACCAAGGGCTGAGGACTTTCGTAAGCAATATCCCTGAGATTGAAGGATTGCAGCTGTCCAAGTGCCAAGGCGTCCTGGACGCGACGCTGACAGAGCTGCTCCCAACAACGCCTTTGCTCACACATCTGGATCTGGAGGAGCTTGAAGATCTATCAAACGCCGTGATGCAGTGCCTTGCTAATGCGCCCTGCGCTAGACGTCTGCGTCATTTGAGCATCTCGTATTGCGAGAACCTGGGTGACGCCGGAATGATACCTGTCATTAAGACATGCACCGACCTCAGAAGTCTAGAAATGGACAATACTCGCATCTCGGATCTGGTGCTTACAGAAGCGGCGGCGATGATGCGTGCTCGATTGCCACGTACCGTCCTTCCAGAAAATGATGTCTTCAAGCCTAGTACCGGGCTTAGGCTTGTGGCGTATGACTGCCAGAACGTGACGTGGACCGGTGTACGTGAGATCTTGTCTCGAAACGCAGAGGTCATTACTACAACCCACAGAACAGAGCTACCTACCTTGGAAAGGTCCGGCCCGTCATCGTCTGTCAACAGCGTGACAGCCACATGCGGAACTGCCATCAATGAGCTACCATTCTGTCCGCCCTCGCTGCCACGGATTCAAGTCACGCGTACCACTTCCTATCCGTCGGAAGTGATCCAGCTCAAGTGCTTCTACACCTATCAGCCCACAGTCGAGGAGCACACCAAGCGTGTACTTCGTGGCGATTTCGCTGCTGCACGACGGTTGGAGCGGAAGTGGGCTGAGTTTATGATCTTGCAGGAAGAGGCTGGTGCTGCAGGTGGAAACAGCAGACGCAGACGGCGGAGGGCTAGAGAGGCTCAGATGATGCATGCGGACGAGGAAGATGGGGCTGGCGGCTTCGCTGCCGGTGGCGTTGGGGTTGGCGGTGGACGACGACGAAGAGCTAGGAGTGGAGGATGCGCGGTCATGTGATGTGATTTATTTTGATGTTGGTATGACTAGATATTTTCACGACGATCTGCTTTTTTGCGCACCATGCCTGGATATAGTTGAGCATGTGGTAGGCTTACGGCATAAGCAGGATTGGGGACGTAGATCTGGCAGCGTCAAGTTGGACGCATGTGCTGGATTGGAAGACGCGTAGGAGGGAGTCTGGGTCTTTTTGAAATCGCAATTTGCGGGTCTACGTGCAGGTAACTTTGATGAGGCAGTTTAGATAGCTGCTGCGAGCTAGATTACTGGATTGGTCTGATAGCATGCATAGACAGTATGGACATAAACATCCTCCAACAAGCTTGCAAACTGTGTGGTATAATGATCATCTGCTCATTTGCCAGTTGAAGGGGTTTATACAGCAAACGCCATACGCCATCGCTAATTTAAAATCATGATTACTTGAGCGTCTCATGTCTCAAGCTTGCCGCCCGTGGACTCGACTACTTGTCCTACTTCGGTCTGGATCTCTGGGATGGCGCTGGCCATTTCGCGGCCCAGGATGTCGCGGAAGGAAGCGAAGGCTTGGGACCTGCCCTTTAGCTCTTGGTTGAGGCGCATGACGAGTTCCTGGGACAACGTTCAGCTTATGATCAGATCCGTGGCGTGGACTATGGACTCTGGACTTACCACAAACTCGCGGGTGTAGATGTCGGGGTTGCGGGATGATTCGACATACCTATGATTGTCAGTTTTTGGGGGGCGGATGGGCGAACTGAGTGCAACGGGTCGAGTCGTACTGGATCACTTCGACTGGAATCTGTGTTGGGAGACGGCGTGCTTTTTTTGATAGCTCGACGAGGTTTTGGAGGAGGTTCTTGCTGTATCGATGTCAGCTGTGCTTGGATCAACGGATAGAAAGCGTGGCGCACATTTCTTTGGCAATACCGGTCTGTGTGTTAGGGCCGTGGTGATCATGTGTCTGTATGATGAGGAGATAGAGGTTCTCGATGATTCTGGTCAAGTCCTCTGAAGCAGACGTGGTTAGCCTGGGCTTGGTCGCTGGACGCTCATGTAAACAACTCACTCTCGCATTCTGTTAGCAGTGCGGGCTCCAGTGTCTGCGCGACCATGTTGTCGTTGATATGTCGATCCTAGAATTAGCATATGGATGTGTAGGTCTGTTACTCCAATCACTGGTATAACGGCGGGAGCGGACCGAGCACGGATCCATCCGATTGTTGGCTCCCCGCGTCACATAAGCTAGGAATCAATGCATAGATTAATTAGAATCACTTGACCTATTCGCTCTGTGTCTAACTATTTAGTAAGCGTTACAGTGCTCTCCTTGCGTACCTTGTGTATTGATCCGGCGTTCACGTACAATTGCACAACATTTCCTGGCCAACGCGGCCGGTGCACCGAAGCAGAGTCAGTGAGGTGAGCCTTGTGCTAGCGCTCCGATGGCACAGGGCGGGAGGCCTGTTGGAAGACATTTTCGCCATCAAAGCAGACCTGACATAAAACTACCCAACCATGAGAAGGGCAACGCTGTGCAAGCGAAAGAGTCAATTTCTCTTGCCGACGACGAGACGATAGCCTTTGTCAGACGGACGCTGTGCCCGAAGTCTTCTGGAGAGCCATTGGAGGAGCTGCTACCGCCACTGACAAGTGACAACGCAATCGATTTTGAACTATACGCTATCATCGCGATCATACTTGGGCAATTTGTGCAAAGCTGGTACAGCCGGATCACTTCGGACACGGACTTCGTTTCGGAGATCGTCCTCATCATCGCGCATTGTACGAGGGGCATTGAGGAGCGGCTAAGGCATGTCGACATTGAAAGTCTCCTTTTAGACGAGCTCCCCTCGGTCATTCGCGCGCACATTTCGGGTAACGGAGTGATTATATGTCCTGCTCCCCAGCGTTCTCATGCTAATGGTTGTGCAGCTGTGCAAATTGCATATGATTCGAGCCAAGAACAGTATGAAGATCATGCTCGGTCTGCCCGTATTGCGGCAATCTATCACTCGTTGCGATACCATACAGCACTCTCGCCACTGCCCATTGACGATGCTACAACCCTGGCTGAACGAGAAAACGAAAGTGACTGGTGTCAGCTCCTTGTCAGCCGCATCATGCCACTGGTCCTTCCTCCGGAAGATCTGCTGAATCCTTGCTTGAATGCTTTGGTATCCGAGATATTCTCTGAGATGATAGTGCGAAACGCGGTGTTGGAAAAATCAACTCAGCCGTGGCTGCTTTGGGAAAGTGTCACAAAAGTCATTTACAGGCTGCGGCCTGGTATCCAACCGCGAAGGGAGTCGCCTGCCTCTTCAATCAATCGCCTGGACCAATACGGACTGCTTGCCGCCGCTGAACAGCATACCAGCGGCAAGTCGAGCAGCACCGTTCGCAGCGCCATCAATGATGTCAATGCAGGGTTCTGGTCCTTGCTCCAGTACACACTGCTCGCCTGGAATGTCCTCCGCAAATTCACGATGGCCTTGATGCAGGCAACGTCCCGTCCTCCGCGACCTAGGCGATACTCTGGCAAAACCGCAGCATCAAATATCCATACATCATCAACAGATTATGAGCCACGGCCAATCGTTGCGATGGAATTGTGGAGCTGTCTGGGTCAGCTCACACGTCTCGCAGGGCGTATGCCATGGTTGACAGGCACTCTAGCGTTGCTGCAGTGGCAATCAATACATGGTCCGGGACAGCTGTGTGGCAGCAATAGCGCATTGGATAGGTAAGACGTGTCTTCGTTCACTACCCCACATGACACCTTCCTTCTGCAACACTCAAGCGACATGTGCTCTAATCGGACCAGCGAGAGGCAACTATTCCGGCGTGAGCGACGCGGTGGTGAAATATCCTCACCACATCCGTCCAAGCGAAGCCACGGGCGGCAGACCGCATCGCTTCACGGTCATCTGACCGTGCCTTCACCAACCATCCGCAACGGCCGCCTGTGGAAGGATTCTGATATCTCATAACTATCTTGTCGTGCATGAAACGGCTCTGCAGTATCACCACGGACTTGACGCCCAGAGCTCCCGACGCGAATCATGAGTGACCAATCTTATGCTCTTGTCTGGCACGCAGTTCCAAGAGCATGGCTGCATCGCTTTCATCGACTTTTGGCCTTGATCCCTGCGTATTGGGCATGAGACCGTGAACCCTGGATCCGAGCGGGGCAGCCCTTACCAGCAGTTTAGCCGTCGTCCTCATCCGGGCATTTCCTGGTAGGGCTCGGGCCTCACCGTGCCTACATTCTGCGGAGACATTGTGCAACTATCGTGGCCTACCGGTCGGCCTATACATCAGGCTCCACTCGAAGTGCTGTTATGATCATCACTGGCATCTCCCAGACACTGCCAGACTCGTTGGATCCAACGATCATGTATGGATGCGAAGCTTGGTACCAAAGTTTTCCCTATCGGCCAGTCATATTGGAGAGGCGCTGCCCGAGCTTTTGATTCGTCAACAAAAGAAGGGCTGCACTCGCTTGGCGTCGAGCGCCGTGGCCGTCCATGTCATGCGTGCAATTTTGGTTCCCATGTCTAGGGCTCTGCAGACGAGATTGATGCTTGCGATAGGTACTGATTCATCGTGCAGATTGATGTCGGCACAGATCCAAGAAAGGCTGCTGAGTCCGGCTCTTCTGCCGCCCGTCTTGCATGCAATTAGAAGCGCCGTCTTCCCCGATCAGGCGCTCGGCCCTGCGCGGATTCCGCCAACAAGCGAAGAGGTTGTACAGATCAAAGGTGAATGTACGAGAGCGATCGTGCGGATCATACCAGAACCTGCAAGGAGGCTGTACTTCGCGACACTTGACGAAGACGACATGAGGAGAGACGTGGAGAGAACGCTGGACTTATTCGCGGATGCGTACATCAACAAGCACCTGATGGTGGCTGCGTTGGAATTGATTGTAATTCGCCTCTTTCCAGAGCTTGCGGAGCCTGACATAACTCCCTGATAGTGACCAGAATTCAGCGCCCATCTGTTCGGCCAATCGGACGCATTGAGTCGATGCTCCCAAGCTCTCTTCCAAGCTCTTTCAGACAGCGTCCGCGCGACCCCGACCTAGGCTGTGGAGGGTGCGCACGCGGCCTTTCGCTGTCGAATCTGCTATGGTGACAGCGTAGAGTCTCGTTAGATATTATTATAAAAGCAATGCCATCGAATCGAAATGGTCGTGGTTGACTCGTCGCCGTAACTGTACATATCAACATGCTTCAGCCTAACTTTTTCTGGGCTACACATGCCCGAGATGCCATAGCCGCGTGAGCAGCGTCGTGTTGATTTCCGTCTTCATGAAATGTGATAGCCTTCTTGACGCTCATCATGCTCAAAATACCGCATTTAGCCGAGAAGTAAAATATTGTACATCGAATAGGGAGGGCAGCAACCGCGTGTGATGCTGATCAATGGCTGATGCTATTGCTCCTGGACTGTGATTGCAGCTTGAGCTTCTCCATCAACTTGCCCATTGTCACGCTTTCCTGAAAATCAAGAAATCCATTTGGTTGCTGCTCGAAGAAGCTGTGCACAAGCTGAAGCGCATTCAAGGCTTCCTCAGGACTGGGCGCCTGTCGGAGAGAGGAGCTGGATGTTGATGGTGTGAGGTCCCTTTTCAACTCAGCCGCTAGTATGTGGGCGGGCAGCGGAGGTGGCCGCATTGTCTCTGAAGGCGTTACCGTGTTTGGTCGATCGTCGTAGTCCGCCTTGTCCACTGTCTCGTCCATACCGCTCAAAGGATCAGAAGCTTCCTCCATTGGTGAGTCGAGCATCGCATTCATGTACTTTGGGGTCATTGCATCTGAAGATCCGCTGGCGGCCATGTATTGGTCTAACAGGGGAAATGTTTGACTCCGTGGCCGTTGCGAGTTACCGTTCGTCGCGGTTGATGGAAGGATAGCTTGCATGTGCGCATGATGTTCTTGCACATATGCACCAGCGGCAGTTCCTGAGTCTGGGGTGAAGAAAGGCGAAGTCGGGCTCATAGTGTCCGGCGAGAACGAAGAAGACACTGTGTCCGCAAAAGCAGCATTGAGCGACGTCACTGAATGTGAATGTAGTGATCCGCCCCTTGGCGCATACTCGAAAAAGCTTTCGGGACTCTCAATCTTCGAAGCCTCATTATCTTTTGTATTTTGCGCATCCTCGGGCGATGGTGAACCAGGACCCTCTGTTGACACCGGCGAGACGCCGCCCGATGCGTGCGAGGAGGAAGCGGCTGTGGATGCATTTTCGATATCGTCGGGCGCAAGTGACCCTTTCCGCGACCTTGCACCTAGAAGATTGTTCTTGAGTTTGAACTTCTCGATCCAGCTGGAGCTCAACACTTGATGATTTTCGGGGCTTGTAGTTGTCGCTGCAAAGGCTCGCGCCTTCTCACGGATAACTTCATCGCTGAGCGGCAATCCTTTCTTCTCCTGCCATCCCATTAACACAAATCAATAGATGGAAGTGAAGCGCAATACCTGATTTCTTGCCCAGTTTGCCAGTGCTCTCTCGATGTCCGGCGACCGGCCTTTCGCTCGCTTGATGGGCGATCGATTGCCATCGTCTTGGAACAGGTACTTCTCCTTCTGTCTCAACACTTTGGAAACGGTACTGCCTGCGTGTGAGTTGTACTGCGGTCGCGTGGGTTGATCGACGAGTGACTAACCTTCTTTCGACTCCAAAAATTGCTACGTGATGGTTAGCAATAGGAGTGATCACGCGAGCTGGCCTGTACTCACCACCAATCTCAGTCTGCTTGCTGTGTGGATGTTCCTCGGCGTACTGGCACATTCGCCGTCGGTCTTGATCCGTTAGAGTCTTGCGAGGCGCTGACGTTGATCGTGAAGATAGAGTCAAAGTTGGAGTCTGCACGGGCCCGGCGGACATGGGTGTTATGGGCTGAATCGATGTCGGATACACAGGTTGATAGCTTTGCTGATGCGCTTGATGCGTGCTAAGCATCGATGGCCATTGCGGCATTATCAGAGGTTGCAGCTGCTGGTACGGCCGTTGTTGAAGGTTGCTAGTGTATGTGCTGGAGTCCATCGGCACTTGCGGACTGGTAAAGTTGAAACCCGAGTACTCTTGCGCTGGCGTCCCATGATGTGAGTGTGGATATACATGATTCCAAGGCTCTATCGGCGGCGACTGCTGAAAATGTTGACGGTTCTCATCGTGGGCCATGGTCTTCTGGGTCTTGGTCACAATGACCTCAGGCACCACGGCGAACCCGCGACAATCGTGCCAGTCAAAGGAATGCGGGAGGGCCAAAACAGCTTGTACTAGCATCTGATGCTCGTGGCTTGTCGCTGTTGGCAGCACAATGGCGCCTGCAGCGTTCGTAGGATTCGGGACCGAGTCGCAGCGTTGATGATACAGCAGCCAGAGCTCGTTGGGTGCGCTACCTCTAGATATGATTCATGAGCGCACATGCAAGTTCGAAAGTAAGACAGAGGAAATGAACGCAGGGTCGCTGAGCCGGTAGAGCAGTTGCGGAGGCGTGGGTATCAAGGTTGGTCTCGCGGTACGGCGCGCAATGGGAAAAGGACTACGCCAGGGCGCCGAGAATCGAACGGGCGTGTTCTTGCTTGATGTAAGACCCCTGCGACAGCGATCGCCAGCCTCGGAGTTGTCTCTGATGACGGAGCAGGGTGGTCGCTTGGGACATCCAACGCCAACGGCAACGCCCTAGCCCAGCATCGGAAGACCCCATGGCTAGCGTTCAGGTACGCCGCCAACGTTTTGCTACGGAGGTTTCTTTCACGGTTCTAGGTTGCGAAAGCTCTGGTACGGCAAGCAGGGTACCTATCGACGTTCAAGTCTCGTGGGATGTGGTAGACAAGGTCAGACAGGTCCCCAGACGCGACCGAAACACAGACCGCCCGGGATCCAATCAATACTGATGGCATCGAGTTCCGATGCACGGCTATGGACTAGGCGATCCTCCACATCGCTAGTCCTACGCAACTTACTCCCAACTGTCCAATTGCGACGTGTACGGCCAGTCCTTGTATACTATTGCTCGCCAGCAGGACGATCGTTCGAGACTGCTGGTGCAATGAGCAACAACATGGCTGCCGCAAATATAGCACGCCGGAAGGCCGTGTTCCGTCCAGTAGCACTATACATGCACATTAAAAATGATTGAGGTAAGCTTCTCGATCGATCGAATGACAAGCGATCGGCTGGGTCTGTCCGGGACATAGCCTTTGTCGAATGTGTAATCGACGCTACAATATGAATCAGATGATGCAGGCCCCTATGAAAGTCGTCGTCCACGCCTTCAGAGTTACATGGAGAGATGACGGGTAATGAATGTCGTGAGGTGGAGATCACACAGCCAATGAGAGAAGTGCAGACCTTCCGCGATCCAATCATAAATTGCTCATGACCTCGAAATTGTGTAGGTAGGCCGGCAGTGAAGTCCGCCTGCAGCAACTCCTGCAGGCCACGCAAAAAGTCCTCAACGTTACATATCTTGGCGGCATCTTACCACGGTGTTCCCGTGCGCAAAGATGTCCGCAGGGATGCTGGATCTGCGATGTAGTTCACAGTTTGTCTCAACCCTGTCAGTGTCTTGAAAAGCGTAACACTCCATGGGTGAAACCGCGACGCCCAAGCCTATTCCAACGTCCGCATCGAGTGTGGACCTGGATTGCGATACCGCATTCCGAACTCTACGACCCCACCCAGCTGATCGAATGACAATGCGTGGGCGTAGCTTATTAGTGCTGTGTGTGTGTCCCACCCTGCACTTGATTTGTTCCATTCCCAGGGTTGCTTACCAAGGCCGACCCAGCGCAATACTCGCATGCAGCATACAACGATCACGGGAGTCATGCGGACCTTCTGCACGGAGTGAACGGCCCTCTGGTCGCCGTCATCGTTGTCGGATGGAGCCGCTTGGAGCGCTGCCAGCTTACACATCTGTCAGAAAGCAACGCAGCTAGTTCATCTACAGGAATGTCGGCAGGAACTAAGTTTCCAAGTTTTCCACTTGGCCGGCGCTTACAAGGATACCTCTTTCGGTTGTTGTAGCTCGAGAGTCTACCCGGACTTCAGCAACGTTATCATGGCCCGGATGACGGTCACAACAAGCCTGGAACAACCTGCCGTTCGTGCCGACTAGTCGAGAATCCATCGCGCCACATCAAGCGCTTCTCGTCGTGGAGTTCAGAAGGCAGCGGCTTTGCGCGCCTCCGCAGTAGACAAGACGGTTGCAGGACCGTTGCATCAGTAGTCCGCCCGTCTCGACCATGGCCGCCGCTTCGTGCCGCGGGCCGTTGCAAAGAAGTGATTATTTAAGCTCTGTCATCAGCGAGCTGGTGTCATTGCTTCGCAAGCGCTTCATCGTGTACACGGCGCCCAGAGCAAAGTCTATGCATCCGTGGGGGTGAATAAGGGGCTGTCCTGGAGGCTACAAGGCTGCCTCATTTTGATGTTATCGCCAGGTACTACAAGCTCCACCAAGAAGAGGTGCGCAACCGATCACAAGTATTGCAACTTCAGGCTCCGAAGCTCCACAGGTCCTCATTGCCATCCTGCTAGAAATGCGAGTCCAGCGATGTCCAGAAACACGACAAAAGCAATTTATATACGGCCTATCGCCGTGATGAGGTTTTGCTCTGCGCCTTCTCCGCTGTAACCCGCGCTAGGTCGAGGTCTAGCTGCTGCCGACGATGTATATAGCATGCAGAAGAGCTCATTGTCTCGATTGTCTCATGATGCGCCGAAGCCCAGCTTTCCAAAGATCAATTGAGCCTCCCCGTCTCTGTAGGCCCGTCTCTGTAGGCTTCTATACTGCTCCCCTTCAAGTCCTCGTGAGCTGCCGGAAGCTGTGGTGCTTTGGTTCATGCCTAAACTTCCGTCATTCGAGCAGTCGAGAATTCGAGGGACTCAAGCGGCTGCCACTTGAGGCCAAAGTTGACTGGTGGAGATCAACGCCACCGTGTACTGTGGGCAATAGGCAGACATACGACGTCGGAAAACGTGTGTGCTCCTCCAACCTATCTGAGCTCTAAACGTACAATAATTGCAGACGCTCGTCGGCGCACTCATGTCGAACACAACATTAATGCAAAACCAAACCATGCCCAACCGATGTTCCTGGCGCTTTACTATTATGCTGCCGTTCCTGATCTCTCAGGAAATGCAGTAGGGTATCTCGCAACGACCGTAACAATACAATCAATAAGGCGGTTCCTCCATTCTTCCTTTCCTTGGCACCGGACTCTCAATGACAATACTGGACAACAACCCATTGATATCAAACTTCGACATCTTTCTCGTATCGACATCACTCTCGAGATCCTCTTCACCCACCTCAACCATACTCTCGCTAGCAGTGTCGTTGGGGTCGATGTGTCGTCTGCTTCCTGCAGACACAGGAGAGTAGATACTTTTGGTCATCCCGTCTTTCAGATCTTCCACCTTTGTTGGCGCCCTTGCTGCGCCCGTGGAGCTGGCGCGACCTGCCGAAGAGCCGCTGGGTCTTCGCTGTGGGCTAACAGCGAGCAGCTGCCGGTGATTACCCATCATAGTAGTATCAACAGCGGTAGTGAGAATGGCACCATTCTGTGGGCTAGAACGACCGCCGACGCTCCCCGGTGCCGTGGCAGCAACGACTTTGAGACGCTCCTCCTTGTTCCAGGTGCTCATCATCGCGCATCGCGCAGCGTCCACCAATGATGGGTCGGCGCATGTTGGCTTCGCACCGAGATAGCTGCTTGAGCGCTCCGTGGGTGGTACTGGGCTCATACTGAAGCTTCGTCCAGGCGAGCCGGGAGCAGAAGACGGTGGACTGGCAATGCTGCGCTGATAGTGATCGAGAATGGAATTGACCAGGCTCTCACGGCTATCGAACGGAACAAGATCCTGTCCCGCTGAAGCCACAGAGAGGACAGACTTCTGATCGTCCTGGGGTTCTATGGTAAGCGCGTCAATAGAAGGGCGCGGGTCATCAGTCTTGATCTGCTCAGCCCAAGCCCCACCTGCTTTCCTCCTGTCAATTTCCCGCCGGATCTCTCTCCCAGCCCGGTCGTCGTAACAATCAAAAGTTTCCACGATGGTCCAAAGGTAGCCATGTACCAAGCTACCAATCCGTAATTTGCCCATTGGAGACTCAATGGTTGGTATTTGCTCTTGCAAAGCAAGCATCATCGGCAACCCGTCTTCGATCTCATTGATGCCAAGCTTTTCAACGAGCTTTGCTTGCAAGGTGGAGATAAGGAGAATGTCAGATGGTGATGAAGCAGCGAAGTTCAATGCATGCTCGTAGTTAGCGACATGCAGAAGTTGCAGAAACGTCCGCGAGGGCGATTTGGTGGCTGCGGCCCCAGCTACACGTCTTTTGGTCGCGGATGCATTACTGACGGCCCTGCGCATGATGCCGTCCTCGGCATGCTTCTTCTTCCCAATCATCTTGGCCTGCGAGAGACGGAAATCGCTCTTGGTTGTCTCTGAATCGAGCCAGCTGATGAGAGCTTCAACATAGGCTTTGCGCACGTATGGGGAGCGATCATTCATCAGGAACTGCGTGCCCTCCCAGTTAGAAATGTGCACGGAATGTCTACTGCTGTCGCCAAATGCATTGGTTGGGCGGTGCTGAGTTGCCACGCCCAGAATACGACGAACAAGCTGGAGCGCAAGGACCCGAGCTTGCTCGGAATCGAAGTGTCTCCGCAAGTCGCCCGGGCTCGGAAAGGCGGCAGCGCCGCCTCCCGGATCAGACTTGATCCGTTGAAGTACAACAGCGATCATGTCGCCGATCTGCTCGGTGTAATATATATGCGTGGCCAGGTTGGCGATGCAGGCTTGCAGTGCATTGAGCAACAACGTCTTGCCCGCGTTTTGCTGCGAAGTCCCAGCGATGGGGACCAACAGTTGTAACGCGTTGAGGGTGTGGGAGATCAAACTGAGAAGGACATCCATCACGGAAAGCCCAATGAGGTTCAATTCGGATGCAAGAGTGTGACTGATGAGGTTGATGTACAGCAGGTGCGTCTTCAGCTTCTCATTCTCAGAAGTCAGCGGTCGAGCGACCAGCATCTGAGCGGCTGTCATTATGAGGACAAATCGGTCTTGTACTGGAGTCCATGCAGTGCAGAGCTTGAAGACTTCCAGAGACCAGCTGTCGATCCGGAACAGGTCTTGGTTGAGTGTGTTCTTAACGGGTGGAGTTTGATATAATTGCAAGCGCTCCATATGCTCGAGAGCTGCGGTAGCAGACTGTCTGATCTGCCCTCTGTTGTCATTGCAGAAAAATTCTCTCAAAGTGTCCAAGGCAAGGACAGCGACACGCTCCTCGGCAAGCGCGTCTGCGTCCTGCGCAGAGCCTGCTGCTGAGCGCGGATCCGTCTCGATACCCTCCACGCTTCCCGTCTGAGTGCGGACTGTTGCCATGCTCGGCCTAGGAAGCGGGGCTTTGTCCTTCTCTTCCTCGCTATTCTTGATGCTGATTTCCACGAGATGCCTTACATATGCACCGTCATCCACTCCACGCATGTTGCTCAGTATGCAAGGTACGACGGAGTAGACGATCTGTTGCGCGATTTGATTCTCAAGGATTGCGGAGTGGAGTACGCTGCTTTGCGCGCGCAGTCCGATTTCGCGGAGTCGTATGGCGTCGTGGCTGGCAACTGAAGTAGTATTGTTACCGAGCTTCTTGCCCGTAGTCTTTTGTGCCAGGATGTTGTATGAGGTGACGACCTGGTTGAAGAACATCTCGCAGTACGCCCAGTCTGGCGCTAGCAGCGCCTGCTCTGGGTGACGGCAGAAAACGTCCCATGTCTGCAGTGTCGCCGCGATGAGGCTTATGTCGTTGCTGTCGCGCAGAATACCGCTGATAATGCGCACGACATAGGGCGCAATCAGCGCTAGTGAGGAGCCCTCGCCAGCGACCTTGTTGTTGACAAGCGCCGTGAGGATCTGCAACGTGACATTTACTCTCGCGCTCTGCTGTTTATCGACGTCGCTGGCGGTCTTCTTCTCGAGAAAGGCACCCACTTTTTGCAGCTTGCTGCGGCGCGTCGCGGCGTAGTAGAGGAGGTAGCTCAGCTCGGAGCCATTCGGCTTGGCCTCGTCGGTGGAGGCATTCTTCGGGAGGCGCGGATAGCACTTGAGGATGAGGAGCTGGTGCTTGGGGCGTACTTTCTGGCGCACTGAATCGAGGTGTCCAGGCAGATGCGTAGTCCGACTCATCGTGGCAGTCGTGTCGTATGTGTAGTAGCTGGCAATCTCGTCCTCCCGCTTTCCATTCTAGGAGAAGCAGGCCGCGAGTGCCATTCTCAGCTTGTAGTGCATTGCGTCAATTTCTATTGGGATGGCGGGTATGGTGCTTGTTCTTGCTTTGTGTAGTGTTGGTGTGGGAGTACAAGAAAGATTGACCACATCCTCCAGCTGCATGTGAACAGAGCGCGCGTCATCGGATTATTACTTTACCGGACGCCGGATTGATACCCGTCACGTAAGAGCTGATAAGTATTTCAACAACCGGTCATACTGTCATACAGCAATAGACCTACCTATACTCTGTCTCACAGAGTCCGCAGCATGACATATGCCGCAGTCCAGTCGTATTATGCCGTTTCTCTTGCAGCCCATCCATAGCGTGGTGTGTGAAGCCAAGAGCACCTCCCGCCGATTCTTTCGCTGGCAGCGTGCTGACAAGACCGCAAACTGGGGTAAATCTCAAGCTGTGCATCTGGACAGCTGACCGAGCCAGATCCAGCTCTGCTGAGACAGTCGCCTCGAGGCAGAGTAAGAGGGTATGTACGGCAGAGTCCGGGCAGACATAGAGCCCTTTACCTGCTCAGGATTGTGTTCACGCTCATAGCACTCCCACCTTTACCTTTCGAAAGGGCAGGTCATCATCAACATGCAGTCTGATAAGAGCGAATAACAATAAGACTTGTGCTATAGGCTGGGAGCCGCACGCAGCTCTGTGAGAGTGTGGATGACTATACAAGCCACATGCGTGCTATGTCAGAGACTCAGCATTGGTGCGGAAGACGGCTTCTGAGCAATGCTTGTACCGTCACGGCAGGGGTTGAACATGTTGGTGTGCTGGCGAATGCACGTTCCACCTCATTGCCGCGCATCTTTGCCAGTCAGCAACGCATCGATGTAGCGATTCCCTCATTCATGCAGGAGCGTGCTGGTACGGCGTCTGATTGCGTGAATGCGCGGTCCCGTTGTCTTGTCTCTTCATGGGTATTTGCAGCTGCACATGGGCCTTCATTCTCTGGGCTGTATCTCTCTAGTTCACAATTTACGACTCGCAATAGAAGTCTAGCAAGGTGCATGCATGAAGAGCTATGTACTCGGGAACCTCGGTACATTCGTAGCTAGGTTACTCATTGAAGGACTCTACATTGAAACAGTAGTGATCATCGCTCTCTGAGCAAATGATTCGACGATCAATCCGAACCCAACCGGCTTGCGAACAAACACTGTGCGGTAATGTACAAGTTGTACAGCACACAACGAGCTGTGCGCGGTCCATGACACCGGCTTCATGGTTCATCTCTTTATGACGTCTGCTCGATGGGCCTAATGCCCTACCGATGATCCACAGGCCCTAGCGGTGGAGAAAACTTTCCACAAAAGCTTAGAATCTATGGTCGAGAAGAGCGTTCCTGCGCGACTGTCAGTCCGGCTCCAACAACGACTTTTATACCGTCCCTCCATTATTGATAGGATCGCTTTTTCCAACGAACATGCTCGCATCCTCAAGTCTTGCCGGCGAGAGGATTTCGGGGCTAGAGTAATGCGACGTAGATTCGCTTACCAGAGCATCCGGCTGGTCTGCTTCGACGCCACCTGTTTTGGTCCTTGCTAAAGTACCCGGTACGGGTGGAGCGTACAGAATTCCAATTGCCAAGCAGGCGCCGCAATCTACCTCCATGCCAAGAATACAATTGGCGTCGACGACGAGGACTGAAGCTTTGCCCGCGGACTGGGTTGAGAGGGTCGAGACTTGGCAGCCGGTGGTCGTTGTGAAACCACCATGAATTGGCATCTGCAAGGCCAGCAGCCTGGTATACTTGCCGCGGCGGTCATACTTGCGACCATATCAACGAGCTCTACCGTTGCGCGCTTATGGTGCAGAAGCTGGACTGGAGTCGGCTTTTGGTTCGACGACTGGTTACTGCTGTCCGGCCAAGTCTTGTCATATGCGCTGTGCGCTCAGCTCGTAGTCGGTATGCTTGCCACGAAACGAGACTGCGTCGAAGCATGAATTCTGCTGACTGCCTCTACAGGTATTAAATACGGGTTGTCTTTACACCTTGACCAATTTACACCAGACGAGTTCGACAGCGATGTCTCCAATTTCCTCAAAGTGCGCCCGACCCGCCCAAAGATTGTTTGTAATGCTGACTATCAGCAGAGCTTGTATAGCGTGGAGCCATTTTACGCAGCATGCATGACTATCATCAAACTTTCGATCCTGCTATTCTACTGGAGACTCTTTCGAAGCGTACGATGGATGAAATGGGGCATACACGTCAGCTCGACCCTTGTGCTCATGTGGTTTATTGGCGCCGAAGTTGCTGCTATCATACAATGCACGCCAATATCGAAGTTCTGGAATCCCGAGGCGCCTGGCACTTGTTTAAATGGCTTGACTTACTTCAAGTCAATCACTGCCACGAACCTGGTGACAGATGCTATAGTGATATGTCTACCCATGCCTCTAGTCTGGAAGTTGAACACCAGCTTTACCAGGAGGATATTCTTGGCTATTGGATTCTTGATTGGTGGCTTTGTCTCACTGATCTCCATCATTCGAATCGAATACTTAAACAACCCCCACGATCCAGACACGTTGTATGCCACGACGAAAGGCCCGATTTGGACCGCAGCAGAAACGTCACTTGCTGTCGTTTGTGCCAATCTTCCGGTGCTCTACACGCTCATCAAGGCACTCGTGGCCCATGCTGTCGGTACGGTCAGGCGGAGTAGCGCCAGTGCGAACACGACGCCTTGGTATCCTGCACGACCGTGGTATGCACCTCCGGGAGATAGCAGTAGCCTTGGAGAAGATACCGAGAGGTTTGCGACCCAAGGTCATGGGAGCATGCCTACTCAAGTATCACAAAGAAGTCACAGCCACAGCGAACATGGTGATGGAGTCATGTACTATCACGAAGAGGCCCATGTGCAGGCTGATGAGAAACGCCGACAGCAAGGCTTGTCGCAGCAACAACAGGTGTGGCACGAGAAGCAGGTCTTCCCATGAATATACGAAATATTACATAAGGCTTAATTCATGACTAGCGAGTTTGGAGTTCCGGACGGATTACGTCCGGGATCTGTGCTTTCCAGTCCAGGCAGAATTGGCTGGCAGGCCAAGAGTTTGGATTTGTTTGATGCTGAGAGGGGGCGCTGGAGTTCTCCTTCGTGGCTTGACAATCGTGCATTTTTGTACAAGGCTTCGTCCGATATAAGCTCCTCCTGTACCAGATTTGCCTTGCGAGTTAAGCATGCTAACATTGATAAGCGTAGACTGTTCATCAGACCCGCTGACACTTTGATAATCCACCTTCTCTGTACATGTAATCTGCATCCCGTGTTGACGAAGACTTGGCAGGCTAAAAGCTTGAGGAGCAGCTGATCTTTTCTGAATGCAGGAAGACTTGCGCCTGCCGGCAAATCCTACTCACTGCCCGCCACCTATCAGTACCTAACTTCAGACCTTTCACGATCCATAATCCTCCATGGGCGAAAAGTTGATGATGTCGTCCGTCTTTGCCGATGGCGGTAGTAACACACTGCTGAACGAGCATACAGATTTCCGCTTCTGCACATAACTAAGCTTACGCATGTCATGGTCTATCTCACTCTTTTTGATTGACTCTGCGCTGGTACTTGTGTCCGCTAGAGCCACTTTCTCTGTCCCTCTGCTTGACAACGCAAGCATTAAGCAGAGTGCTACACACCGGTGGTGTATGGCTGCGATGGCGAAAGCGTCGGAGGACAAGCCACCGTCAAGCATCGACGAAAGCATCGACACGCCTGGCACGGTCAAAGCCATTGCGGAGGGATTGGGCAGCACCGTCAAAAGAGCCGCCAACGGCATAAGGCTCGAACCTCAGCCGACTGATGATCCTCGAGACCCTTTGAATTGGCCAACATCCAGAAAGATCCTGATTCTCGGGATTGTCTCTTTTGCCGCTCTGATCGGACTTGCGCAGGCGCTATGCAACCAAGCTGGTATACTTGTCCAAGGGAAGGTCTATGGCGTCTCACCCACGACTATGGCGAATAGCGTCAGTGCTGCCATTGCCGGGCTGGCGACTGGGCCCTTTCTATGGTCTGCACTGGCATTGAAGTTTGGCCGGACTTCAGTCATATTCTGGGCGCTGTTGATCAACCTTTGCATTAACATATGGTCCGCATGTATGACGCATAGGAACGAGTACAACGCTTTTGTGGTCTCAAGGTGGCTGTAAGTCGCTCAGCAGCATCCATGCGGTCACTGCGCTTCAATGCTAATTGATGAATGTCAAGGGGCGGGACATTCGGCAGTGCACCATCTACCATTGGTGCTGGCATCATACTCGATATATTCTATTTGCATCAGCGAGGAAGGGGTCAGTGTTGTGCTCAAGGCCTCTCGTGGGAATCATGCTAAAAAGGAGCGCAGCCTTCGCATGCTACACGATCGCCACACTCATTGGGACGCAATTTGGCGGGACGTTTTCGGGCTACATCACTGCGACAGCCACGTGGACCGCCCAACTCTGGTGGACTGTTGGCGCTCTTGGAATTACGTGCATTCTTGTCTTCTTTTTCCTGGAGGACACCACATACGACAGAACCAACCCTCAGCACGAAAGTACTGATAGGACGTACATTCAGGGCCGCATTGCGACATTCTTGCCTGGCACGAGAGTTGTCGAGCACAACGGCAAGCAACATGGGTATCTTGATCCACTCATCATTGGTGTTCAGCCTGTCACGATCTTAGCAGGATTGTTCTTGCTCATCACCTTTGCCTGGTCTGTAGCGGTCACTACACTTCTTTCGGTCTTCCTGCAGGAACCTCGCAGCGAAGGCGGCTACGGCTTCTCGCCATTGGCGAATGCGAATCTCACTTTTGCTGCCTGGATTGGTATCGCGCTGGCTGAGACATACAACCTCGTCTGCGGCGACAGACTACCTCTGTGGAGATGCCGAAGAAGTGGTGGTGTCTGGAAGCCGGAGTACCGGCTATATCCGCTGCTGATACCCAACTTCATCCTGCTCCCGGTTGCTCTTGGCATATTCGGGGCGGCACTACAGTATCATCTACACTACATGGTTATAGCCTTTGCAGTGGCGCTGCAGAATTTGGTGGAAATCAGCCTGGTGCCAGTAATCTTCAATTACTTCTGTGAGAGCTTTACCTCGTACTCGCAGGAGGTGGTAACAGCGCTCAACTTCTATCGACTAATTCTAGGCTTGACCGTCACGTTCTATATAGATCCATGGGTTGCTGCCGTTGGGCCAGGGTGGACATTTGGAATGAGTCAGTCGTATCTATGCTGGAAGCAAGATTTTTGCTGACGTGTCGCAGTGGCGTTTTTTGCCATCGTTGGCTTCTCCTTCACCGCCATACTTGCATGGAAGGGACCGGTAATACGAAGGCTTTCTCAACGACGTTTTCAACAATCGGAAGAAGGTGATTTGCTGTTTGCTGATCAGTCATCGTCGCGAGCTTGAGCGGAACGATTAAATCGACAGCGAGTGCTATGTAGCACGTCAATGACTGTATGAACAATCACGACGTTGCTTCACCCCCTTTGTGCCTGCCAGCTGAACAGGCAAGTGACAAAGCTGAGTGCTTGAGTGAGGTTTCGAGCACACATGATCGTGAACCGCGAAGTTCGCGCGGCCCGTGTTGGAGAAACCGATAAGCTATGCCGTGCATTCCACTCTTAAACAATTCGCAAGCTTGGTGAAACAATGCCTTATGGATTGGGCCCTTCTGCTGTATTTTAGAGTTCATCATAGAGGCTTAGTGAAAGCAGGGATCAGCGGCGTAGGCCGACCTACCTACGTACTCCCGAGGTCGAGGTCCTTTCGCGACAGCACTTGAACCCCTTCAAGCGCCCGATCGAAATTCGTGCTGCTTGTCACGCATCATGCTGGCAGGGAATCAGCAAATCAATCTCTTGCGCTTGAATACCCAATTGCCGATGACCTAGAAGCCTGTACTGGCTCACATAGCCCCTCGGTCTGTCGGGACGACACACCATCAAGGTCTCAGTCCCGCCATGTCCAAGCCGGCACCGAGGACTAGCGAGGCAGCAGGTTCTCTTAATCTCCTCCGCCCATTGCTACTCTTATCCTATTCAGCCTACTACATCTTGCCCACCATTGTCGACCTGATACTAAGCTTCAACCTCGCGGCGCTCAGTTCCTTCTCTGAATTCAAGGAAGCCTGGTTCGCTCATTTCTGGGCTTGGTTCGGTCCACGGTCTCGGGACAATGCTGCCGGTGTGGTGCTACCGCTGCTCCAGCACAGTGCTAAAGGCGTGTGTCTGGACATAGGCCCAGGCACTGGTCAATGGCTCTACCTGTTTTCCGCAGCGAATAATGAGGACGTCACTAAAATCTATGGCGTTGAGCCTAATCGAGGCATGCACAAGCACTTGCGAGAGAATGCCGTGAAGGCCGGATTGGGTGATATTTACGAGATCATTGGGTGTGGCGCTGAGGAGCTGGAGCAGAAGGGTGAGCTGCGGAGGGAAAGCATTGACACTATCATTACGGTTCAATGCCTTTGCTCAATTCCTACCCCGGAGCTGATCATCAAGAGTCTCTTCCCGTTGCTCAAGCCTGGTGGCAAGTGGCTGGTCTTTGAGCACATTCGGACGAAATATCAAGGCGACTTCACTGGCTACTGGCAAAGTAGGTTGAGATCAAGTCCTCACAACGAGACTGGGCTGACCGCGCCAGTAGAGGCGATCAATATTGTATGGCCGCACTTTTTCGGTGGGTGCGATATCACTCGTCCGACTGACGAGTGGCTTCTTCAAGCGGGCAATGGTGCTTGGGAGAGCGTCGACTTGCGTCCTGGTGCTGGTGAGGGCAGGTACGATACTGTAGGTAACGAGCCAGCCGCGTGAGTCGCAAGCATCTTCGGATCGGAGGCTGATACAAGATCGCAGGTGCCGCACATCATCGGAACGCTCACGAAAAGGAAGTAATACACAGCATTGGCTAGAGGGTGGTGATTATGCTCCAGACAGCTCGCCCAGTGCGCCATGCTGCTCCTGCTGGGACTGTGACATCTGCTTGCCTTTCTCAAAGCCTTGCACGAGTCAGTACAATGCGCCGCAGGTATGGCACGGATTTCCGTAAAGAAGCAATGTGGAGCTTGGGTTGTTGTGTCAGCACGAATGACCCTGACTTCTATGCACGATAAAGTGATTTCTGGATGGTCGCCCTGCTCCGAACCCTGTGGCGGGGCACATGACTGGAATGGCCTCTTGCGGACTCTGAAGCTCACTATTGACAACAGGTGGTACAGCACGACGATCACCATAACGATTTGCTTTGCAATCAATGCATTCGTGCCGTTCAATGCTGGAGCACGTCATGCGACCGCTAATCGTCCATCGTTGCTTATGTCTCGTGCTGCCACCTAGCAGAAGCACTGGTCTCCGCCCGTTGATGCATCTCGCTCGAAGAAGGTGCCCCGTCGGACGGGATATTGCAGCATCAAGTAGCACAAAACCTCGCAGCCCTGCACGCAACTGCTTCCAAGCGCCGTCAGCTTGTCCATACGGCTTTGCAAGTTGTGTGCTCAATCCCATCATTTCTATCTCGTCTCATTCCAACCATGTGGTGAGATACCTTGTTGCTGCACGTGAAGGCGGGGCTCGGCAGAGCCGCGTGCAGCTCGCAGCTCGCAACGCGTTCAACAGTGATGGAGATACCTCCCGTACTTTACAGACACCGACATCTTTCGACCCCAGCAGTTGTTCAGAACGGGCGACAATGCTGGTCACGCTGTTCCGAGCAATAGCCTTTCCTCTCACCATCATCATATACCCGGTTGACGACACTTGAAAAGCAGGCAACATCGACCAGACTCGATCATTGGAGCCGCCTGAACACCAGATTTGCAACCACGCACGCCAAGCAGCAGACTACTACTCCGTACGCATCTTGCGTACAGTAGTGCCGGCGCAGGTGCACACGCTGCGGTACACTCAGCCCAGCGCATCAATAATTGTGGCTTAGCGCATGTCAGCAGCGGCTCGGTGGTGCCTGAGCAATTACTAGTAGTCTCGCTGCCAATTGCCGAGCGCTTTGCAACGGCTCTAGGTCGTCCAACATGAACTCGCGCGGCAACACCAGTATCGATGCGCAGTATGTAAATCCCAAGACATCACCAACCACTGGAGCTGCTCGACCGGTCAAGGATCCAGCACTGCACTCGCGCACCTATCAAGGTGAGCGACACGCCTTCTCGTGTCTGGCAAGAGCCCGCATTGTACTGACGACTTACACAGCATGTATCCCTTGCCGTAAGCGCAAAGTGAGATGCGATCTTGGCTCCGTCGACAACCCACATGACCCGCCATGCGTGCGATGCAGGCGCGAATCCAAGGAGTGTTACTTCTCAGCGACTAGGCGCAAGAAGAAGAGTGGTGCGGGCGTGGACGGCGCAGCTGACGAGGAGGGCGACGAGGTCTACGAGATAAAGTCTGGCAAAAAGAGGTTGCGCGCATCGCAGAGTGTCGAGGTCGACGGTGCCGGCGACCCAGACGAGTATGAGGACGAGCCTCGCACGCCAGGCGGCAGCATAGGCAGGTCACAACCGCTCCGTCGCCCGCAGCCCGCAAAGCCTAAGCAATACACCGAGGAGGATCACAAGGCCTCCGAGCAGATGCATTCTCTGCTGCAGTCCTCCACCCTCAATGGAGGCCACGATGCATTGAACACGATGGCTGCCGCGGTCAGCATGGTTGACATGAGGCACTCGAGGTCGCTCAGTGGCGCCCAGGTCCGTCCTAATCTCAATGGCATATCACCAGTATCTATGCCCTCAACAGTCAGCCCGTCGATGGACAGGCTGATCCATCCAGATGTTGGCACCAGAAGGCCACGCACGAAGTCCCAAGACGAGGCGTGGAAGGCCAGTCTCAGCCAATATCCAGGTATAGGTGCAGTTGCAGAAGTCTTGAAGACGCCACAGGATTTCGAGAGCTACAATTCGGCCCTTAAAGCATGGTCTCGCTTCCGCTTCGTCCGTGCTGGATGGTTCACAGCTGCTGAAGGCGCATCCTTCGTGGTGTACTTCTACAAATACCTCAACCCACTCACCCCGGTGTGCCTTCCAGACTATCAAGCTCCTGACTTGCACGAACGCTTGCTTACCGAAGAACCCATGCTTGCAGTGACCATATTATTAGTGGCCTCCCGCCACATGAGGATGGACGGCGCCGGCGCAATATCTCGTCCGTATGCTATTCACGAGAAACTTTGGAAGTACCTACAAGGCATGATAGGCCGGGTCGTTTGGGGCCAGGAGCAATTCGGGGGTGGCTTCTGCGGCGCAGGCGCACAGGTACCTCCAGACTCCATACCAGCCAGCGACATCAATCCTCTCAATCGAAAGGGCCTCAGAACACTTGGCACTCTTGAGTCGCTTGTGCTTCTGACTGAGTGGCATCCACGTGCGATGCACTTTCCGCCTGAAGATAGCGACGAGGAGCTTATGATACCTGACCAACCAATTACCACTCCTGGTTTGTTCGATACCGAGAGCGGCAAGGGCATTGGTGGGCAGAGCATGGATGCCTGGCTTGAGCCTTGTTGGCGTAGCGATCGCAATTGTTGGATGCTCTTAGGAGTTGCCATGAGTCTTGCCTTTGAGATTGGAGTATTCGACGAGTCCGCCTGGGAGCGCCATGCTCGTGCGATGAACGGCGAGCCATCAGCCGCTCCGGGCCTGGCCCAGTATAACAAGCGCCGCTCGAATGTCAAAGACATCTTACTGGTCTATGTCACTTCAACGAGCGGTCGTCTTGGCCTAACATCAATGTTGCCGGTGGAGTACAGCAAGCCAGAAGACAGCCAAACTATGAAGAAGCCGACAGATCAACTAGAGAGCAGCAAGGACGTCACCTTGTACTTTTGGCTTCGCATGGCTCAAATAATTCGCATTGGCAACAACGACATCTTCAGGAATAAACAACTCACACGCGACCTGATCAAAACACTCCGATACAGAGACGCGATTGATACGATTCAAACGCCGATGCTTCAATGGCGCATGGACTTCGACAACGCTGGACGCCGTATACCGTTCCATATGCGCTGCATCCTGCAGATCGAATACGAGTATTGCAACGTGTACATAAATGCACTCGCGCTTCAGGCCTTTGCTGAGAGGTGCAACACCGACCACGTGTCTCAGATCGTGGATCCGCCGATGGACATGGCAAGACAGGCAGCTTCTAATGGCCTCAAGCAAGATGCGACACCGATTGCGCCGCAGACGCTGCAGCGGCTAATGGGTCCAGACCGACGCTACTTTGCGGATGTGCGGTCATCGGCCGTTGCACTTCTGAGAATTGTGGTCGAGGGCTTGACGCCGGGCGAGTACTTGAGGCATGCGCCAGTGCGTACATATTTCCGCATCATCTCTGTCGCTATAATGTTGCTGAAGGTATGACAGAATGAGTCAAATTGTAAATGTTGGGCCTCGTCGCTGACCACCATCATAGTCCTTCACGCTGGGTGCGAGCGAGACTGAAGTTGCCGAAAGCTTGTCATTGCTCGAGAAGACCGTGGAAGCGCTCAAGACTTGCATTGTGGATGACGTACACGTCGCCGCCAGATTTGCAGAGCTGCTGTCCAAGCTTACTGAGGGCCTCAAGCCTCGTCTCATTCGTATCAGCGGTGGTAATAGCCGGAGCCGTGGCGTCAGCAACCAGAACACGCCAGCACCTCCCCAGCTCTACATGGCCAACCAGGCACTGCAGGCTCATCAGCAGCGACGCACGTCGCAACAGGCTGTCCCTGGTGCCAGCATGCACGCTCAGCCCCAATTTTACCAACCACAGTGGAGCTACAACAACTACCACACGAATAGCAGCAGAAGTAGCATGGCGCCGAACAATCCATTGCTTGGCGTCACGAACAACACTTACGATTTGGCGGATAATGACGTCTCTGTCATGCCACCACCGTCGTACAACTTCTCGCCGACTACTGCGAATCACGTCACGAATGGCGGGACTCCAAGTGGCGCCGTCGGCTCAGGTTACTACGATGCGCGTAACGGAGACTGGACCGGGAATAGTGACGATTGGCTGGCCTTTGCACTCGATCCGCTCATCAACGTACACGGCGAAGTTGATTCGACCATGCTCGGTCCAAGCATCGGCGGCAACGACATGCTGGAGCTGCTCATGCACGATGCCGGCGGACATCAGAATGGATTCTAGGAAGTTTTCATTGAACATGCTGTGTCTACGACGTCCCTCTTTGGCGGGAGTGTTCTTTTCCGATCTAATCATGGGCATGGTGTTGGCCGGCGTTCGAGCACGAGAGCAACTTACGACAGAGCATCTGGCGCATTTTGGAGCGTCTGCCGTGATATGGACGTTGATGAGTTGTGCTTTGCAACTAGATATGAGCTCTTGCTCTTCACGGCTGGATGATGTGCTTGCCTCTTTTTGCACGAGATACCCTGATGAGCGCGCTTGCGATTGCTCACAACCTCTACTTATATGTGTAAACATGTGTTAAACATCGATATCGATTGAAGTCTATTCGATCCGTGATGGTGAAAGACTGTCGCAGCTTTGGCGTCAAGTTCGTCGCTCACACTCTTCACTAACACACAAAAAATCTTTACTTGCTCTTCACCGTATAGGTAGACGCTAGCCGTTCCATCAGATGATCTTTGGCTGTGATTGTCTTTCCGTTGCTTGCTACCCGCCTACCTGACGACGACGCATGACTCCTCACCACTTCGCTTGGCACTGGCTCGAGTAGTGCATCATCTAATGGATGGCAGAAGTACGCTATCGAGTAGCGCTCGCCGCTGTCTCCTTCTGGAAAGATGACCCTGTGGGTTGTTGACTTCAACAGTCCGTCGGTCCAGTCTTGCAACAAGTCGCCGATGTTGAGCAAGATATCATCTCTGGGAGCCACAGGCGCCCATGCACCGCTTCGGGTCCTGATCTCTAGACCTGGCTGTCCTAGTTGCTGGAAGAGCAACGTGATAGATCCATAGTCGCTATGTGCACCCGCGCGGATATCGACGCCATCTTCTCCGTCAGCTTTGGGGTAGTAGAGAAGGCGGAAAATCGTGCCAGACACTCCCTTTGCTCGGTCGTGGCGTGAGCTGAACCAGTCCTGTGGGATGCCGAGTGAGATTGCGAAGAGCTCCATGATCCGCAGGCAGAGCTTGTGACATTTCATCTCAAACGCTAGCAGTGTGTCTGTGTGCGGCACGAGGGTTATGGGCATGGGCTGTTGAAAGTGATCGCCTATAGGCTCGCCGATATTGAAGGCCTCTTTGACATCCGGTCGCTCTTGCGTAGCTGGATCAAGCTTTTCCACGCCCTGGCCTAACCAGCCGTGGTTCTTGCCGGCTTTGTTCGAACTGATGGAGACTTCTTTTTTGATGCTCACGGGTGCCGAGAAGAATTGCTGACTGAGCTGGAACATTTCCTTGATGTCGTCGAGGGCGATGCCAGTCTCTTTGTTTTCTGGATGTGCGGTTCAGTCTGGTATTCAAGCAAACGGAAACTCGGCGTATGACACGTTGAGAGCCCTTACCTATGTAGACGAAGCCATTCTTTGCTGCGGCAGAAAGCAATTGCTGTGGAGCTTTTGGGTTGCTCTGCGTGATGTCGACGACCGAGACGTCAGCGAGATCACCTTCTTGGAAAGCCATACGGATTCTTGTACTGAGCCGGAGCCGACGCGCAATATGCTTCGTTGTAACTCAAATAATAGTCGAGATGTGGTAGTAGAGCCCATGAGGCGACCATCATTGAGGATTACCCAAGACCCAAAAGCGCCCCCCGTGAACATCGATCAATAGACCAATTTGCGACCCGCATGACCAGAGCCGGCTCTTTGCGCACCTACTTTGACTCTTATCCACTGCTTCGAAGATGTGCTGAAACCCGCCTTGAAGCGCAAACATACACTGGCTGCCAGGCCTTGCAATTGCCGGATGAAATGCGATCTTCACCTGCTTGGCCGAGCTATACCTATCTCAAGATGATCACTGCCTATCTTGCCAGTACAGCTCGAATGTGCTACTCTAACCCGTCCAATACCGTGGTTCACGATCTCGTCTCCTTCGATCTACCAGCGTCACTCTTGTTTTGCGGCAAATGAGACGGAAGCGACCTGGTGTCACGGAGACGGAGGGAGATGTCGGCGATGGCCGCACTCATATCTGTAAAGTCAGTGCAGAGGACGATGCGCGTGTACGACGCAAGATCGATATGGTAGTGCTGCTAATGGTACTTTTCTCAGATGACATCCAGATCCGCCATAATCTATCACCATCGTGATCTGGGAATCCATCTGCATGTGCCTAGCGGCGCATCGGCGATGTCTGCTCGGATTTGCCGAAGGGGCTGCCTTCACGACCATCACAAGCATTTGGTATCGCAGAGCACACACTGTGTATAGGCATGTGGCTAAATTGCAATGGTCCTGTCCAGATTGTAGGAGCATTGGTGATGTATGGTATTGGCGAGTACAGCAATCTCGCCATCGCCGCCTGGAGAGTCATGATCCCGTTGTCTGTGCCGTCCGGTTCTGGACGCCAAGGAAAAGAAGTTGACTGTGGCGACAGAACGTCTGTCTCCACGAGAAAATTCACGCAAGCCATTACGGACCAGAGAATCTCCCTGGTCTTCATATTTGTGTAGGTCACGGAAACGACTCTGCAGTCCCTGTGATGTTGATAAATCGATAGGCTGCTGGTAACGATGGGTCTGCCAGTCTTGACATTCGCCTTCCTGCTCATCAAAGGTCAAGGCTACACAGACGGCGAAAAACATTGTACGGCTTACCTTCTGGCGCAGTGCAGATCATGTTCGTTTGGATCGGTGTAGCAGGCTGCTGGTGCTATCCCAACAGGCCCAACTTCATCGTACTGCTCTTCTCGGTCCTACCATTCATTGATTGCATGCTGCTCATGGTCCTGCCCGGGTCCACCGGTTGGGGTGAAAGATTGTGGCCACATGGCTGGCGTCGGTGATTAGCAGCCAATCTAGGATCCTCATGCCGCTCTCCGCTTCGAGGGTGGGAGGAGATACGAAGAAGGCGGTAGCTCAGATACTGGACCTTTCATGATGTGCCATCAGCTCCTGAACATGTTACGCTTGTGTCATAGTTCGTCAACAGCGCGTTCTTCGTCGGCAACAGCATTGGCTGCATCGCAGCTCCGCAGCTCCGGACCCCCCTAACACTACGATACCTCAAGGGTGTCACTTGTGTCCTCGATGACTGGAGCCTGGTTTATCTGTTCATTCCCTACTACTTTTGACTGTGTGGGAGGGAGAAGAAGAGGAGAGATCAGATGCAGGGTGGGGGCATGGGCGCGTTCGTCGCCGGTGCTGACATCACAGATCAAGAGGATAAGTCGTTCCAATATACGCGAAGTGGACGTGGACGACACACATGCCGAGCAGGAGGCTGTGCGTCACCACACTTGTCAGAAAGGCGTGCTTCCGGCGTGGCTGGTGCCGGTGCATGTGCAGGCGCGTGTGGCCGAGGAATGTGTGAGTGAACAGGCGCATCGGCAGGTTTGGGAGCAGCTGCCGGTGACTTCGGTGCGACGTACATGTTAAGTCCCTGTGGACCAGAGCCGCTCGGCCGGTCATTGTGTGCAGGACCTTGTTCTGTCGGCATTGATGGGCCAGTCCAGCCGTTTCTAGACCTTTTCGATCCCGCAGCGCTGCAAGCGGCGGCGGGCGACCCTGCGACAGCTGACCGCTTCGGCTGCAGTGGTTCTTCTGGCAGCTGGAAGCCTGGTGGCACAAATTGTGATCTCTGGAAGGTCTTCCAAGGAATGCCGGGCGGTGGAGCCACAAGGTCAACCCCTTCCTTGATTGCTTTCTCATCTGCGACTTCGCCAGCCTCATCCATTAGTTTCTGCTGCATCGCTTCCAGAATAGGGAGCGCGATAGGAAGAGCTGAAGGTATACTCTCACAGATTGCAGCCAATGCCTTGATGAGCCCTTCGGGCGTAGTTGAATTGATCAGATCCTCACACCGCTTCCGCTCGTTCTCTTCAGCGGTCGGTACATCAACGACAGTCTTCAATACGGCATCTCTGTTATGCTGTCTCCGTTTTTGAGCAACATTTGCCACATCTTGCTTGGTGATGAACTGTGCCTGGCTTGTCACCTTGCCATACTTCTCATGTAGCCAATTTGCGACTGCAGAAAACGAGTAGCCTTCCTCAACCTTGTTCTGAGCAAAGTACATGATACCATCGCTGTGTTTGTACTTGTCAAGCTGATCCAGATCGTGATTGTGGCCTTTGTCCCACGTGCGATCTGTTCGGCGGAGGTAAAGCCACTCAGGCAGGCACTTGCACGCTCCAAACCCGATATGGTGGTTCTATTCGGTGTCAGCATGCTTAGTATAGTGAACGACGGTCAACTTCAGGGGGCACCCATCCTGGCCTTCCAACAGCTGCTTTTTCGACACTCTCAAGCGACTACCTTTTCCACCGCGCTCAGGTCTGGCGCGAGGAATGGTGCGCCTCTTTTGCCTACACTCCCACACTTCAGTGCTTGTGCCATTGTCGTTGTCTTCCTTCCTCACAGATCGGTGCCACACGTTCGACATATGCGGCCAGTAGTCGGCGATTTGCTGGCTGTCTAATAGCATCGGCTCCTTGACCAGGAACAATTTGTTTCTGATCTCATCAAGCTTCTCTGGCACAGGCTTGTACTTGACTTTCATGTTGGAGTAGTGCAGGTGAGCCCCGATTACCGGTGGAAGACTGATCAGTGGTCGAGCAAAGTTGTCATGCAAACCGGCAGCCGTCATTGTCCATCGACCCGCTGGCGCTGTAGTCACCTGTCTTTCATCGTTCACTGACCCAGGCTTTGCTTCTGGCTGCTGCTGTATTGACTCTCTGGCGTCTTCATCTTGCGTGCCAGATCATTCTCCATCCCTGTTCCAGACGGAAAGTGGCTAGTGGGTGTCTAGGTGTGTCTATCTCCATGAAATGCTCGATAGCGCACGTTTCGACGCTGGAAGCAGCATCGAGTCCGTGCATCATCTCAGTCTGTGCCTTGTAGGAGGTTGTGAGACAGTCCGTATCACGTGTCAGGAGCAAGATGAGTGTGGCAGCTGGGACCCGCCGTCTTATTCTCGCGCAAGATCTACTACTCAACATGAGTTTGATGAAGTTCGCCGGCTGGACCGACTTGTTACTCAGTCAGGGCAGGCAAAAGAAGTCGAGGAGTGTGCGTGGCCTCGCCATCTTGAGTACTCATACATTCCGCTACCTCCTACCACGCTTCTCAGCCGCTTTGACTCAAGCGCTCATGCTCGGCCTTCAAAATGGCCGGTATCTCATCGACCAACGACGTTGCCTTGGGCTTCCAACCCAGCGTCTTCTCCGCCCTCTCGCCTTTGCCTCTGGAGTTAAGTCCCCAGCTGACCGCTTCAAACCCAGCGACCTTGAGCGCCCTGTCTTTGTCGAGCGGCTTCTTTTCAAGCTTGGTCTGCACGAGGCCGAGCTCCTCCGCCTTTCGGCCAATCTGTTCCGACAACTCTCCCCACACATGCTCGCCAGACTCAGTCAGGAAGTAGCCTTTGGCACCCCATAGCTCTGGATTGATATCCTTTGCGACGGCCTTCTCGACAAGCTTGACGTATACATCACTGAGATCGTGGACGTGGACGTGATTCCATCTGGCCTTCCCCCGACCGATGATGGGAATGAACTGCTCCTTGAGAATGAGCTTGGTAAGCTCGTACACCTGCCTACCGCGACCAGAGACAGGTCCCCTACCGGTACCGTAGATGGTTGGCGGGCAGACGATCGCTGTTTTCAAGACGTCGGCATGCTTCGTGCCAGCCTCAAGTACGATCTTGTCAACGTTGCGATGGAACGCATCGTCTGGTAGGCCTGTCAAGTCTTGGACCGCGGTCCAGTCATTGTACTCTGTCTCGGACCATTCGCCCAGTGTTCCGCTGTTCGAGTCCGCGAAGGTCAGGATGCCAGTGCCACCGGTGTGTAGCCAGAAACCAGGGTTCTCCTTGCTATGCCCAGCAACGAGACCTTCCGCGATTGCCTTAGCGGCTCCCTCATGATCAGAAGCGTCGGCGGCGTCTGTCAAGTAGGTCAGCCTGAAGACTCCAAAGATGCATGCAGGTGTACTGACGGAGGACGATATCTGCCTTGGATGCCTCTTCCTTGAGAATTTCCGAGTCGTCCAGGCCACCAAGCACAATGCGGATCGAGGGGTAAGCTTTGCGGCCGATGTCTGCCTTGTCCTGACTTCTGACGAGCGCAGTATACTCGTAGTCGGGATGTGCTTTGTAAAGGTCGTACGTTGCGTCGCCAGCAATATACCCTGTCGCGCCTGTGCTTCGAACAGTAAGCTTAAGCAATGCAGGAATTGATTAGGAACCCTCACATGAAGACCTTCGGCACCATAATGTCTGATATTGCTTGCGGTCGAGTCAATGCAGGTTATCTTGCGATCTTGAGTCAACTTACGATATAATACTGCTGACCTGAGGGGCTGGCATTCAGCTAATGCCAGTCGGATGCAGGTTCCGTTTTGAACGTCATCGCTGCTTGACTTTACTCTCATCGGCCTGTGATGCCTCCACATCGAGGTAGCGACACAGACAGTCTGCCGGCATCGAGGTATCGTATAGTCCAGCTAGTTGAGAAATCGACTTACCGGTGAGCCTCTTGACCAATCTTCGTCCGAATTGCAGTCCCCCAGCATGCGATATGCGCTGCTTTGTCTATTGTAAGCCGCACTCGGCCCTAGAACAGACGATCAACAAGTGCTCGATCAAGCTGCCAAATATATGCCGGCCACAACGAGCGAGCATTGAATGAAAGTAGCTATATCGGCTCTTCATGCTATCGTCCCACATTGTCCGTTCGCAGCCTCCGGAACAGCCATCGACAATCACACGTCTACAGGAGAAGTTGGCCCGATGCGCGTTGAGGCGAATGCAGTCGAACAGCGGGCAACCCGACTCCACACGGAGAGATAGCAGGCATCAACAATTGTTCGTCGATTACCACAGATTCAGAAGGTCGAATCAAGCTCCCTGCAGCAGAAGCGCTCGAAGCTTATGAAGACCTTTGCTTGTATACCAGGGTGGAGTCATGCCCTATGTGTGCCAGCACTACCACATGGGGAGACTCTCGAGAGTGCATTCTTGGGACCCGTGTTGTGATTTTGACCAGCTTTGTCTGGCGTCAGATCGACATGTGAAGCGAGCACTTGTTCCAGCACAGTGGCTCTTTGGGAACAGAGTAAGTCCTGTACTGAGGCGTCTTGGAGCACGAGACTGATCCGTTGTTTGCCTCGCAGTCCCAGTATGATCACGAGTGCCCAAAGGGGTGATGGTGGCGGAACCTGCGTGTCAGGTCTGGAAGAACTTTGAGACAGGTCAAAGGAGATATGAGGAAGATTCTGGACCGCAGTAGACCAAGCATTCCATTGAAATACTGGGCATATGCTTCGCCCAGAGGAAAATCTCTCAGAGCAGGATCGCTCCACCTCCACATAAACAAGACTTACCAACCCTTATGGAGCCTTCCCAAGATCAAGATTACAACATTCAGCCAGACAACAACCCACCTGCTGCTCTTCAGTACGTGCTTGTGCCAATGCCGGTAGTGCAGGAACTGCAGAGGCACCTCGATGCATTCGAGAGCACGCTGAACGGCTTGATACTGGCTTTCGGTCGTCAGCAGCCAAGACCTCGCAATGCGGCGCCCGGATGGGATGCCGAGCACCGCCGGCTCAAGGAGATTTTCGTTGAAGCATTATTCACGCAGGTTGCGCCACGACTGGTCCGACTGAACGACCGCGTTCTTGACGAAGCAACAAGGATTGTTCATGTTTATGGGGCGGGGATCAGGTTTTTCGTGGGCGTGGGCATTCAGCCGCCCGTGGCAGGAGGGGCGGGAGAAGAGCTTGATCGCAGGGCGTCTTGATGGGTCCATGCCGACGGAATGAGTAGGTAGCCACAATGTCACAGCGTGGAGGGAAGTAGCCACCCAGATCGTGCAGGCATGATGCCAAAGAAATCTATACTGTGAGAGCTTCGATGGCTGCGTTGCATCGCCGGTGGCTCGGACACTCCGCTCGGCGAATGTTGTTGTAACAGAGGGGTCAACCCATATAAACCATATACACTGACAGGTACACTACCGTGGCCTCCACCTCAACAACCCAGCCTGGGGTCGTCATCGAGGCTTGCTAGATCGACTAAATCGGGGGCTCGAACACCTTCGCAACGGCACGCAAGTCAACATGACCGAGATCAACAGCTTGACTGCGTACAGCTATCAGGGCTGCATGGAGCGGTGCGGAATCTTCATCTCACAGTCTGCGGACACGAAGACGGCGTAATGTTAGGGGGTCGTGGATCATGCGAATCTGAGTCTTGGAATTGAGCTGTGGCGCGCTAATTGCTGGCTTAAGACCTCAAGGGGTGCCGAGACCGGATGAGCACGGCCAAGGAACGTATGGACCCGTTGCGGCTGCATATCTTGACTCCGGATCTCAAGGGAAAGAGGCTGCTGTGGAAAGTTGGATTTCTGCCATTGTTGACTGCATGGCCGAGATGACAAAGTACACGGACGTGCTTTAACATATGCGTATCTCCAAACACGCTCGCGGACGCAGCGTCGTCTGAGACTCCGAGCGTGGGAGTCGTACCTTATCCGCATCTCCATTGAGTCGCCGGGCTTGTGCTAGTTCTATGATCCGCTCGATACGTGAGCATAACGCTACAGCTTGATCTCACCACTAGACGGCTCAGCATGCATGAAGTTCGCCACAAGCGAGGTGACGCTCGTCTCGCCCTCTTTGACCGCCCACCCATCAGACCCCGGGCCAGCCTGCTGCACAGCGTCATACACGTCCGTGAATCGTGGAGCCCACTTGAAATGCCTATGCCTCCGCTCTTTGCTCCAAGGCGCAGACGTTCCATTACCAGCTCCCTGCTGACTCTCTTGCCGCCGCAAGTTCGCTTCCTCGGACACCGGGTCATCGACACTCGCAGCCGACGCTAGCTCCTGAAAGCAAGCACCCTTTTTCCACGAGTTCTGGAGCATTTTCGTCCAACTGACCTTCGCTTTCGTGACGCCCTCCTTGAGAGGCACGTTGACGCTGTACAATTTGCCCTCACTCCACTCTCCATTCGCTGAGAGCCAGTCGCAAACCTTCACACCTTGTCGACAGCTCTCTGACACAACTTCCGGTAGATTCTTGCGGTCGAAGAAAGCAAAGGATAGTGCAACGGCGCGGTAACCGCAGACCGCTGCCTCCAGTGCGGCACCCAGCGTACCTGACGAGAGGGCAAAGACAGCAGTCGTGTTTCTACCATAGTTCGGCCCCGATATGACAAAGTCAATCTTGCCACGATCCTGGAAGAAGTGCTCGCTAAGACCAAGCTGCGCGCACCCTGCCGGTGTGGTATTGGCTAGAATCCATGGCTGCGTCCCATCATCTGGAGCGGAAGCCGTGTCGTGATGCGCATCCGGACTCTCAGCCGGGGGCCAGTAGTAGGAGGCCTGCACGTCTTGACCGATGAGGTGTGCCTTGCCGATCCAAGAGCGCTGTGTGTGTGGCACGATAACCGAGACTGTGTGGCCGGCATGTTCGAGCGCTCGCACAAACGGTAGCACGTATGGGGATGATTCTGCGGATGGCGGGCCATCATCGTTCGTGACCTGCAGGTGTCAGCGTGGTCGGGAGAGGTTTAAAGGCAAGCACTCACGAGAATATGCATATTGCAAAGGGTGAAGAGAAAAGATGCGGCATGGCTTGCAAGGTCAGGGTAGCGTGCTGCTAGAGTTAGGGTTGCATTGTTTCGATGGTTCAATTGTTATGGAGCAGCATCAACAGTCTAACCGTAGGACCGGCAAGCTTGTGCGAGTCATGCGACGGATGGCAAGGTACTGTACCGTGACACCATGAGAAGGTATCGTAGGAGTTTGGAGTCGAAGATGTGACTGCGGCTACGGTCTATCAGCATTCCCGTGACTCCATTCTACACACCTCCGGCGTATGCAGGTTGCACTCTATGCTGCGTCTCGTCAAACATAGAAAGTGACTTCTCGAGAGACAGATGTGATAGCACATCCCATTGCACTGTAAGTGGGGGAGCATGATTTCTAATAGCTTTTGCTCTATATTGTGTGGGCTCCCTGGTGGTGTCCTCGTTTTCCCTGCCCTGTAATCCAACATCATGTCATGACTGACCATCCCACACACCTGGCGATACATTCGTCTACTGCGACGAGCCACCAGAAATCGTGATGACCTGGCCGTTGACCCAGCCACCATCGCCTGAAGCCAAGAAAGCGACCACACGAGCAACGTCGTCTGGCAAAGCGCAGCGCTTGAGCGGGCAGTGCTCAGCCATAAGGGTCTCGATTTTGTCAGCCGGCCAGTCTGGGGTGCCGCCTGGAATATAGTGCCCTTCCAATCGACATTAGCATAAGCAATGCTGCCGCAGACGTAATGTGCATCCAACTTACATGCATTCTGTGTGAACATGTCAGACTTGATGCCACCCGGCGCCACACCGTTGACGGTAATACCACGGACACCAAAGTCAGTCGCAAAAGCCTTGATCATACCAATGACCGCCATCTTCGACGCATTGTACAGCACATGGTCATGCACACCAAGCAGACCAGCCGCAATCGAGCTCATCAAGATCAGACGGCCGTTATCCTCCAGATGCTTCCACGCCGCCTGGCCCACGAAGAACTGCGCCCTGGCGTTCAAGTTGAACACGTGGTCGTACTTCTCCTCTGTAATCTCCTCCGTCTTGTCCCAGCTCTCGGTACCGCTGTTGCTCATCACAATGTCGATCTTGCCAAAGACCTTCTTTGACTCCTGAAACAGACGCTCGATCTCGGCGACCTTGCTGACATCTGCCTGGATGGCCACAGCCTTGGCACCCGTGCCAGCGGACTCAATGGCCTTGACGACCTCGTCGGCGGAGGCCTTGCTGTTAGCGTAGTTGACGACGACGCTGCAGCCGCGTTTACCAAGCTCAATAGCACATCCCCTGCCGATACCGCGGCCGGCACCGGTGATGAGAGCGACCTTGTTGTGGAGGGAAGCGGTCTGGACGAGAACTGGTTGCTGGGCCATTATTGCTATTGCTTTACGACTGCTGAGGTCCAAAAATGTTCAGTATCGATTCCGCAATTCTGCAGCTCAATGCCTTGATACTCACGAGTCTTATGTCTCTACGCGAAATCGATATCGGGTCGTGTGTGTATGGAGAAGGAAATTCCTGCAACGGTGGGCGAAAGGTAAATATTACCCCTCGCAGGTTTAGCTCTCGCCATGAGCTCAACTATGGATATATGTACTCCTTGATCCCACCGACGCACCAGTCGTTTCGTCTCTGCATCTTCTGGAGTGGGGAGCCGGCTGCTGCGTCTCGGGTTGCTACCCTGGCGTCCGAGCTGTCACATACGGACTACAGACCGATATCCGGACCAGCATGGCGACGCTGGCTGAACACTAGTACTACTGCAATCCTGAGAAGTCGAGGTCATGCAATCGACTTTTTTGGTGGCCGGCGCCATGCAGGGCACTTCGGTCGAAGCTCAAGGCGCGAAGCAGCGAGATCGCGGGGTCGCCATCAGGCGCCGAAGCCTAAAATTAGGAATGTAGAAAGGCATTGAGAGCGGCAAAACAAACCACAGATATGCCTGCGGCTGGCTGTCGAAGATGATTTTGTTCATGCTTTCTATGCTAAAGCAGAAGAAGATTGCTTCTTCTCTGCGCGCTATGGCGCCTCACATCCATCCTTTAAACACTCCGGGTATGATAGTCTTGATAGTAGCATGCCTTCCATAATCGATCAACGCCTTTCACATGCAGTCGCCCCCGCCCCGGAAACGCCAGCCCTTGATCGCAACACAATAGACACGCAATGAAGACAACGCTCCTCAAGGATGAAGCGTTGCCGAGATCGTAAGAAAAAGAGCGGGCCGTATTGTTTGCCCCACGTGCAATACTGTCGCTTCCATGTGCCAGGCCTTGGTCGCTTCGTCTGGTCTGTGGTCTGGACGGCCGGTGGTATTACAGTCATTCGTATCGTCGTTCTCAGTCATCGCAGTCGTCCCAATGCTCCCCCATGCGCCGCAAAACTCGACCAACAAACACGGCCAACATTAAACATTAAGGGACCGTCGTCTTTGCGACTTGCTAGCCAAAGCTATGCAAGAGCTAGATGGTGCCAGAATGATTGTGATGGCGCAAGATGCAATGAGCGTAATGCAACAGAAGCTGCCGGATGGACTCTGACGGGCACAATCACCACAAGCGACCACCGGTGGCTTCGAAGCCAGGCGTCAAGTAGCCAGTGCGTGGTGTGACACCAGGGAGCGTGAAGCCTTTTTGCATCTCGCCGGCGACGAAAGTCGATGCTCGCTTATATCGCTTGTCGGTGTACTTCTCATACACCGCAGCGTGGTGCTTGCGCGGGTCTTCACAGCACTCGAGCATGGCTGATAGAAGTTGCTTCAGCTGCCCGTATGTGTAGTTGGCGAAGAAGGTGTGAGCAGGTGACCAGTCTCCCTTGCGAAGCATGAGACGCGCCATGCAATGCGCGCCTGCAGCCAGGAAGCTTGGAGTACAGCCGACGAATCGCTCGTCCATGATGGTGATCTCCAGAAAGTACTTGGCCAGCGTGCGCGTCTCGAGGTCGTAGTCGTCAGCCTTGCTGATACGTCTGAGGAAGCTCATCGGACCAGGCCAGCCAAGCTCGAACTGCAACATGCTGAGCATGAATCGCTCAGCCTTAAGCAGCTCGTCTGCCGAATAGCCGCCGTCGACCATGTAGATGATCTCCGAGATGGTGGGACACTGGACCTCCTCATACTTGGAGGCGACAAAGATGGCAGTCGCACCCACCAGCTGCAGCTTGCCCAGAGATACTATCTTGCAGGACAGAAAGCGGTCGATGTAGTTGACTGTGAGGAAGAGCGTCTCTGGAAGCAGGCTGAAGCGCTGATGGACTTGAATGACCCAGTCCATCAGGACGGCACGCATTGACCACTGGATCTCCTGCTGCTGCTCCATGTACCGCGGATTTGGTGCCATTCTCGTCTCGAGCTCGCGCATGTATCCGAAGATTTCGTCACCGTACTCAGCGACCATCGATGTGTCCCACTGCTCGTCCTCGATGTCTTCTTGTGTTCTGTGAGTGTCCACAATGGCCTTGGCGAGATCCAGCTCCTGTTGGACCTTGTCTGTATATTTTGGTGCCAGCACTGTGGTCACACCGCCGGTGCTCTCGGCTCGAAGTCCAAATGACCTCGCGGTGGTGAAGCCCTCTTCGCAGTAGTACTCCTCCTCGTCGATGTCGTAAAATTGCTCGACGGGCTGCTCGACCAGGTGGTACTGGGGAGGGAGAAGCGGTCGATGGACGTACCCACCATATTGCTCGGAGAGGTGTTTCAAGTACGCTTCCCTGTCCGCGAACCCTGCAGGAACGCCATCGCCATTGGGCTGAGCAAGCGGCTGTGGCTTCGTAGCGGGCTCATCGCGCAATGGTATGCTCTCTGTCTTGCGGATCTCCTGATGCTGGACGGCGATGCCGCTCACGGCTGGCAAAGGCTTCTGCACTGGAGCCTGGGCTGATTCCTTCACCGCGACAACGGCCTGCTGCGCTGACTTGTGCTCGATGTTCGCATGGTGTATCGGCAAGGTGTCCTTCAGCACCTTGGTACTCTTCTTCGCAACCACTTTCCTTGCAGGCTCTGCAGCCGATGTGCTTGACTGGGTGTTGGTGGCAGCAGGCGCTGGAATGCTCTGATTCTTCGCCGCCAACGGCCGCGTGGCCGGACGTGCAAAAGCAAGAGCAGCCGTGTTGACCGGCGCAGCGTTCAACGGCTCCTGCAGCATGATCTTTCCTGGCGATGCCTTGCCAAGCTCCGAATCGTCTCTGACCAGCTTCATATTTGCATTGACTTCGCCCAGCACCTTCTTGTTCGCCGCCTTGACCGCGCCCGCCTGCAAAAGTGTACCCAACGCCGGGGTGGATTTGGTGCGATGATGAAGTGTCTTACCTTGAGCAACGCCGCCTGCGAGGGCTTGTGGAGGCATGTTCTCGTCGTGTACGCGAAGCACGCGTGGTCTCTGTGGCTGGAAAAGAGTCAGTAAGCATTGATATCGTGGTCATGGGAACAACACGTCAATGATTGGCACTGATGGCAGTGAACGCTGCGGCGTCGTGCGTGTGGATGGCGCTTGTGATATGTAGCTCGTGCTGCGCAGTGAACCTCTTGCAAGATGAGAGTGTACCATTCTCTGCAAAAATTCGCAAAGCCTGTCTGCCGTCCGGAAAGGATGGGAGAAACACAAAAGTCACAGTGACGATCACGTACCTTCGCGTCCATTGTGATGCTGTCTGTAGTTATGTTGTCGATGACCCGGTATGCCGCCGTCGTGGGCGGGTGTGCGGTGCGTGTCGTCCAGATGACTGGAGGATGTCGGTGGCCGTGATGTCGAGTAGCTGGAGCTGCGAGCTGCCGGAAAGTGCAGGCGCGAAGTTGGTTACCTGCGCATCGGGTTGGGTCGTCGGCGGCGTGAGTGGGAGCGATCCTCCTCGTGCTCCGTCCACGAACAGACCGGGTGCGGATCGAATGTCTGCTATTATGGTGCTGCACGGTAAGCAATATGCCTTGCGATTGCTGATGTCGCTTTCCACTTGATGTTGTCAGCTACTTCTGCGGATGTTTTGATCGAGCAGCGCTAGTACCGGCACTTCCCGCCCGAGCAACAAGCAGAATGTCGGAACTATTGCCGACTAACAATTTTTCTTTTCACATGTATGCGAAAAGCGATTCCCGAGCTGCAGTGAGAGCAGGTCTGAGCATTGCGTGGAGCCTTCTGAAGAATGTCCAACCCGTCTCGCTTTCGTTAACCAGCGCATCTCGTGCGCCGGCCTTCATGTGGCATGAGTCAGAAGCTGGTGAAGTAAGCGAGAGCTTCAACGTCATTCAGTGCTTCCAAACGCGTTCTCCAGCCGGAGACAAAGACGACCAGTTTTGCATCAAGACATTTTGCACGACCGCACCGACCTTGAGACTTCGAGAGTCGCTTCTGCACATCCCGAGCTTCACTCGACAGGTTTGCAGGATCCCTGCGATGTCTCCCCGCCGTGTCGCATCATTGTTGTCACATTGCGCGTCCAAAGGGCCAAAGCCAGCTGGGAATCCTGACGTTCTGACACGGTCAAGGTGCGTCTGCACGTGCTACGTCGCTGCACTCAAAGCGTCGTCCGACACTCGAACAAGAAGCAGTAGACAAATGTGAAGGCAGCAGCGGGTTCCGTGAAATCAGTATATTCTGCTTTCCTGCCACCTGGGTACGGCTGATGCGCTGTCGTCCGGCCAGCGGTGGTGGTCCATAAGATCCAGCCTATCGATTTAGCTCCCAAGCCTCTCGATGAAACCTCGAGCGGGCAAGACGCCCCTCAATAAATACCTTTGGAGCTGCACGAGAAATCTTCCAGTGTGCCCACACTTTTACTCCAGACGACGCCGTCCATATCACGCGGCGCACAGAGCATTTTGTCGCCCTCCGGACGCCCCAATTGCAAAAGCGTTTTCTTCAGCTACTCTAGCGTTGATGAACGACTCGACCGATGTGCACTGTTGCGGCACGCAGCATTCACCTCCAGCCCAGGACGCCCTCTAACAAGCTGGCGCATAGTACGAGAGGAGCTGGCGGATGCCGATGCGTCTGAAACAAGAACGAGCTGACCGCGACTCTACATCCGTGCCTCATGCCGCGCCTCGCCTGTCTTGTCCTGCACCTATGACTGCCACCAAAGTCAAAAGACAGGCCATCGCCCAATTCTTGCTTCGGTAGCACAGATCGCTCAAGATGTGCACCACCACAGATACAAAGGTTGTCGCACACGCGCGCATCTGTCTCTGATTCTCAACAGAACATCATTCACCTACACCAGGTGACACACACACACGATGCGCATGCGCAGACCTATGATCACTCAGCGCGCAGATCGAGAAAGGCCGCTCCCGCAGGCTCGTCTGTGATTGGAGCGCGTCTAGACCAACATGCGTGGTGGTCCTGGAACCACCAATGTTTCCCGAGGCGGAGCGGCATGAGGTGAATACTCTTGTTCATGCAGCTAACCAGAGCACCGTGATGACCTGACGCCCAATTCGCTCTCCACAAGCGCTCGTGATTTGACACATTACCACCGATCAACTTTTTGACAGCAGCGATGATCTTCGTGTGACGGCTTTCGGATTCATGTCTCACTTGGCCCGGCTTGGTACTCCGACATCTTGATGAACACTTTGAGAGGGGCATACTGGGTACAACAGCTCCATTTCCAGACTCGTGCGGGCTTGATCGAGGCAATTAGAACTCAGTGTACCTGTCGAGCGCTTGGTATCGGCCAGCGACCGAAATCGCAGTGTGGCTTCGAAGCTCGAACATTACAGCATTGGCTGCTTCTGATATTGCGCGCTCTGCACACATCGAAGTTATCTGTACCACACGGCGCTTGCGCAAGCATTGCTAATGCATTCGAGTGCCCTTCTCACTTGACGTATGTTCCAAAAAGTGCCTGTTCAGTGCGTGATTGTGGCATGTGAGTTTGTGGTTTCGTGTGAGCGAGGCGCCGCGAAGGAGGGCCGAGCTTCTACTGCCTACTCGCAACTCCTCTTCTTCTGCTAACCTTCCTCAGCACCGCCTTGCACGATCGAATCGCCGCCTTCGATCGTCGAGACAGCGCTCTATTCCTTGTACTAACCGCACTCTTCGCAAACCCTCACTTGAACAAAGGCGACGCTGCCAATCCGGCTCTCGCACACCGCGCTGCCCGCCGCAGTCGGCCTGGGCGGCAGTCAGCTACGAGGCAAGCAGGTCATCAAAGGTATCAATCGCCCAACAGGGCTCTTGTCGGATACCAGGCGATCACTGGTAAGTTGAAGGAAGAACGCCAGCGGCCCCAGAACATACCAATATCAACGTTGTCGTTGTCCTGGTGTCATCCGTCAGAGGCTGCTCCAGAGGCGGTATTGCGACCTCCACATGGTCACATTGCCATCTTCTTGACTCTGCATTATCACGCAAGGCTACTAGCTTCCTCGTAAACAGCCGAAATGCTAATGATACTGCTTGCAGGCGCCGCAACACCGCTGTCTTCGCTCCGCTGTCTGGCTGCAGCACTCTCTTTGCGCCGACGACGAGGTGCAGCACCCGGGGTGCCCAAGCATCCTCGACTGCACTCAGTCGCAGTCCAATTTACTCGGCCGACCTCCTGCAACCCTAAAAAGAGTGCGCTTCGCAGATAATGGACGTGACCAGTATGCTGTCGAATGGTGGTCAGGACAGCGCCCAGAGGAGGGCTCAAGCGCACCAGTATCCCACTCGTCACACTGCTACGGGCCACGAACAGCACGATGGCGCTCGCGCTGCTGTCAATACAATGCAACGAGCAGCTAGGGGCGGTCCTGGCGCTCCGGCACCCTACCGCGGGTCGCCGATGAAGCCCAACCAGAAGCACGTCGTCTTCCAGCTGACCGACTCTGAAGATCCACGGATCCAGGCACGTCTGCCGATGAGGGTCATGATCTCACCGCACGATACTACTGAATCAATCATCACCACTGTCAAGAACTTCTACGGCTTGTACGAGTATGGCGTCAGCTTCGAGAACAAAGATGGATTCGGCATCATTGCGGCATACGACAACTTTGAAAGCGACATGGTTGTGTATGTCAGGACCACGCAGCCGGCTTCTGCGCACGAGAGCGTCCACAACTCCCTGTCGCCCAAGAAACCTGCGCTGGCGGCGCCATTTGAGATGCGCCCACCGCAGCACAGCTCCGCGCACTCGCCCTCGCGCACCGCTGCTCGGTCTGCTGGAGTACGTAGTGCGTCTCCACAGTCTGAGATCGGCCGGCGTAGTATGTCGGCGGCGCCGAAGCCACGTCCTGTCAGGACCAAGAGCAAGGACAACAGCGTCATGGGCGACGCTGACGGATACAGCAGTGGCGACAACGGTGGAGGCTCAGTCACCAGTTCTCGTCGCAGTAAGACTGAGCAGGTCAACGCTGAAATCAGCGTCGATAATATTGTCGAAGGTGGCAGGAGGAAGCATGCTTTCGAGAGTTCGGTAAGTTGGTGGACTCGAGGCATTCATGTTAGCTCAATATTGACGACACCTAGGAACTGCCGCTCTTCGTTCCGCCTCAAGTGCCACTGAGCGCATCCCAGACTTCGATTTCGCCGCAGCGCCGTGGAGCTCCTGGCAGTGCGATTTCGCCTTACCAGCCCAACCCACAGCAGACCTTTGCCTACCAGCAGCCCCTCCCGTCGCCTCGGAGCTATGAGAGCGGCGCCAAGTACATGCAGCCTGGTATGCCAGCCAGCGGCTACAACAATGGCTATGCTGCCAACCGGTCACTACGTGGGCGACAAGGCACTGTCTCTTACCCACAACAGAGGCAATCTGCCGGTGGCATCTTGCCAACCCCGGACCCAACGGTTGGTAGTGCCATTTCTGATGAAGATGTTGCGCTGCAGTTGATGCGACTCGGCGATCCGACTGCCTTCTCTCATGGTCGCACATCCACTTCGACCGTGGACGACGCGCTCAGCGGCAAGGCCGAGCTCGCTTCTTCTGCTGAGGACTCGGAGGACGATGAGATTGATCATTCCGGCCACTGTCTCCCTGCTGTACCTCCCTTCCATGATGCGGGTCCGCAGCGCAAGAAGCAGCGTACTGTGCAGGAGTTCTCGAGCGACATTACCAGCGGAGAGGAGTATGAAGACCGCCGAGACGGCACCTTTGATGCCAACGGTCAGCCTCAGCGCAAGATGAGCAAGCCAAAGTCCAGTAAGCCGCGCACGATGTCTATGGCCAAGCCGAAGAGCAAGCCCAGTTCGATGGGTCACGCTCGTATCCCAATGTCTCCATCCTCCCTCCCAGCCCAGTCGCGCAAGGGCTCCATCTCCTCCACCTTCACGCATCCGCTTGGTGTCGACGAAGAAGACTTGTCCGCTAAGCCGCGCTGCCAGCGCTGCCGTAAGAGCAAGAAGGGCTGTGACCGTCAACGCCCATGCGGTCGCTGCAAGGATGCCGGCATTGGTGTGGAAGGATGCGTTAGCGAGGATGAGAGCAATGGCAGGAAGGGTAGGTATGGCAGGCACATGGGCGTGCCGATCAAGAAGGAAACGGAGGTCTTTGGCGACGAGGCTGTGATGCCGCAGCCAAGCGTACCGGCCAATGGATATTTCTTGGCGCCTGCGTTGCCGGACAAGAGCAAGAAGAGGAAGAGGTAGTGGTCTTCCGCTCAGGCAGGCGCGGTCTCACATCGGTCTCGTGGAGGTACGGATGACATGCGCGACTGCCTGCGCAACAATGAAGGTGAACATGAGTCCACAACAAGCATGAGAAGGCGTTTTGCAATCTGCTGAAGTCGCAATTACGAACGGGCAACGGCTGAGCTACCAACGATCCTTACGACACTTTTCTTCTCTTACCAGTATGCAAGACGAACGAGCGGAATTTTTTTGAGGGCGGCCTGCGCGAGCGAAATGTGTGAAAGCTCGAAGCAAGTCTTCCGATTCACTGGGTCGGATGTGGCAAGGCAATGTGGAACGCAACAGATTGGACAAGAAGGGCTTGCCTCGGGCGCACGCGCTTTGATGGATTTGGTGGCGTCTTGTCGGTTTTCCTCATCTGGTTCGTTCTTTTGTATGTGAAAAATTCGAAAGCGTGGGCAAGCGTTGAAGCGAGGTTGATGGGATGGAGAGTACGAAACGAGCTGCTGTCGGTGTCTGTCTGTATGCTGATGGTCATGGCGGCAGAGGATAGGTCGAGAGTCGTGACGTTATGCTCTGGCGTTGTTGTCAATGAGAAAGTCTTGTTTACAAGGGTCCTTCTCATTCGGCTAGGAAGCTTGGTCGTTGTTTTTGGATTTGTGTCCCAATGCGGCTGGGATCATAGGCTCGGCTTGCGTGGACGCAGCTCATGGTGCATTTTCTGGATTGGCCTGCATCGCTGCGCAGTCACTCCTCGACGAAGGCAGCGCGCCATGATCTAGACTGACGCATATACTGCGTGTGCCCATCACCTGTGGTTTCATGAGCCAACCATTCCGTTGACGGCTCGCTGACGCGAATGACTGGTTCGACATCCCTGAGAGCTTGTCACCGCCTTGACTCTCCGTCAAGATGCCGTGGGTCACTTACGATATCACTTGATCCATTGACTCTAACTTGTCGATCGTTCACCGTTTGGTTGACCGATGGAATGGCTGCCCAACACCGAAGTTCGGTCGCCCGCGGACCACTGGGCCTACGTTCGTCATTTCATTGCAGGACTGTGTTGCTCCCGATCATTTCTTCGCGGAAATAGGCATTCATGACCCTGCTGTGGTACCAAGAGTCCACGTCTATCTCGAGAGCAGGTGATACGATGACAAGCGCTTTCGATGAATGGTCAGAGCACCGCGAGATCTTTCTCAGTGTCGCGTGAAAATTCGTGGAATATTGCGGCATGGACTGAATGATTATCTACAGGATCCAGATCGTCTGATTTAACAGCGTGTCGATCAGCGAGTGAAATTTGACCAATTGATCACGGAGTCATCTCTGCGGCAGCACCTGTCCCCGTCCAACCCCAGTATTTCCCGCTCTTGTCTATCGAGAACGTCTTCAACGTCGAGAGGTACTGCGCTTCAGCGAAAGTGGCCATGCTCTCTGGCAGCCAGGCCGTTCTACTTGCAGTGGCGGGATTTTTATTCCTGAGGTCCACGGCTGCCTTCTGCAAAACCCCTTTAAGATTGGCTGCATGATCACGTTAGCACGACGCATCGATAGTCGCAATGGCGAGACTGACAAACGACGTCCGGTGTCCTTTGGTTGCCAAGCACCAGATGGAACATCTCATGGAGCAACGTGACACCCTTTGAAACATAGAGAGTCAACAGCTCTCCGCTTTGGGGCTCCTGCGCTCCGAGCGTCTCGACTCCGCCGCCATCGGGGTCCTTGAAGACTCGCGACATACAGATGGTGATAGTGCCCGGACCGCCCGGGTCGCCATTGGCATCCTTGAAAGTGTCTTGGGTGCCGCCAAAGTTGTTATACTTGTCGGCGCAGAAGTCTACAGCGTATTCTGGTGTCGAGAATAAATATACCTGACGCGAAGGCACCCAGTATGGTTTGACGCCCGTGGATTTGAGTTCATCTTGATACACCTGCTTAATCGTCTGCTTCGGCCCACCAGAGCCAGATTTGGAATTAGAGGCAGAGCCAGAGTTGGAACCAGAGGCAGAGCCAGAGCTGCCACTGTATTGGACGGGATCCGTAGGCTGTTTTTCTTCAAACCATTGTGAGCTGCAGTAGATCGAGGTCTTCTGATCGGCAGCTGGCGGTCCGGCAAAGTATTGCTTCATCTGATTGAAATTCGCTGCGCTGATTCAGCCATCGAGAAAAAGATAGGGCCATTCAAGCAGCTTGCCTTACCTTTGACGTCGTTGAGTCTGCTCTGAATCACTGGAGCAGTATCACTGCTGTCGACTTGAATACCCAGGAAGATTGCCAGATTGATGCGTGCCACCGGACTCTTTGCATAGCTATTGGTTGCGTCGTAACCTGTGTTGCTGAGCGTTTGTGCCTCCTCGAACCATGTTTGCAGCCACTGCTTGCCGGTTCTCGTCCCGCCAGCAGGGTAAATCTCGTCGCACCCACCGACGTCCTCTCCGCCTTGCTGGACATTGAAGTAGTCGTCGATGTTGATGGTGCATTGTGCCAGAGGTAACAAGACACAGAGGAAAACACAAATGAGGAGGAGCATGACGGCGCTGGAAGACGAGAGTTGCTACAGCCTACGATGCAGAGAGTGCAAATGAGACCTGGGACCTGCTTTAACACCGTCGAGCACGGCATTCTTCTCTTCCTGCCGGTGCGGCGTCCAGCCGCTCCTGTTGCATCGCAAGAAGCCGCTGGAGTCTGGACTGTACAACAAAAGGCTCGCTACGGGGGCCCGATGGATTCTGAGACGCCAACATGAAGGACTCGCGATCCTGTGATCGACTCGGACGACGGCACAGTTGTACTGAACACAGCATGGCGCTTCCTGAAGGTGCAAGATCCTTTCCATCAACGACCACGAGAGTCATAACGAAGCGGCGGATGGTGCTTGCAGTCGGCAAATACGCGGCAGATCTGGTGATGGCATCTATGGAGATGGATAGAGTCCACTCACCTTCGTCTCTCTCCCACACACGCAGGGAAAAGCCTCCATCGCGACATGCCGGGAAGCTTGCTGCCCCGGGGCGGCCGCGGGTCTTGGCCCCATTGGCCGGTGTTGGATACCAACCGGAGGCGCTCAAACGCCAACAACAGGAATGCGGCACAGCCACTCACCCTGCCGGCGCATGTCAGCAGGCGCATGAGCCAACAACCCCCTGCACCGCGAGGACGGAGGCCCGGACACCAACAGACTTCGTCATTATGGTCTGGCGTGGGCTGAATCATCCAACCTATTCCGCCAACACGATCCTATCTGCAACACTTTTCCAGATCCGGCTTTCGCCTCGCCACCATCACCAACATGGCAATCCCTCGAGGATGTTGCAAGGCCCGATCTTCGCAAGGGTGCAGTGTGGCATGGCGCAGCGATCTTTCAGAATCCGCATCGAGGAAGGGCTAGCACTCTATGCACCATACATTTGTACCCTTCCCATCCTGCCGTTGACAGACAGCCAAACGCTCCAAGCTTGTCATGTCGTTCATCATTTTAGTCGGCCTTCTGCCTTACCTGGTCCGGCCGACCTCGATCACCTCGCCGACCGTCAGTGCCGGGAACCTAGGTTACAGCAATGGTTCAAGCATTCATTCGAGCGCCGGCATGGTGCCATCACAGAGCGGCGCAGCTTACCACTCGAGCGGGTATACCAATTCGACAACGCGATCGACTTCATCCACCACGATTGCTGCACAATCCGGTGAGATGAACGTCTCATACATCGGACTTCCAGGGACTGGTGCCAGCAATGCTGGTACAAGTACTCCGTCCAGCATCCGATCAAGTCTTACTGCTGCCATCAATGGCACGACTGAGACGTTTCTTGTAAAGACAGCGTCACAATACGCCGGAATCACTGCACCGACCAGTTTTACCGTGACTTATACGTACACAGCCCAGAATTCGCAGACCAGCACCACGGCTGCTGGAGTACTGCTTGGACCAGGCGGAGTCTACTACGAAGAATCAGATCCTGGTGGTCTGGGCCTGAATATCCATCCTCCATCGATCATTGGGCCTCCAGGAATTAGAGGAGGAGGAGGCGGAGGAGGAGGAGGCGGAGGAGGAGGAGGAGGAGGTGGAGGAGGCAGTAACGGTGGAAACGGTGGTGAGCTGACTAGCTCGAATTTTGAAAAAGCGCAGGACTGATTCATCCATTTGGAACAGGTAAAAATGGAGATGGTGACCCGGACAAGCAGAGTACCGCGTCGCACAAGCAGAGCACTGCGTCGGACAAACAGAGTAGTATGTCTGTCCAACGCAAATTCCCGCATTCGACTACTGACGTTGTTGATAGGCGAAACTCGGTCATCATCTTGCACTTCAACGACGTCGTACGAAGAGTGCGAGACGGTGACCATTCTCAGTGCGACCTACAGCTCCAAGAGCTGCTCTACGACCAGCGGATGCAGCGCATCGTGTACGGCACAGTCAGGCTGTGAGACCACTGTCACCTGGACTCCAGCTCCTGCCTATGCGCCCGCAGCACCGCCTGCTACAACAGAAGTCTCGAACGAAGAGTACAGCAGCGCAGCGGCGTATTTGAATTCCGTCTTGAGCTCTATGGTTGGCTTAGACGCGATCTTTGCGGGCAACGCTACAAGTGGATCAACGACAGGGTCTTCACGCCGGACATCGAGCACTTCTAACTCGAGCGTGCCTGCTAGCCGAACTTCAAGCAGCTTTTTGTCAGTCACAAGCACCATCGCTTCGAGTTCTCCCAACGTTTCGCAGCATCTATCGACTATCTCTTGCATGGCGGATGGCGCTCCTTGGTACAGTCCTACTTCGTGGTGTGACTGCGGCACAGCAACCTACCCGACCCTGTCAGCCAGTTCCGGCGCCACCGCTGCCAATTGCGCGTACACCACCACGCCGGTCTCCCAGATCACACCTGTGACCACAAGTGCTGCGCCGACCAATATACCTGGAGAGGGCGGTGTGCCAGGGTGCGTAGCAAAAGTAGCAGACGCATCGAACTCGGCCTACTGCAATTGCGGCGGTCTCCCAGCTCCGACACTGAAGCCCAAGTCCTCAGGAATCATCAACTGCGATTACACTATTCTACCCACGTCGGCATACAATCCCGCCAGCCCAACGCCGACGAAGTCAATCGCCCCCTCGCCATCCAAGGCTTTGGCAGCCCCTCCAGCGTACGCCACAGGGGTTTGTACCCTGCACGTGCTCCAGGCACTCGGCGCGGCGTACTCAGATCCTGCGGTCGTCATTTCCGTCGACATCACGGACGCGAACAACGCCGTCATCGGCAAGGAATCGAAAGACTTGGACTGGGCCGAGACATTGGTTGTGGACAGCGAGCTGCCGTACACCGTGCTGATCACACCCGAGACGGGCATGAAAGACTCGAAGCGCTCGGCAGACGGCGCATTGCGTAAGAGGCTAGGCGGCGGAGCGGTTCCCTTCAGGCCTCAATTTGAGAAAGGACCGGTGAAGTTCGCTTATGACGGGCGGTCGTGGGACTCGTCGGCGTGCCCGGGTCACGACGAATGGGACAATGGAGGGTTTTGGGACTTTGTGGGGGCCTTTTTGGGCGCTGAAAACTTCATGGCACATCGGGAGATGAACTGTACTTTCCGGTGCTGATTTATATATACGGCGGGCGAGCGTGGTCGGGGAATTCTGGCTGGGTGTAGTAGGAGGGCAAAATCCTGCATTCTGTGACCGCAATCAAGGACAAGTGGTTGGCGTCGGCCTCTCGTTGTGATGATCAGATCGCCCTGCAGCGACACCTCTTTTGCCGGGCAGAACCCTGTCTCAGGTGAAACCGATTGCGTACGTGTATCATCGAATTTCGCTGTCAATTGGACGACTCGACCGCATTCCCGCGGTGACGACGAGAAGACTGAATGTCCGTCGGACAGCCTAGCGGAACTGCGCTCCATGACTGTGCCCACGAGGTCTGCAATGCACATCAGCCCTCCCACCGCCCGCACAGCGAAGCACTACAACATGGGAAAGCGTCGAAGGTCGTAATGCGCCCTCACGATCCTCCGCGCGCCCATCCGCCTCAACTCCTCCTCGAAATGCTGTTCCACCGGCACCGCCTCCTCCAACACCCCACCCTCAGCCCGCTCGGACGGCACCCGCCCCTCCGACGTCCGCGCCTCGGTCTCCTTGAAGCGGCGCTCCTTCTCCTCGGACACCCACGTGTGGATCCAGATCGCTTGGTCGCACTCCGGGTCTCCCGGCGCCGGCTTGGTCACCCAGCCGCGAAAGGGGGCGCTCGCGGACGACATTTTGGCGACGACTTCGGGCCTCGAGCCGTCGATGCCTGCGGTGTGGAGGAGCGAGACCATGCCTTTGGTTTGCCGAAGCTTTGAGCCGATGGATGAGCGGTGGCCTCGCGGGAAGTCGATGACGTAGAATTCGGAACGGGTCGTGTGCATGTAGTTTTTGTGTTGAGGCATGTGTAGGCCGTAGAAGAGGGCCTCAACGACGTGGGGTGGGGTGCGAGACTGGCCAGCTAGTGCGGCTGCGTATGTCTTGCCGACGTCGCTCTCGTTGAAGCGCAGCAAGTGCTCGTCATCTTTCCAAGCTGCGCGACGTTAGCAGTGGTACGATCGAGCGGCATCTGCGGGCACTGCTGACGAACCTACGATAATGATGCCTTTGTCGGGATGTTCGACCCCACGGCCTAATACGGCTCCGTAGAAGCCTGGAAATGTGTCGAGAGGTGTGAAGATCGAGAGCCACGGCTCCGGGACATCGTAATCAGGGGGTGGGAAAGCCGCGTCGAGAGCGAGGGTGATCGTGGTGACTGTGGTGATTCCAGACATATCGAACAGGCTCGCGTGCGTTGCAAGCTGTGCAGTGCGTTAAAGTCAGCTTGCCGAGTTACAGTGTTGAGGTGTTGCGGCACAGCAAAGGTGTGATCCATGTCGTAGGATCGTGGGCTGGAAGAGGGACCAACCTGTTGGATGTTGGTCCAGGGCAGAGCGGGCACTTCCTGAATGTATGATTGGTGGAAGGAAAAGCGGGGCGAGTCGGCCGCAGACAAAATTACTATACAGGCGCGCAAGTGTGAGATACTGCTGTTTCATCACACAGCCACAGCTTGACTCGATGTTGGTATCGTCAGTACGCGCGGCGGGCTCGATCCGCGACACAAGGCACTGGAGGTCCAACCGTCGTCCTGCGCTGCCTGTCGCTGTATCTGGAGTTTTCCTGCTCCCATTTTCATAGCACTGCGCGGAGCAGGAGTTCACCCCATGTCTAGCTGAGCGGCACTACCGAGGGCTGTTGGGAAATACACGGCAGAGCCCTCGGTTCTTGGACCTCGCCGCAATCGTCAAAGCCTCGGTGGCGGTGTTGACAGCGATGCCGTCAGTCGATCACGCGGTCGACTGCTTGACATGGCTGATAGCTGGCCGACATTCCTGATTCGCAACCGGAAAAGTCGCGATCCGTTGTGGTCCGTCAACTCAGCATTCGTTGTAGTGCTTTGCAAGTGAAAAACGTTCGGCGGCGTGCAGATCTCGGAAAGCGAGTACAGCCCATGGTTTGGTTGTCCGTTCGAATGCCTCGCATAATGCGGTGTCGATACCTGACTCAAAGACCCGTTCGCATTTGATCATTCCACACAATCGTCTCGCGGTCGAATGAGACATGTCGGCGGTATATGCTATGATCCAGACCAGCACGTGAGATTTGCAAGCCAGAGGCACATAAGACGACTACAATGGAGCCGGGCCAAGTCCGCGAAGGCCATCTCGCGGCTCTCATAGCCCAGGCGCCTGGCTGCATCCACGTAGATGCAGAATCGCGGACCTGTCCCTGTATGAGGCTCGAGCGGCGCAGCGCGAATGGCATTCACCCAACCATCGCCAACCCATCCAACCGTCACGCAACCAAAACCTCGCACCCCACCTCACCCTCGCCCGATCCTCCCACCCCCACCCAGCACATCCGTCAAATTACTCTGCCCGGTCCCCCTCTCCAACGGCCTCGGCTGGCTCCCACCCTCCTTCCATCCGATCATATAAACCGTCCTGAACGTCGCCGGCAACACCACCTCCCCAGCCTCGCCGACCTCCCCATACAACTCCCGATAAACCGCCTCCGCCGCCAGCAGCACATCCCTCGAAATTCCCCCCGCCTCCCGCCTCAACGCCGCATTCGCCTCCCCCATGGCCTGCAGATCCGCCATCAGCGCAAAACAATTCGGGAAATCGACGACAATATCATCGACATCGACGGTCAGAAGTTTGAAGCCCGCGCGCGTGAGGAGGTTGCCGACGTCCCGGACGTCTGCGAGCGGGGAGATGTGCGTGCCGATGCCGCCGAGGCGTTCTTGCTCGGCGAGTTGCAGGCTGCCGCGGAGTTCGAAGAGGGTGTCGCCGCCGCTCATGGCGGCGATGAAGGGCGCGTCGGGTTTGAGGCTGTGGTTGATTTGCGTCAGGACTGAGGGGAGGTCGTTGATCCAGTGTAGGCTTAAGGAGCTCATGGCTAAGTCGAAAGTGTTGGCTTCGTAGGGGACGTATTCGGGATTCTGCAGGACTTCGCGTTTGAGATTGATTTGCTGGTTGAACGGCTCGTCTTTGTCTCTGCATAACATGCCTTCACTCGTGTCTGTGCATATCAATTCCCCTATCCTGCTGGCGATCGGTTCTGTGGCTTTTTTATCACTTTCCAAGTCCGGGTTAGGTCGTGTGAGGACTTTGGCGATATGACATGCATTGGCACCAAAGTCCAATGCCTTTGGAAAATTTCTGTTGATGTCCAGCAGCCTATCACATAATCTTGCTGCCACTTCGTCGCGCACGTAATCGACTTGACGCGATTGGGCCGGGTTGGCAGCAAAGCGCTCTCGATGCAGCCATTTTGTCCGAGAATCGAATACTTCGGCTATCGGTGAGCCGCCGGCAGAAATAGCGTACGTACGTGGCGAGGATGGCCGGAGAGATCGTGTCAAATGCCGGAAAGAGCTTCGCAGGGCGGGAGGCATCGTCAATGGCTCTAAACATTGTCAAGGATGAAGATGCGGCGGACCACGAAGGGAGACACCTCGAAGATGTCATCGGGTCAACGTCGCTGTAGACGCGGCAAGGTCCGTCCCGAAGCCACATGGGACGATAGGTTCCACTTCACGTGCAACACCCACTCGGTATATCATCTGCACATCAACGCCGCCTCGATGCCTCTGACCTCCAAAGGCACTGTGTGGGCTCAAACATACACTGGCGAGTCCTTGTAGTACTTCCTGCGGCAGTCCAAGCACACCAAGATTTTGCATTCAACACATTCCCAAGCCACGTCGCTGTCCAGGCTCTTGGCATGCCCGCGATTCTTTGTTGGTCTCAAGGTATTCGATTCCGCAGGCACCACGTGGGAGAAGCAGCGATTGCACTCCTAAACTCGCGGTCAGCAAAGCCCAAAGCTACGAAGCTTACAACGTACCATCCTCGTCAAATCACCGTGATCATGCCCGTCGTCAGACACCGCGTACTGCGCAAAGATGTGGTAACAGGACCATACTTGGACCAGCCCTTCGTCCTGGGGTTCCTCACCAAAATCAAACCTGCCTCCCGCCCATCGCCTGCTACCTCCGCCGTCTAAGTTGCGGACTGGTGGCGCTCCAGATGCCGGGCTGCCTTGCGCATTCGGCGTGGTGGTTGCTGCACTTGCAGCTGTCACAATCTGGTCGCTCAGATGGGCTGTCTGCCAAGTTTGCTTCATCGGCGCCACGGACGATGCATCCAGCGGGAGAACTTGAGTTCCATGCCGGGTGTTGGTGAGACTGGGACTGCCGTTGGTGAGACCCTGTACATGTCCATTGGCCTCAGGCTCATCTTCGTCGTCCTCGTCAGGATCGCCTTCGCCGTCACCATCACCGCCGAAGTCATCTTCCTCGTCGTCAATATCATCTTCGTCGCTCGCATCGCCGTCACAGCCGCCATCACAATGATTGATCGACTTCTGACAGCCGTAGCACCAATGCGCGCCACAACGACACTGCATGTGACTGCAGCCGAACATCTTCTTGACTGCGTGTCTGCATGCCGGACAGCGCTTGTACCCAAAGTGCATCAGCATTGCCCGCTCGAGATCAGCTGCAGAGGTATCGCATGGGGAAGGGGAGTGCTCGATGTGCTTGCATTTGGTGCAGATACCAATGTGACATTTCGGACAAGTGAAGCAAGTCGATGGTGGTGCGATTGGAGCACGTTGGGCAGCGGCCAATCCGTCAATGGCGAGAGACAGCTCCTCGACATAGTACTGGAAGAAGTCGTCGGCAGTCTTGTAGATCGGATGCTCGGGCTTTGATGGAAGTCTTGGAAAGCGCGCCTTTGAGCAGGTCACAATGCGAGTGATGTCGGCTGTCAATTGCTCGGCGGAGGTGTACGCGTTAGCCTTGAGCAATTCTTCGACGTCGTACAACCCCAGCTCGTAATCAACCGCAGTGAAGCCGTTCGACTCGTCCATCTTTGGTCGCTTGCGGATGAAGCGCGAGGACGGGTGCTTGAGCGACTTCTGAATGACCTCTTCCAGCACCGATTGCAGTGTCATCAGTTGAGGGTGCCCTTCGGCAGGTGCAGGTGGAATCACTCTCTCTGGGATGAAAGCCGAGCACGTCGGCGCCGGACAATACAACTTGTTCACGGTCAGATGCTCGTCCAGCTTTTGCCTGTAGTCGTTGGCAGCCTGGATGGATAATTCCGCGAGGGCAGTGTGGACCTGCAGGAAGCTGCAGCATTTGGGTGGGAAGAGCTGTGGGTCGTCGACAGCGTCTGTGAACATCCTCGCGACGCAGAGCTGGCAGTAGTCGCTCTGACAAGTCCTGCATGGCTTCAGCATCGCGTTCTCGTCCGTCGGCTCTTCGCAGCAAGCGATGCATGTCGGTGTCGATGGCTCTGGTGGCTTGACCGTGCTGGGTGCAGATGGCTGCACCGCCGGCGCCGATGTCGATGCGGGCTGGGCCATGGCAGAGATGTGTCGTCGAGGCTGTTGCTGGCGACGGACAAGTCGCCGGGCGGAAGTGACGGGAGGGCGTTGCAAACGGCGGATATTGGCCGTGACCGGAGTTCGGAATGGGAAAAGGAGGAAAGGGCAGTTGCCGGGTCTGCTGTCGCCAAACGCTCCTTCCCTCTCCGCTGCACGCATGGTCTGCGATACGGGGGGGGTCTGCCGGCGGCTCCATCAAGAACGCGGCCTGCAGCTATCTGAACTTGTTCGTCGCGAAAATGTCTGACTCGAGCGTGGAGAGTCATGTGCGTGGATGCGTGGGGAGGAGCGTGTTCCCATGCGTCTGATCTACTTGTGTACTCCGTTCCTACCTACACATGACATCGTAGTGCTGCCACATACCAAACATACAAACCCATGTTACCCGTGGCCGGACTTTCCCGAGCGTCATCGTGGCCTGAGACCGGGAGGCGATGTCGTCCATGTGAGAAACCACGTGCAGCCCCGTTGAGGACGAAAGGGGTGGAACACAAGGCACATCCAGCTCTCCACAGGAAGGAACGACTAAAGGCCCGCTGTGTCAGTGTGTGTCCCCGTGTCCATGTACATACCTCCATGCAGGCAGGCACGAGAGGCAGGCGCGGACACGGAGAAACTCGGCGGCCGAGGCTCGGTGTCGACTGCCCGATGTGGAAATGGCTGTGGTGCCGTCATGGAAGTCCGACGGCGATATCCTTTCCATCAACGCGTGACTCGGGATACCCGCTCTTGGATGGTGACAGTCTCCAAGAAACATTCGACGGGTCCCCTATCCTTCTGCAGCCGCGTCTGACCAGCCATGGCGACTCTCCTCCGCCGGCCGCACGCTGTCGCCCGCTCCCCGCGACACTTGCTCGAGGCCTATTCACTGTCACAGACGCTCGCGAGAAGACCCGCCAGCCTTCCGCGACCATTATACGCCTCCGCACGGAGTAGACAGTATGCGACACAACCACCAGAAGGCGACAAGGATGCCAAACCGCTCCGCAGGACCCCTGGCTCGGGTCCACAGGGCATGGAGCATCTGTACGGGCAGCAGTCCCCCATGTCACCGGGCGGACCTGGCCAGAAGCCCGACGGCGAGGAGCGAGGTGGTCCGCTGCCTGGCCGGACAAAGCTGACCAAGCAAGAGGAGAAGGCGCTGGAGGATGTCTTTGCCTTGGTCAAGAAAGGCATGCCCGCGTCCATGGCATCAGATCTCGACAAGGCGGTTGCGCGATTAAAGCAGGACGGGATGCCGGAGGACGTGCGGACAACCATCAAGGAATGCAGAGACCACGGCATGTCGCCCGCACGGGCCGCAAAGCTGTGGCGGCTGGCGACGCAGATGGCAAGGTCGACCGTCGACCGTGAGATCGGCGAGAAGAAGGCAGGCCAGCAAGGGCCGAGGCAGCAGACAAGCGAGGATCCCGGGCCCGGCACCAAGAAGAATGGCAAGAAGGCCTCCAAGCCTGACGACATGTTCAAGAGCGTCACCGACATCAAGTTCGACCTGAGCAATTTCTTGGTATCGGCATTCGTCGCGTATTTGCTCTACCGCTTGGTGGTCCCGACAGAGAACAGCAGGGAGATCACATGGCAGGAGTTCCGGAACACCTTCTTGGACAAGGGTCTCGTCGAGAAGTTGGTGGTGATCAACGGCAATCGCGTACGAGTATATCTGCACCGTGAAAGTGTGGCGCGCTTGTACCCAGAATCACCGGCAGCACAACAAGGCTTCTACTACTATTTCTCCATTGGGTCCGTGGAGGCGTTCGAGCGGCGAGTAGAGCAGGCGCAGAATGAGCTCGACATTCCTTCGTCCGAGCGGATCCCAATATCATACCACGAAGAAGGTTCGTGGGTCAACACGATCCTCGCATTTGGCCCGACACTACTGTTCATTGGTGCAATAATGTACATGTCAAGGCGAGCCGCTGGCGGTGCCGGCGGTGGATCAGGAGGCATCTTTGGAATGGGCAGGTCGAGAGCGAAGAAGTTCAATCACGAAACCGACATCAAGGTCAAGTTTTCAGATGTCGCTGGCATGGATGAGGCGAAGCAGGAGATCACCGAGTTCGTCTCGTTCCTGAAGGAGCCGGGCGTCTACCAAAAGCTGGGAGCCAAGATTCCCCGCGGTGCTATCCTGAGTGGACCGCCCGGGACTGGCAAGACGCTGCTGGCCAAGGCGACCGCTGGAGAGTCCGGAGTCCCCTTCTTCTCGGTTTCTGGGTCCGAGTTCGTCGAAATGTTTGTTGGTGTGGGTCCCAGCAGAGTTCGTGATCTCTTCGCCAATGCTCGGAAAAACACCCCGTGCATCATCTTCATCGACGAGATTGATGCCATTGGAAAGTCCAGAGCAAAGCAGTCATTCGGCGGTGGCAACGATGAGCGAGAATCGACGCTCAACCAGATCTTGACGGAGATGGACGGGTTCAACACTGCGGAACAAGTCGTCGTGTTGGCCGGTACCAACAGAGCAGATGTCCTGGACAAGGCTCTCATGCGACCTGGACGTTTCGACAGACACATCGCCATCGACAGTCCGACCATGGCAGGCCGCAAGCAGATCTTTGGCGTCCACCTCAAGAAGATCACGGTCGACAGGGAGCAGGACGTGGAGTATCTGAAGGGCCGTCTGGCTTCATTGACTCCCGGTTTCAGCGGTGCAGACATTGCCAACGTCTGCAACGAAGCTGCGCTCGTTGCGGCGCGCAAGAACAGCGACTCGGTCAAGATGTCAGACTTTGAGCAGGCCATCGAGCGTGTGATTGGTGGTCTGGAGAAGAAGTCGCTCGTCTTGACGCCCGAGGAGAAGAAGACGGTCGCATACCACGAGGCCGGCCACGCAATCTGCGGTTGGTACTTTCAGCACGCAGACCCTCTCCTCAAAGTCTCCATCATCCCCCGTGGGCAGGGCGCTCTGGGCTACGCACAGTATCTGCCTGCCGGCGGCGGCGACATGGTCCTTATGAACGTCAAGCAAATGATGGACCGCATGGCCATGACCCTTGGCGGTCGTGTGTCTGAAGAACTGCACTTCGATACCGTCACCTCTGGCGCCTCGGACGACTTCAACAAAGTCACCCGTATGGCTACCGCCATGGTGACCAAATGGGGCATGAGCCAGAAGATTGGATACATCTACTATCCCGACGGCTCCGAAAGCCAAGAAGCGCAACTCCACAAGCCGTTCTCCGAGCAGACCGCTCAAGCCATCGACGCGGAAGTGAAGCGCATCATCAGCGAAGCACACGAACAATGCCGCACGCTCCTCGTCGAAAAGAAACAGGAGCTCGGCCTCATCGCTGAGGAACTCCTGGCCAAAGAAGTCCTGACCCGCGACGACCTCGTCCGGATCCTCGGCCCGCGGCCGTGGGAGGACCGAGGCGAGTTCAGCAAGTACTTCGGTGCTCCCGGGCCGCTGGGAGGATCTGCCAAGCCTACAGCGCCTGGACCGCCAGGGCCAGAGGGCAACGCAGGCGGTGCTGGGGGCAGCAACCTGCCGCCGCCGCTGGGGAGTGGAGGACAAGAGCCGGCGCCGACGATTCACAAGCAGTTTGAGGAGGAGGTCTGTAAGGGGTGGCGATCATGAGATGAGGGAGCAGCATTTTCTCGTTAGCTGTACAGGATCGGGTTCGAGAGCATTTGTATGGCGCTCACGGGGTCAAGGGCGCGGTGTTGTGGCGGTGGCATGATCGATGCTCAGACAGCGCTGTATGGCTATGCAAGGTCTAGGCAGATCGGTGTACACACATGATCCGAACTCCGCTATACTTGGTGGGAATTGCTTGAGTCTTGTCTATTTGGTTCGAGCGTGCAGTGGGTCAAGACTTTGGGGCGTTTCCTGTGCGCCAGAAGGCCATCTGCCCTGGTATCGGAGAAAGGCAAAGGATCATAACTGCCCTCTTCCCTCCAATAAACCTCCCCCTCCCCAGCCCGTGCGACGCCACTTCGGATGCTCCCTCGGGACCGTCCTAAAGCCGAAGCCGAAGCCGGCGATAAGCCGCCCCGTGGCGAGGACGATTGCATCATTGCTCTGCTCTCTTGGGCGGGCACGAGCAATTCATCATAAACCGGGACGACAAAGCTGACCCCCCGCTGTGTCACCACACCCCTCGCACAACAAACAAAAGCACACCACCCAAGCTGGCCCTTCACTTCCTCCGCTCCTTCTTCACCGCGGCACGAACCGCCAGCCCCCAACAGATCATGGCCGCCAAGACCAAAGCCCAGGACATCATCGACAACAATGCTGTCGGTACGTCTGCCCCTCCCTCCGCCCGCGTTTCCCCTGGCCCCCCTTCCCCCCCGCCCGCGTTTTCCCCGGCACCCCTTCCCCCCCCGCCCCACCCCAACCTCCGCCTCACACACCCTCGCAGCCGTCTTCAGCAAATCCTACTGCCCCTACTGCAAGGCCACTAAGTCCCTGCTGAGCGAGCTGGGCGCGAAACCCTACGTCATCGAATTGGACCAGGTGGACGACGGCGCGGACATCCAGGATGCGCTGCAGGAAATGACGAATCAGAGGTCGGTGCCGAATGTGTTTATCGCGAAGAAGCACATGGGCGGCAATTCGGATTTGCAGGCCAAGAAGGGGGAGTTGCCGGCGTTGTTGAAGAGCGCTGGGGCTGTTTGAGCAGAGTCGGTCACGGGGGACATGTCTGATGTTTTTGAGGGAACGTGGAAGAACAGATGAGACGTTTTCGTCTTCGAGCACTCGCTACATTCGCAGTCTGTGCTAGCAAGTCTTATCTATGGTCACATATTCCTTCAGTCCAACTCCCCAGCCAGCGCCATCTTCCTCATCGCCTCAGTCGAACTGTGCACCGCCCTTTTCGCCATCTTCACCTTCTCCTCCACAAACTCCCTGTGCTCCTCACTCCCCTCCGCAATCCCCTCGTCCCGCCACTCAAACGTGAAGGTCATATGCAGATCCCTCTCCGTCAAGCCAGGCCCATCAGAGACGGTATTCGTAATCACCGATCCATCCGGCTGATGGAAATCTACCTGCCACCCCCCCAAAAAAGACCCGCACGTCTCAGCATGACCCTTAACAAACCAGACGAGTAAAGAAAGGGCGATACCTTTGTCGGGTAAAAACTCTTACAAACTTCCTGGACCTCCCACGTCCGCCCTCCTTGCTCGAAATGCGCGACCCTCGGCACTTCATCGCCCCCTGTCTCGGCAATCACTTCGCACGCTCGGATGATCGGGACGAAGTCTTGCGCGCGCCGGATTTTGCGTTGCAGGCCATTCCAGATTTGGGCGCGGGTGAGCGCGGGGGAGGCGGTGGGGGGGTTGATAGGCTCGGTGTAGGCGCAGTGGATGTTGACCATTTTGAAGGGAGGGGAGGGGGGGGGGGGGGGGA